>OX463844.1:30077496-30580681 GCA_949825065.1 Odontocerum albicorne | reverse complement strand
GGAGAAGAACTCATCGAGAGACCAAACGGAAATAGCCTTTATTACTCAGGAACTAAATCAGGTAAACTTAGTGGAGTAGGGTTTATGGTAAGTAAGAAACTAAAAACGAATATTGTCGGGTTTTACAGCAACATCAGACAGAATGGCAATGCTGACAATTAAAATTAATAAAAGATACAACCTCCAAATTATTCAAGTCTACGCACCCACAACAAGCCACAATGACGAAGAAATTGAAAAAATTCTACGATGACCTTAGGAATCTAAATGGAAAAAAGAAAAACCACTTTAAAATTATCATGGGAGACTTTAACGCAAAAATTGGACAAACCAGAGAAGATGAAGAGTGCACGGGTAATTTTGGCTACGGGGAAAGAAACGAAAGAGGAAACCGAATGATAGAATTTTCGCAAGCGGAAAAAATGTACATATCAAATACGCTCTTTAAAAAGAGATCACAAAGAAGGTGGACGTGGAGAGGACCAAATGGCACATTAAACGAAATAGACTACATACTGGTGAATAACAAAAGAATGATTGAAGACTGTAAGGTAATTAACAGATTCAACACGGGAAGTGACCACAGACTTGTACAGTCCACCATCAAAATAAATACAAAAATGGAGAAATATAAACTTATTAAAAGCCATAAGGCAAAAATCAACATTGAAGCACTGCTCTCAAATAAAAGAGAAGAGTTCCGTTACCAAACAAAATGCAAACTCCAAGCTCATACGAGAGAAGGAAACCGAGAAAATATAGAATTATGGAGTGAAACTATAATGGATGAAATAAAAGAAATCGCATTAAATGTGGGGGGGAAACCCCAAAAACCCAGAGACTCAAAAATTTCAGACGACACAAAACAACTCATGACAAAAAGAAGGGACTTCAAAAAAGACGATAGTATACGACAATCAATCGAATATACCGAACTATGCAAAACCGTAAGAAAAAAGGTAAAAGAAGATATAAGAAAATATAACTCAAACCTAATACAAAAGACAATAGAGCAGAACCGAAGCTACAAAAGAACCTCCCAAATGCTAAGCGACGGAAAGAAACAAATAACGGCCCTGCTCAAAAAAGATAACAGCAAAACCGAAAATCGGGAAGAAATAATAAAGCGAGTCCACGAATTCTACTCAGAACTATTTCAAGACATTGAAAACACGAGAGATAGACCGAACAACCAAACAAATGATCAAGTTCCTGAAGTTCTTATTAGGGAAGTTGAAAAAACCATAAATAGTATGAAAAACGGAAAATCGGCAGGAGATGACGGCATAACAATAGAAATTCTTAAGGCAGCAGAAGATGAAATATATCCCATCTTAGCAAAAATAATGACACACTGCATTAACAACGGGAAAATTCCCACAAAATGGAACACAGCAAAAGTGATTCTCCTTCATAAGAAAGGAGACAAAAACGACTTAAAGAACTATAGACCCATCAGTCTCATGCCAATCATTTACAAAGTATTTACAAAAATAATAACAACTAGAATACAAAAACAGCTAGACGATATGCAACCAAGAGAACAAGCTGGATTTAGAAGTGGATATAGTACAATGGACCATATACACACAATGAGGCAAGTAATAGCAACATCGAATGAATATCGAAGACCCCTAAGCATGTGCTTCATAGACTTTGAAAAAGCATTCGACTCTGTAAAACACGAATACATATTTGAAGCACTCAGGAAACAAGGAATACAACCGGCTTATATAAGAATAATACAAAATATCTACCTAGAAGCAAAAGCAGTGGTGCATCTTCCAGAAAAAAACAGAGGAAATAACAATTACAAAGGGAGTAAGACAAGGAGATGCGATGTCACCCAAACTCTTTACAGCTATACTAGAAGAAATATTTAAAACCTTAAACTGGGAAGGTATGGGCATAAAGATCGATGGCGAATATCTCTCTAACCTGAGATTCGCAGATGATATCACACTACTAAGCGAAACAAGAGAAGAACTGGAGAAAATGATTCAAGAGCTTAACTTAGCCAGCAATCGAGTGGGCTTAAAAATGAACCTCGCTAAAACCAAAGTAATGTTCAACCAATATGCACGTGCATCAACGAGACAAATTAAGATTGGCGACATAGCCTTAGAAGAAGTCCCCCACTATATATATTTAGGACAACAAATATCAGCAGACGGGAATATGATCAATGAAATTAACAGAAGAATAAAAATGGGCTGGAGCGCACTTGGAAGGAATAACAGAGTTTTCAGAGAAAATCTCCCGTTATGTCTAAAAAGCAAAGTCTTCGATCAATGCATCCTCCCGGTACTCACATACGGCTGTGAAACGTGGACCCTTAACTCAAAAATAATACAGCGCCTCGTCACTACACAAAGAAGCATGGAAAGAAGTATGTTGGGGATAACAAAAAGAGATAGAAAGACAATTACGTGGATAAGAAGCCAAACGAAGGTCACAGACATAATGGAAAGAATACTCAAAAGTCAATGGGAATGGGCAGGACACGTGGTGAGAAGGGAAGACAATAGATGGACTAAAAAGAGCACAGATTGGATACCACGAGAAACAATCAGACCGAGGAGAAGACCTCAAAACAGATGGGACAGACCCTTCGTAAAATTCGCAGGCGTGACCTGGCAAAGAGAGGCGAGAGACCGCAAGATATGGAAATCTTTGAAAAGCGCCTTTACCCAGCAGCGATCAAATCAAGACACAGAAGAACAATAAATATATATATATATATATATATATATATATATATATATATATATATATATATATATATATATATATATATATATATATATATATATATATATATATATATATATATATATATATATATATATATATATATACATATATATATATATATATATATATATATATATATATATATATATAAACAAATTCTACATTTATGAATATATATTTTCATAAATGTAGAATTTGTTTTACTTCCGTGAATATTTCACGGGTTGCAACTAGTATCGTATTAATTTACTTAATTTAAAACATACTCATGGAACCGATTGTACTTTTAAAACACAAGCTTGTCGATTGGAAAAAAAGCTTAAAAAAATAAAATTTCCAGCTGTATATGATATATATGACTGTCATAATAAAAATATTGAGAAAGCATATATAAATAAATATTTACAGCGTTCAATCAAGTCAAATGCAGGCCACATTATATAATATCAGTTACAAATATTAAGTTGTCAATCGATACTTAATATGTCACTTCAAGGGGTAGAATTTTATATTATTTTTTTTTATCTCGATATGGGAAGCATCAAGATTTACTTTGAGTGGAATAATGAAGTAAATATAGATTACGGATTTCAAGAAGATGGATTACTTGAGGTAAATAAAGGAGCATTGCGAAAGTTCAGCCACGTAGGAACAAAGAATGATTAAATATTTACCAAAATACTAAATTAGTAGCATTAAAACAACTTAAATTTTCACTATAAAAAATACATAATTTAAATATAATGTTTAGTTTAATTGCATAATGTTAAAACTCATCCATTTTACGAATTTTGAGGACCGCTTCACTAGAAAAGACTTGTGACGAAGTACTCTCATCCCTTAATCGGAACATTCAACTGAAACATTGACAATGTATTCTCATCCTTACACGTACACTTTATTCCCAAGCTATTTATTACACGCACATTCCAACCGCATCATAATCTCATCAACTACACCTAAATCATATTCAATGGTACCTTATCATACACTCGACATTTGCATCAGTACAATTTTTTTTTCGTCTACTTTTAAAAAAATTTACAAATAAATAAAAGACTAAAGACGTTGATAAATATTGCATTTGCGCGTCAGTCATTCATTTGTTTTGCTCATATTTGTTCTGCTCATATACATTCATTTGTTTCTGCTCATATATGTGCACAAAAGTTGACACAAATGTGAGCAGCATCAGATAAATGTAACAAAATATATTTTTTTGTTCTAGTGAGAAATCATAACAGCTACCTCGACATTAAATAAAAATGATTTGTAACTTTTATTTCTATCAAATGGGTCAAAAGATGTCCTTTATAACAAATTCATCATTGCCTTCGTGTGACACCTAAGACATGATTCAGCGAGTCTGGCCGATTTATTGTGAAAAAAGCGACACGCAACACTAAATACCTAGTATGACTCGGACTGAAGATTTCGGGCTAGTTATCGGACGGTAAATCTCAACGAGTGCGTATCATAAATAGTTGCGATTTAATCTATGTGATACATTTAAAATTAACTGCTAACTGGGAAACAAGGACTCGTTATTTTTGACAGTTGGTGTTATTGCACCGGTCTTTGCTCTTAGATATAACTATGGCAATTCTCAAAACTTCCTTTACATATAAAATATCTGGACGGTTGGAAGAGATTGCCACCTGACAGTAAGGTCATTAGATGGTTTTTACAACAAAGTGTTGAATAAATGTACTTAAATGTTTTATTTTGTAGTTTACAATATGGCAGCTTTATTACCAAGTGGCAGTCTCTTACCAAGTAACCATGCAATTGTCTTATAGAGTTTTGAGTTTTTAAGAAAAGAGAGGTTTAACATTTTTGAGAAAAAAAACATACAATACAAAAATTAAAAAAACAAAAAGAACACAAATAACAAAAAAAAAACAAATTTAAGAAGATCGTGGATGCCAATAAAAGTAGATTGGAAAGAAGGACGAAGAAAAGCCAGAAAAACACGCTATTTCACTAAAAGAAGATGTTACGTTTTTAAATTAACTACTTAATCGTAGCTTTATCCCATATATTGAGCTATATTCTATAAGGGTTGGTGTTTCTTGTTCGTAAGGTGTAGTTTCTACAATTTCAGCTACAATTATCTCTCGTTATACACAATCGCATTTGACGCGATTTTAATAAAATTATTCCTCTAAGCATCTTTTCACTGGTATATAGATATTTTACCATAAAAAATCAATTAAAATAATATATGTAACGTAAAAGCAAACACAATATATTGTACAGCAAAAAAATTTCTTTCGAATGACGTATATTTACCATTTCTTTTTATTTTTGGTGCTCATTTTTAAATTTAAAAAAAAATGGACACAACTTATGTTAACACCTAATAATTAGCGATGCACTTGTTTCACTCCCAACTGTTTACATTTAAATTTATGTGGTTTAACGCTAAGTGTTTGCCTCTTATGATATGTAGCAAATCATAATAAACATTTTTTTTATAATCTCCATTTTTAGTTGTTAAATAAAATACTAGACTCTCATCTTACAACATCGAGCAATTTAATAATAAAATGAAGCCGTCAGATGTAACGTGGATGATATGGTGTGTCACGCTAGGGAACAGCGTGGATGTAGTAACTTTGTGTCTCCCCTGTGTTACTTACGAAAGGAAGAGGGCATTGGATGGTATGGTGTGAATGTAGTAACTTTGTGTCTCCCCTGTGTTACTTACGAAAGGAAGAGGGCATTGGATGATATGGTGTGTCACGCTAGGGAACAGCGTGGATGTAGTAACTTTGTGTCTCCCCTGTGTTACTTACGAAAGGAAGAGGGCATTGGATGGTATGGTGTGAATGTAGTAACTTTGTGTCTCCCCTGTGTTACTTACGAAAGGAAGAGGGCATTGGATGATATGGTGTGTCACGCTAGGGAACAGCGTGGATGTAGTAACTTTGTGTCTCCCCAGTGTTACTTACGAAAGGAAGAGGGCATTGAATTTTATTGATTGATATATTTTCACTGAATAATTTTGTAATTTATTTGAATAATATGTTATGTTACATTTATGCAACCTTTACTTTCTAAAAAAATATATAAATTTAAATGCTTTGATATTGTATCGATTCTTGTAAGTATTTTGTTTTATTATACTTTTGTTGCATAAAGCACAACATGGAAGATTTAATATGACTAAAACTAAAAATATGTGAAAGTAGCCATAGGGGAATGAATACCAGATTGGAACACTTTTTCATAAAAAAAATGTGTAACTACTGGAATGGATTCCGTAACCCCCGAGTTACAAGACAAGCATTCAACTAAACTACGAAGGTCGTCTATTAAAGCTTATGATGAAGAAGATTACAAATAATCAAACAAATGTAAAGTTTACGAAGATCGTGTAATTAGTTCTTAAATGTATAAACATCCAAGAACAAAATATATGGCCTTTGTAAACATATTAATATGACGAAAATATAGTTGTACTTGGATTTTACCATGTTATGTAAATGAAGAATCTGAGTAAATATTTGTTTTAATTGATCATATAAATATTGCTTGATTATATAAACACATCAAATGTTCTTATTCTGCGTCTCATCATTACTACTTTGAAAAAATAGATTTTTTATTCTTCAGTTTTTAAGGTCTTATTTATATAAGGTTTTCTACACTTTTTCATATGTCTTAAAAATATTTTTTTTATTGTTCACATTTTATTCAATACTATTTAAATTAGGTGTAATAAACGAATTGTTCGATACTATTGAAGAAAACGTTGGATAATAATTTGACTCGCATACCTACTCTCTCTGAATGAGGAGCGTGTCAGTACAATTTTACAACTCAAGTTACCTGTCAACTTTGTGGTGTATAACTACCCTCAGGCAACCAAAGTTGTCAGATAAAACCAGAAGTGCAATCGTGGTAATTACTGAATCATAATTAATTAATTAATCATTCCTAGATCCAGTGTGACATCCACGTGGTTTTTATACCTCAAAAAAACACGCTGAAAAATCTTAACATTTTTATTATAACGTTTCGTTATAAATAGTACAATCTGGCGGAAATATTTTAATGTGACAATCTCTTCCAACAAAACGCAAATATGTTAAAGAAGGCTTAAGTGAAAATCGGACTGGAACCGAAACAAAATAAGCTACCAATAAGAATTGATTTTTTAACCCCCTTGTTGGAAGATAGGTGCCTTACCAATTAAGCCTCAGAGGTCATGTTGATTACTTTTTGTCTATAATGTTAATTCTGTTTTTTCTTTATTTATTGTTTCAGGTTTTGAAATGTATTTTTAATTTTTTGTGTGTTTTCGTGCAAATAATCGAATAAAAAACTAGGAAAAAGAACCCATTGTTGAAAATTCACAAAAAATGTATTAAAGTCATTGAGAGTTCGTTTCTAAGTCATATGCTCACTCCATCTGCAGAGCTCCTCCGCTTCTTTCAACTGGACATCCATCTATTTCGAAAATGCTAATTTGCTTAGGAACAATCCTTGGAATAAATTTTATACAATTCAATCACCATATATATTTTAGAGCCCCCTGGTTAAAAAAAAGATCAATGATGATTCTGAATAATTGTCGAGTAATGGTCAATTTCTTCCTTGGTTTCTCAGAGATCACATCACAACTTCTCTCCTCGGAAATGAGATAAAATTTCCACCTGTTTTTTTTCCGTGAACATCCATTTTGACCATTTTTAAATTAATGTATTACACTTTTGCTGTATATAATACAACTAGGCGAATTCATTGGCATGTAGCAATATCTTCCAACTAACCAGAATGCTTTTAAACAAGTCAGGAACCATAATTAAAAAACATGAGTAAAACGGGAATCGACCCTGCGACCTCCGGGCTAGAAAACAGAAATCTTACCAACTAGACCACGAAGGTTGTTATGACTATAGATTAGAGATAACCTGAAGTCTTTAATATTTAATTATGGAATTTTGTTGCAAAATTATACTTGACGAGCACTCGTCTATTCGAAACGTTGTATTAGATAACTTCTTCTTTATTCAAACTGTTTCTTGAATAAAAACACATGTAATGATTATTGAGAAAAAAAACTTGCGTAACATACGTTATAAAAATTATGTTCTTAACGCACAAACCACAACCCGGAAAAAATAATAGCCCCGTAATGTGACGTCTATAAGCCTCATTTTTAATGGGCCATTTTTCAGTCATCGACACGTTTGCTTAAATGACCTTTATTCTGATCAATAATTCAAACTTAATTGTATTGTTATGAATTTAAGGTGGTGATTATTATACATAACTTTTTCGACTTGCATTTGGAAAATTACATTGTTGTGACATTATGTCAGAAGTGTTAATATTGATGTAATAAAAATATATTATTATTTATTCAAGGAATGTGTAAAACAATCTTTTATTTATTTTATGTAGACACTTAATTGTTAATAATATGAATTTGAAATGTATCGTCATACGGCATTCTCTTCCAGCCAACCAAAAAGGTGTTCAAGAAGCATTAAATAAAAAACAGATTGGAACTCTTTAAGAAAACCTAGGTACTTTTATTATTATTTGTTTTGTTTCATATCTATTTAAATGTTTTGTTCCAAACCTCTATCTACAAAAACTTCATCTAGTAGTTGAGATTCTCTAGGTATAGACAGAAAATAAATTATAAAAAAACATAGTTTGTCTGTCTAATCTCTTTAAGCATGAAGATCTAATCGGTATTAAATTTTCAATTATTCAATTAGCTTCAACTTATTTTCGCTTGAAATAATTAATCATAAAAATATCATTGGTCCAATTATTTACTGGTCCATTCACTCATTTAACAAGCGAATTAACAAAAACTATTGTAATTCTAAAGTGACCATGTTTTTTAAAGACAACTGAACTGTTTTTATGTTCCTAAGTGCATTTTTTGTCTCGTTCGGTTCTTGACCCACATTTTGAGTGAATTTACCGAAGTGAACATAACCCACCGTATTGTATTTTGTTAATACTTCTATTGCAATATCTTAGTTCAGAGGTCCACAATAAGTTTTTTAACAAACTATTTGAATGCCAAATTCTGTATTTACAATGGTAGAGAAAGGATAAAAAATAACTTTTACTTGTTATATGGTATACACGATGAAATCTCCAAACGACTTCACAGAAATATTTTAAGTTTTGTAACATCTCTGCAGGTCACAGAGATGATAAAAGAACAAAAAATTCCGAAAGATTTTAAAGGTAGGTAATTTTTTTTTAAAGTTGATAATTTGTTTATCAAACACTGTTTATTCCGCTTTATATAACGGTATAACCCAACCGGTTTCAAGGTTTTAACCTCATCATCAGGGAGCACAAACCAAACTTCAGGGGAGTCTTTAAACCTCTATAGTATTAATGAACTTTAAATAATAAATCATTTTTTACTTTATATTGAAAGGCAGAATTGAGAATTGATAGTATTTAAAAATAAGTAAATTCAGGTACACGATGAGCCGAGAGAAATGTTTTCTGCAGAGTGATCATAAACGTCATTAGGATTAAATACATCCAATATCTAGGATGCTCCAAATTGGAACTCGTCCATTCAAACTCCATTTAATCTATTGAAACAATAATTTGTATATCACAGGTTTTCCTAATTCGTGAAATGAGAAAAAAAAATTATGAAAAGTAATAATTCAGATTAACAAAAAATAATAATGATAATATGGTACATAGATATAAAAACACATTTTTAAATTGAAATAAATTAAAACCTAGTTGCATTAGAAGTGACAAGTGTTACAACATTTAACAATATTAAGACATGTGAAATCGATGTAAAAAATATGAAAAGAATATGCATGTTTAGTTTTTTAATTTTTAACGAATAATATCGAAGATTTTACAATATGAGTAACAATTTTCCCTTGAAGGAGTTCTGCGACATATGAAAAACTTTTATTTAAGGGAACACGCGGTTAAAAAGTATGATTGCTCTAATTATGGTAATTTCCAAAGGCAACGTGGTTCTGCATATGTGTAGAAGTTTATAAAACAATACGGGAGTATGCCTCTGATACGCATCTGATAATTATTTGAAACATATGAACCAATGTTATCCAGGACGGTTGGGGTTTGTCAGATAGCGTCTGAGCAGGCAAAAAAAGTGATCATGCATCGCAAGGATCTTCCACTCTCTAGTGTTCTAAAATATAGCATTCCCAGTAAAAATCAACTAGGATAGAGGATTTGTATCCATACTCTCTTATGAAGAGACAGCGCTTAACATATATATTTTCTGGACTCACTAGCATAACGGAGTACGTAACCCCTGCTAGTGCTTTTATTATCGAACGATATTAGAATTGACTGCTGACGAGAGAATTATACAATATTGGGAGGACATTGGTGCCTGTAAATAATTTGGTGGTACGAAACATAAACCCAAGCATATGTTCGCTTTGTTATAACACAAATATATTTGATATGCAAATTAAATGAAAGGTCACTTTCAAATGTAACGCCAAAGTCCTTTATTTTATGCGCTCTAGATAGTTGTTGACCATTCATAAGATAACGAAGGTAAAGTGAAAAAACAAAACATTTTGTAACAGATGTTTGTAACAGACGCTCCATTTAGAAATATGTACAATATTAAGGAGAGTCTCCTGTTCGGAGTTTCTCTATCTATCAGATATTCTCTCAATACATACATGTATAAGCCAAAATCTTTTGCTTGCCATAATTATATTTCATACTTGTTTCATTACTATGATGTGTCGTTCTTTATGTGCAGTTATTGAAAAAGTTTTTGTTTCATTTGGTCACTGACATATTTTTTTATTTATTTAATAAATATAAAAAATCATCTCTGAAGTGGTTTTTGTATTGTAAGAGTTTGTAACGAAAGCTTAGGAAAATATATCTACAAAGTGAATATAATTCAGAGACCTTAGTAAGGAAGAGAATATATCAGCCGCGATAACTGTCAATTTATCTGTTTTTTTTTCTATAAAAAAAAGCTGAATTATGTATACACTGCATGTCAATGCACATAATTCCTCCCCAAACGCAATACATAAAAAAAATCAAAGGAATCGAGCTATGGGCGTTATTCATATCAATTGATGATATATAAGAAATTATATATTTCACATTATGTTAACCTTTTAATAGGCATAAATAGAACCATGTTAATTTTTTTTATTCACCAAATTAAGTATTTTATTTATTTTATTAAAAAATTATACACATCATAAAGTGAAACGAACATCTTTCCTAAGATACAATAAATAAATAAAACCTTTTTCCTCGAGTTCCAATCCGATCTCTGTGATGTCTGATGTGTAGCAAGTGTGATAATTATAAAAAAAACTATCTATTCGACTGTGATCATGAAGATCTCCCTATTTTAACATGAATGAAAATTTAGAAATTGAAAGAAAATTAAAATTAAATCATTCCAATAGTCTTTATTTTTTTAATCTAAATTTCGTTAATTTCCTTTTTGTATAAAACTCTTATATTTCATTTGAAATAGCAAGAGCTGAAGGACTGTTAGACAGTTTGGAAATTTTTGTTCTAAAACTTATAATAAACCATTGAAAAAATAATTCCATTAGAAACATATATTTATTTTAATTTAGCAAGTATGTAAACTTCTTCATTCTTCACTTTGTCGTCTTATATATTGAAATACCCAAAGGTACGATATTAAATAACTATAACTTACAACCAATGTCATTAAAATTGGCCAAATATATGATTGATAATTATGGCACTATCACGTAATTGGTGACCCCTGATTCGGTCTTTGAAAACAGATTTAGAAATTCGACATAATAAGAAATTATCTATGAACATTTCATCGCTTATCCGATTGCCACGAATCAAATCGTGTCATCAACCTTACTTATATCAAACTGGTTCCGGATAATGAAGTCACTCAAATATGTTTACATATTTTGTTCAATAATTTAACGGTCAACTATTCTTAACCGTCATTAAGATTTACGAACAGATTTTACATTGAATATCATCATAACCTGAAGATTTATCTGAATTAACATTTTATTTACAGTAATAATGTATACGAATTTATATATACTTGTGTTAAAACGTTAAATTATGAACTTCAAATATTCGAAATAATTGTTTATAAATAATATAATACTTGATGAATCTGTTCGTTGCGCCATCGTGATCAACATGTAGTCAAAAACATAAGATAACAACGACACAGTAATCGCTGATAAACGTTAATTGAATATAGCCATGAATATTCAATTAACGTTTAGCATAATAGGTTTTAACGTAATAACATAGGCTGTCAGTAACCTGGAGGAGGTTTATTTATCTCCAACAATACTCCAGAAATTAATTGTTGCCCTATATGATCCATTAATATTTATAACTAGACGTAAAGAAGCATATTTTTTCATTATTTGTTAACCAGCGAATTATGATATTTTTATCGAACTCAGCTATATAACTTTAGTCATAACGGCGTAACATGGGAATTAATAATATATTTCGTAATTGATAGTCGTTATTTAAACGATTTCAACAAAGCATGACTGCACTGTACTAAGACGAATATCTGTTTTCTTGATGTATAACACAGCACGTTAAGGTGGTTTGAACATTTTGAATGAATGGGTTTAAAAAAATTAAAATGCACGCATAAGTGGGAGTTGTGGTACAGCAAGATTGAGAAGATTATACTTAGGCCAAGTGAATGCAATTTTACAATTTTGAAAGAAGAAAAGGCAGAGAGCAGGAGAAACAAAAGGAACTGTATGTTGGTGAAGCGAATATAGTATATTGTGTAGGAAAATTTGATTACCCCACCCTTACAAGCAGATAGCAGGATGAAATATATAATATGTATGTACGAGTATGTGAGAAAGTGTAGTTCATTTAATTTATTTGAAGCACTTTGTATTTTAAAAATACTACAATAACAAAACAAGAGCCACACTGATTTAAAACTAATACGTAAACAAAATTAAACAGCTTTATAAGTTACTTTATATCTATAATAACTGTTATTCAAAATAACGCATATACTCGTACAATTCACTAGAATGTTCTGCTTTTTTAATTAGATGATTTTTTATTTATTCAATCGATAAAAATCGACAATTTTCAGAATTCCGGACACTTAAAGTGAATTTGTTAACTTTAAGTGTTTAAGGTTACCACAGTGTTCTGTTAATAAAAATATTTAATTAATAATATTTGACATAATTTTATGACAGAATTTTTACTTTCTTTTAAATAAATCAATTTCAATAGTCATCAAAACAAAAATAATAACAGGTGCCAAGTTATAATTATATCTATAAGTCGGTGATTTAATTTTACTTAGGTTATCTTTAATTATATGAATTTACAGATATTGTATTAATCAACAGTTAAGAGTGAAAGTTGCTTCTGGCTATTTTATATACGATAAATACCAGTACCCTACATATTGTATATTCTTTTACAAATTACCATCTTCAAAAAAGCTCCATGGAAATTATATTTTAGATAAAACTTTTATTTTTTGAATTGGCCGATTTTAAGCCGTTCAGTCAAAAAATTGTATTCCACAATGATTTATTTACAACCAATTATTTACATAACGCCTTTATAACAAAACTACACAGATCGGGCAATCAGTATGGGTATTGTGTGGGTCTTCATATGAATGACTTCTTGTTAAAAAAAGAAGTGTTTTACGGGATAAAATGAAAAATTACATTAGTTAACCCTTTTATTGTGACGGGATCGTTTTATTACAGGTTTGCAATTTTCTAGTTTACAGCACATTTTATATAGCAATATTGAAGTTTTATTGTTGTTTTTATACTTTTAAACTCCAAAAGGTCTTTTTACCATTAAAATAAAAATGTTACATAATTGCAATAGGAATTCTTCTTAAAAAATGTTACATAGGTGCTAATAATTTCACACTGAAAAATAATTTAATTTTGCTTTTCAATATTTTTACTCATTTTCCGTACTTTTAATAAGATATTTAACTATGTATATTTTATTGAATTGAAAAAAATACATGATATTACTTAAAAGGTTCAAAATATTCAAGTTTTTATACTTCAGCAAAAATCATGTTTGATATTTTAATTGAAAAATAAGTATTTTAAGCATCCAGTCAAAATGTGTTTGAAAACTGCAAATTTATGTAAATTAAAAAAAAATACAAATAATAATTATTCTACTGTAAGAGATAAATGTCATAAAATCCGCAAAACTTATGTTGAGTGTAATTAAAAGAATCACTTGCCGAACAAAAGATTAACTAATAGCACTAAAAATTACAAAAACCTGTCATTGAAGGTTGCCCTATCTTGGGTAAAGATACTTATTGTTTATCATTAACAGAAAACACAATAGCTGCTAAGGACATGTTAGCTCATTGTAATGTAATCACTTTTGCTAAACATAATGCGAGGAAAAAATAGGAAGGCCATCTTGCCTTAATTAAGTCAGTTTACACATTACTATCTTTATTTCCAGACATTATTTCTTCTTTATGTACTAGTATACCTCCAAAGCCTAGTTAATAAGAAACCTGTCTTATATACGAAGGTTTCGGATTTTACTCTCGATGGTACCCAAAAAACGTATCAACCTGGTTTAATAGTTCACTGGCACATGCTAGAATAGTACGATTTTTGTTACCTATCAACCTATTGTAGTATTTCCAAAATTAACGATGACGAATTATGAATAAAGTACCGACTCTTCTGACTCTTAATCTAAAGGCTTGATCATCGGGGCAAAAAACAGTATTGTCTCCAAATCACGCTTTTAAGCATGTCCACATTACTTATTCGAGTATGTTGAGAGGCATACTTTACGAATGGAATGAACAAAACAAAACAAAAAAGAGTAGCAGTCTGTTTTATTTCACCTTGTTAAATATTGTATTTTTAGGACAAGTACTCGTAAAGATCCATCTAACTCTTCAGGATTCCTACTGGAGTGTCTGTCAGTGATGTGGTGTACTTGCTCGTTTTTTATCATCCTCGTAGAATTTCTGCTTAGATGATCCATGAAGTACATAAGAGATCTGATTCTACAAAAGATGGCCACTATTAGGACTATAAATCTGGGCGATGTTATATACGCGAATGTATTGACTTGTTGAGTGCCTCTGTGGGTAAATTACCGCGTGCAGCACAAAACCCATCGGAGAACTCTTTTCACCTGCTTATAAATGAAAGAAAAACTTAATAGATATGCAGTGACTCATGCCCTGGTATGGATACCCTTGCCGATAGACATCATGCCATACATTTCAACAGAGTTGTTCAATTCATTTTACTACCACGATTCCAAATAGCTCACACAGCTATCCATTAGAATAGAAACTTCCATCGATACGGTACTCCTCAACTTGGAGTCTGAAAACTGTTGACAATTTTTCCCCTGTATTGTGCTTTTTCTGTCGATTTGAAACCGAGCGTTATTTAAACATGAATAACACTAAGTTTAAAAAAAATGTTACATCAAATGGTTAACTTATTACTTCGATACATCAAACCGCTTTTAGGCAATAAATAAAAATGAAGAACGCGTTTGCCGAATTATATTATTGCGAATATTTAATATATTTGTAGTTTATTAACAAGCGATTTCATACCTTCAAAAATAAGTACAATAGTCGACGTCGGTGATTTAATTGCAAGCGTGTGCTCAGAATTCTGACGCTCACGCTCCGAAATGTTCTCAATTCCTTTTTCAAATCTAAATGTATACTATCAGCCGTTCAGTGGATATCTGAAACAAATTTAACGAGCGCTCTTTGGGTTCATTAAACTTTATAAAGGTTCAACACCATCATCAATATAACCTGAATGTGACAATTATAGAAAAAAATACAAGGTCTGTAAAATTTGGAATTATATGCTTTTGTTTAACATTAAACAGATTTTCTTGCACTGTTAGTTGACTAGCTCAAATTTTATTTTTTTCATCTGAATTTAACAAATTTTAAAAATTGTAATGGTTCTCAGAAGCTGACTGAAACAATTATATGAATGACTTTGATATGATATATTTAAAAAAATATATAGACAGCAAAAAAATTACCAAGTGGGAGCTCTGATTGTAATCAGAGCTATTTTACAACTGAAATTATATATGGTATATCTTAAATATAGCTTTTCTCGTAAAATAAGCCGACTAAAAAATTAAACCGTAAAATCTCAATACAATGGCAAAGTAATCAAATTGAAGATTGAATCCGAAAAAAATGGATCAAATTTTCAAGAACATTTCTCAAAGAAGAGTCATTGACCAGATATTTGATCATTTAACCATCAGAAGGTCATTAATACCAATTTATATTTTAAATTATTTGAATGCACTACGTTAGTGTTGTGACTGGTTTTCAAGGTGGTCATTTGAGATTTATCTCTTTGCTTGTAATTAAGAGATGATGAAGGATAATAATGTGCATGCAATGCAATTCTCATTAATTTCAAGTATGTTTTAAATTGCAATGAATAAAATGATTCGTCACATTTTTCAATAACCCAGCTTTATTGGACCAACAAATTTATATACCACTGTGTGCGGGAGGGAAAATTTTGAATTGATATGTGTGTGTTAACACTCAAGAGTGACACATGAGCAATAAATTAATAATATTCATACACGAGTATTAATTAACCGTAATTGCGAGATTTTTGGAGGGTCATACGCCAACCATTCCTTATCAGTTAGTTTAATAACCGTCGCAGGTTTCATTTTAGATATAGTGGTTTGTTTTTACAAACCAATGAGTAAATCTTACAATTTTAGAGGTTCAGAATTTTCCTTAGACGCACAAGTCCGTAGTTTTTTTTATGTTGGCTGCATTCATTTTTTATACGATCTTATACGAGTAGATTTTTTTAACACGTCTTTAATCCGGGTGAATATAAAACAATAAAATTGGGTTTTTCTTTCATTGCAACCCTCAAGTTTTTAATGTCTCGAGAAAAATTTGATCGTGTATGAGTATCGTGCGAATTCAATAGAAAATCCTAAATTATCAAAAATACATAAAAAAGTAAAACTAGCACATGTCAACATTTTTCGTAAAATAACTGATGTATTTTTTTAGCTAAGCATTTACGACTTTTCAATGAAATATATTGAACTAAATATAATCTGCATATCATTTGTTTTGAGTTTTAATGCAATACTGTCCATAATGTGACATTTTGTGGTAAAAATATGAATGAGATTATGTGCAGATATATCATATTTCTTTAAAATTGAAAAAAAAACTGATTTAATTATTATCCATATATGGTGAACCATTTGATATATATTTTGAATCGAGTTGAAACATAAAAGTCATTAATTTTAGATTTTTGAACGAAATTTGGTCAATTTTGGTTTCACTGATAAACATTATATTCAACGATCTCCAAAATAAGTTATTATTTTAGTTGCATTATTAAAACAATATTTTCAAATATTTAACAATATTTTCATACATACAAATTCCAAAGTATTGCGTTAATTTTGTTTAAAAAAATATCGACCTTATCCTAAAGATTATAAAAAAACAATTATTATCAAGTATGAAGTAATGAAACACACACTTTTTTCTTGCCGGAGAACCGATGAAATACTTGAATGCATTTTTACTGAGCAGCCCTTTATCTCCCATAAGTGCGCTTAACAAGGTTTCTGCAAGACATTTCCGGAGATTGCTCTGTCACTGAATGTCAGTTTACATTCCAATTACTTGTGTATGGTGACAAACAGGTCACGGTGTATTTTAGTAAGCTTATTAAATATAATTATTTTTGCTAATTAGTGATACTAAGAACAGATTGACGTATTTTATAAACTGAAAACGTATGCCTTCAGTTTGAAGGTAGATGACCATAATGTACCGAATAGAATGTCATTTAACCGGTTTCATTGAAGGAATTATTATTTTTAATACACTTATATAGTATTTTGATCGTAAGTTATGGGGTAGTGGGGTTCTAAATAAAACATGTCAAAAATTTTAAACTACGCGAATTTAGGTTTAATCAACTTTTGTTGCAGTTTTATTTGGGGGCGCTAACTAAATCTTTTAGGATAAAATGATATTTTTAATCAGAGATAGCTGCTTAACTTATCATACAATTGATGTAAAAAATGCAAATCGTAGTTTAAATACTCGAAAAAAATGCAAATTACAGTTTAAATACGCACATTATAATAGTTGGAAGATTTTCTAAATGACATTATCGTAATTTATGTAATACTGAGATCATACTTCAGCAATTATGAACTTTTTCGAAAGCTTGTTGACATCATCAGATTTTTACTATATTTTTCCTATACGAGTACTTAACACATTTTTAATACTTTCAAAAAAAATATTAAAAATATTCTTAGTAAATTTGAATATTTATTTAATTTTTTGGTCATTGTTTATTGTATTAGTAGTCAAGGAAAGATTTTTTTTCTGATTCATGGTAACAAAATAAATTCTAAAGCATCCCTCTTATATGCGAGTAACATATACTCGTAATTTTCTGATCCATGGTAACAAAATAAATTCTAAAGGATCCCTCTCATATGCGAGTAACATATACTCGTAATTTTCTGATCCATGGTAACAAAATAAATTCTAAAGGATCCCTCTCATATGCGAGTAACATATACTCGTAATTTTCTGATCCATGGTAACAAAATAAATTCTAAAGGATCCCTCTCATATGCGAGTAACATATACTCGTAATTTTCTGATCCATGGTAACAAAATAAATTCTAAAGGATCCCTCTCATATGCGAGTAACATATACTCGTAATTTTAACGCACCGATTTTGAACCCCAAAGGAAGATTGCTGTCATCGAAATGGTTTCAAACATAGTAAATAAATATTTTGTACTTGAATACGTTTATATTAAACAGGTAAAGTTTCTAGTAAACAGGAAAATGAAAAAAATGTTTTTTTAGTTAATACACGAATTGAGCTTTCGAAGTCTATTTATTTAAAAATTAATTACCATTCGAAAAATTAATTATCACTCGAAAAATTTATTACCATTCGAAAAATTATTCACCACTCGAAAAATTAATTACCACTCGAAAAAAACGACAATAAATGTTAATTGGCTGTCATTTGGAAATAAAATGAGAAGTTCGTTACCTATTAGAACTGAAATAAAAACCCATAAAAATTTATTTAAAAAATACATAAATAAACTCATCGCTTTTTTTTTAAGAATAATAATTTAAGTGTTATTTTTCAATGTTTAGCTTGTAATTTACAAAATTGACCTAAAGATTTTAAAAAAAACAACTAACAATAAAGGGAAAAAAACTAAGTAAAGACGGAGATTTGATTGGTCATTTTAATTCCAAGGAAAGATATTAAAATAAAGGAGTTAGAAACAAAACCCGTGCAGTCATGGATGATAGCTTTTTTTAATTTTCATACCAATTTGTCCGACACTGGCCCCATTGAGAATTCTATGGGGTATATGACTCCATTCAAGATCACCCGTAAAATGACGATATAACGAGTAAATAAGTGATGTTTTACCGTGAAATTAAATCGAGGCAACGTCCGACCTCCCAGACTTGATTCATCTAGCCTTGATAGACTGGTCATTCGACCATTTCCTACCAATGCCCCGTCTAAGTAGGGTCTATTTGGTCTGATGAAAGATTGGGCAACAATGTGCTCTTGAAAATACCTTTAGAATGACGCATTCCTTTGGTATATTTGTTTCTTTCATTAATTTAATAACCTCCTTCGATCAAATTATATGTTACCTACATTTAAATACATATATTATTTTTTGAATTGCCCGTGGTCATTAATGTCACGATTAATTTAATAACTTTATTTTGATTGATTTGAATGTGATATTTAATCAAATCGCATTTTTAATTGAAATGACATCGGACATATGCGTGAATATGCGTTATAGTGCGTAAAATTCACAAGAAACCCTTCAGATTTGAGAAACATTTTCATAATCACAGTTTAATTTTTATCTTATTTGGTGCCATAAAGTTATCTTATGATTTTTTTAGATATATTCCGTATAGTAAAAAAATTTCAGCATGTACAGCATACAAATAAATCCCATGACAAATGAGAAGATCCTTGCCAAATTAAACCAGTAGAAACACTTATCCCTCAAACATCTGTGCTGTAAGAAAAAACTTATGATGGAAATCATATACATATCAACAAGAACTTGAAACAAACACTGAAATTAGATTTATCCATGAATATCACACATAGTTCGAATAATGATATTGCACTAAAATTGCAACACTGCGAAGGACAAGAGAAAGATTTCGATTGTCAATTAATCAACCTCACTAGTCAATTGTCATGTGAGATTGATTGATATTTAAATTATGGTTCTGGACATCAAACCTTGTTTACGGTGTTCTGAATCAGTGACTAGACAAAGCGGAAATAATAATAAATAAATGGGACATATACGAGCATATATGAAATTAGAATTTCTGATTTCAAAAAGTAAAAAACAACCATCCCATAAATATATCGAGTAATATTAACAAATGTTATAATTATATCAACGAGAAACGTGAAGACTCCTTCAAGGACTGAAGTCATTACACTATTATAGTGAACCCATGAAAATTTTCCCAAAAATTAAATGATCTATGTAACAAAGGCTCTCAATCAAGTATGTGATAATTATGTTTATTGTTCAAAATTGAAGCTCTATTTACGTTGTAAAAAATACAGATAGTAAAAAATAGCTGTATCTAGGTTTATATTAGTTTCAAGACAAAAATTGTAATATTTTAATACACCTAACTTGATTTAATTTAAGAATAACCAAAATGAACAAAAACCCATTGTTTGATTGTATTATGTTTTCCAAAACTGAAGAACCAGGAAATTTTTGAAGGAAAGTAATTTTACTGTAAAAACAATTAGATTTTTTTCTGAAATAATACATATAACATTATTTAGATTTTTAAATACACCGGTAAAATATTTAATCTTGTTATCGATTCACTGACAGATTGATTACCTTGTTTAAAATATATCAATTATCTATTGGATTTGGCTTTAACTTACAATACCTATTTGGTAAGGTTAAACATACGTGTATATACATAAATTTTCATCGGGTCATGAGCTAATATATTGCAATTCAATATATTGAAGGTTACGTTTATTTAACTGTTTTTTTTTGTGATTTTCTTAATGACTTGAAGTTTGATTAGTAAAAACTTTCTTTTATATCTGATCAAACAATTAAGGCAAACTTTCGCAAACGTCTTACCCTCTCAACCATTACCAAATACCACCTAAACAAAATGTGCCTTTTCTGTAGTTATTTGAGTTTGTTTTTGCGTAATTCGGCAATTCCTTTACAGAAGTACTCGTATTTTCAGGTTGTACTTAATTGGTTTCACACAAATTACTTGTCCAAAGAGTTGCCTATGATTTATTGTATTAAATTTCCGTTGTAAACAATATCAATTGCCAGACTTTGTCATATTAAAAAGGGTGAGCTGAAAACATCTGGTATTCACGCGGCCGGGCTCGCCTTCCTTTTGTAAGGGGTGTATCTTGATTGTGAGGATGTTGTGAAATGAACCCATTTAATTAACGTTTTTAATGAAAAATATTGCGTACCTTAAAAGTAATGATTAGATATTTAATTAGAAGGGGAAGGTATATCAGGTCAAAATCAGAACAGTAATACTCAAAATTCATTTTTAGATTACGAATTGTTTTATGGTAAAACGCTCTCAATAGTCGTAAACCCAATATTTAATTTAATAAATCCCTGAAAAAATCGGTCCAATTGAAATGTTTATGTGCATAATGTTGACCTATTTTGAACTTAAAATGTTTAGATGTTCTTGTGGTTCTTTGTGTCAGTTGGATAATGTTTTTCAGAGTGGTATAAGTTTGGATTATAATGCCGATTTTTCGGAAATGTAGTTTTCTTCTTCAGGACTTATTCTTAATCAAATTCGAAAAAAAGTCCTCGTTTTTAAAAACATTGTCGTCATAAATTAAACCAAGCGATAAAACACTCCGAAAAACATTGTCCAACAATTTTGAACCTATCTTTCTAAACTTAAAACTCATTTTAGATCACTAAAATGTCTAGTTATACAGTAGCCATAAAACCAATATTTGACAACGAATAAATCTCTGTAAGGAGTTATTTGTACAGGACTTTTAACCTTTTTTTAACTTATTCTACAATAAACAAAACACATTTTAAGATTACTGAAGTGTATAGTTATACAGTAGTCGTAAAACCAAAATTTAATAACGAATAAATCTCTGGAAAAATGGTGAAAAAAATTTAAATAGTTTTTTGTATCATTTTAACCAACTTATCCTTAAAATATAGACTGGTAGTAAAGTTGCCATAAAACCAATATTGGATAGCAAATAAATCCCTGAAATAAAAAAGTTTATCGTCTGTCACTACTTACATAAATGCGAGGTCTATTTTTTCAGCAACCTCTACTCGTTAAACAACCTCAAGTGAGTCATTTTACAAAAACAAATTAACATTCATTTTTTGTCACAAACATATGTTACGTGGTTGCACGCTTAAAAAACTCTCAGTTGATCGTTGCTTAACTTTATTAGTTAAGTGCATTTGTTAAAATAATTAAGAAGGGTTTATTTGGCTCTGTTTTTTGTGTGCTTGATTTGAAATGTTTTAAAACATAATAACTTTAAGATTAAGCAAAGTTAAAATAGGGGATGATCTGAAAAATTTAATTGAACTTTTGTTATATACTGTATCATCTGGCGGGCTTATTGTCAAATGGAAAGCTCTTCCAACAAAGACGAAAGATTTTAAAGAGACCTTAAGTTAAAACCAGACTGAAAAACATTTTTAAAATACTCGTACTAATTTGAGTGATATCATCCGCATATTTTAGATTTAAAGGCTTTCTCCTTCCGATAGCAGCCCCACCGTCCCAGTCTTCAAGTACTTTCCTCGTAATATATTCTCCATAAAAGTTAAACAAACCACGTGAAATAATGCACCCCTGAAGTACACCGTTTTATACTTTAAAATGTTTGGACTTGATGTTGTTAACTTTAACTTGGTCATAAAGATCTTTAAACATGCCGTGTCACTTGCTGGATAGACAGAGATAACAATTCACTTAACTTTTCTTTACAAATACATGACTTTCGCACCCTCCCCCTGAATACATCTCATCATGAACAATGTTCTTTTATTCGTGCTTCTCATTTTACCTCTTTCAAATTCTGGTTCTCTTGATCCAACCACGTTTTCCTTGGTCTATGTCTACCATGCACACCTTGTACTTTTGAATGGCATTGTATATTCTCTTAGTAATTTATTCTCTCCACATATCTCAACCTTCGTAATGCTTATTTAATCATCTTAATTACACCATCCATTTGTATCACCTGTATTCGACGTAGTATGCACGTCCCCATAACATTAATCCTACTTTTATCCTTCTTCAGCCAAGTTCAAGCTTCACGCCCATTCAAATTGAATATTGGCACAGTAATATGCATTGTCAATTTTACTACTTTTACTTTAACAAGTTTGTTATATACATGTATTACGATAAACGATCCGTTTACCTCATCGTCTATCGCATTTCATCTTTAATGTCAATTTCCAACTAGCCCATCACAGTAAGGATACTGCCCAGATACCAGTTCTTATGTACCAATTTCTGCTCTTCTGGGTTCACTCATACATTGCTAACACATGTTAGCAAACTTTTTGCTATATCTACCTGTATAAACTTCTTTCATCAAATATTTCACAAGTAATTTTCTATACAGCTTATCTAATATAATATATGCCTTAATCATCTATATCTTATTGTATACTACAAAATAATAATATAACATAATACTTCCTCATTTGTCAGTCCGGGGATCGATTTGTGAGATAATATAGCACTTAAAATAATTTGATGTTCAGAAAACATTTAAATTCATTCTGTTTTTTAAATAAAAAAACTCGCGGGTTTTCATTACACAACCCATTGAAGTAATAGAAAAATAATCAGTGAAAATGGATTTCTTTCAATTTGAATTTATGTACTGACAACATAAAATACACTAGTGTCCTTAAAACAAAGACTTGTAAAACACGGAAAGTCAAAGAATAATCAAATACAAAAAATTTAATTCAATCAACAATACAACCTTGTGTGAAATATTTAAATCTCTCTTGAGGGCAACGAAAATACAAAACTGTCGAAACCTTAAATTGAGGAAACTTCGAGGATTGATAAAAGATTTTAATCATACATACATAAATACCATCACGGAATTTCCCTTAGGTGACTTCAAATATTTCCTATCACGGCGTACTTCCTTCGCCTCCACCATATTCATACATTTTCTTATCTCTGTCTTACTCTTTACATTTTCTGCTTTCGGAATTTCATTTGGTACAACCATAGTTTTCTCGGTCGTTCTCCACCACGTCGCCCAATTATTCTTGCAATTTAAATTTGTTTAGTCATTGTTTGTTTTTGAGTTTTTTTTTCATATTTCCGTGCTATATTATTAAAATATGTTAAAATATCTGAACATTGTTGATGTTTAAACATGATTGTGTTTTCCAATTATGGTGACATTCATACAAATATTTAAAAATAAATGAAATTCAATAATCACTTAACGATTTGTAAAATACTTCCGCTGTATCAATGAAAGGAAAAATTTGCTAATTAACAAAGGCCATTAACGAAGTAATTAAAACATTAACATAAAATATTTAAAATTAGACTTTGAGACAATACTGCATATTTAAAGTTACTGTTCAATCAATTTTAATAAAAAATATTATGTATCAGTAACAATTATATATTTTAATACATTTTCAATACCAATTATATATATATATATATATATATATATATATATATATATATATATATATATATATATATATATATATATATATATATATATATATATATATATATATATATATATATATATATATATATATATATATATATATATATATATATATATATATATATATATATATATATATATATATATATATATATATATATATATATATATATATATATATATATATATATATATATATATATATATATATATATATATATATATATATATATATATATATATATATATATATATTGAAAATGTATTCAAAATAATTGAATAAACTGAGCAATTGTGTATATGCTAAATAGATAAAAAAATATTGTAAAACTATTTTTTTCGTGTATGAATACTTCTTAATTAACCTAAAAATATATGTTTTTGAAATGAATAAAATAATGGTCAAGGAATGCAATTTTATGAAAGAAAATTGATTCAGTCCTTATATTATTCTTAATTAAACATTAATATAATATTTCTCACAACATCTCTTAATTATAATTACTTTTCAATTAGGTTATAAAAATAAATTAACTTTTATTGTATCAGATTTGTCAGATTCGCATTCTTATATTGTAAGTAAGTAGAATTAATGTAATGTTGAATGGGAACGTATGCCGATTACAGTATGCAGATTACATGGTTATATTGACGAAGAGTGAAAATGACTAGCAGAGTTTGATAAGTAAATTATATGAGAGATGCGAGAAAGATCTGAGAATGAATGTTGTAAAGTGTTAAGTAATGCTAATAGAAAAGTGTAGAAAGAAAAATATTTGCAACATATGGGTGAATAATGAAAGAATGGAGCCAATTGAGGAATTTTGCTTTTTGGGTAGTATTTTCTTAGATGCTGGAAGATAAGAGGGATATCAAACGGCGTGTAGCGATAAGAAACAAAGCCAACGGGGCAATAAAATACACATACTCGAATCAGGCAGTATCAAAATCTGTTAAGATGATAGTTCTCAATAGTATTTTGTCGCAAACTTGGATGTATAGGAGTGAAATGTGAACATGGAGACGAATAAATGCTGTACTAAAAAGAGACGAATAAATGCTGTAGAAATGTGTGCATTGAGAAGAATACCTGGAGGGACCATTTATGACAAAATACGGAATAAAGTGATAAGGTATGAATGTAAACTTAAGTCTGATGTATTGAGCAGGATGAAGAAGAGCATGCTGAGATAATTTGGGCATGTGTAACGAATAAAATAAAAAAACTAACAAAACATATTTATTGTGCAAATGTGAATAGTAAGCATGTGAGAGAAAGGCCAAGGAAATTATGATTGGATCAAGTGAATTATGTTTTGAAAGAAGGAAACGTATAAAGTCAGAGAAATCGTAGAACTAGTATAAGAAGGTCTAAGGATATAGAAGAGGCCAAGAATGTGTGACGAGATAGGAAAGCCTGGCGCTCTGTCATCTTTGCCTACCCTGACAGGGAGATGGCGTGATAGTATGTATCTCCTATTTTTTATAAATATTCTCAAAACACGACCTCTTTTCATCTATCAGTTTTTATTACTACAACTTAATCATACAAAATAAAAGCATTTTAAATTATAGCCAAAAATATTTATTTCCAAAATAGAAAATAAATTTAGTCTGAGAATGAATCGTGATTTCACATAAAATAATAATAACATATGTCTTTCAATAACTGTCAGACTACTTTCTAAACTGTATTTCCCTTACTAAGGAAACGTTTAATTTTCAAGTGTGTCACGCGTGTTCAAAACGCTTGTTGGCATTTAAAGCGCATCATCATCCCAATCATGGCATGTCCCTATTGGGGTAGGCAGAGATAATATATATCCCCATCATTATATCCTGGTACACATATTTCGTTTTTTCTTAATCCAAACACCTCGTGATGCATACTCTCCTATTTTAAATAAAGATTTTTTACCTTTTTAGAATTTGATTATTGTGCCCTCTATACCATTAATATATTTTGTGTATGTATATTTATTTAAATGTATTATTTCTATGTGGTCAAACTATCTCGATGCCCAAATTTTTGTCTTATGTTCTTTATCTTTATTCAATCCGCATTCTTTCCTAATGAATTTCTTCCTTATTCTGCCATACATTGTTCTCCACACATTTAACGCTACGCTCTCATTTCTACCGGATTTATTGTAGTTTCATCACTTTTTTGCCCCATCCAAGTTTCGTTTACATATTCCAATGTTGGGACTAATACTCCATTATGCGCAGCCATTGACATGCTTAACGTTTTTATAAAATATTTTCACCATTTTTGATCCTTCTGAATTTTCAATAGTACTATGAATAGATTCGTTTATACAGTGTATCGAATGTTGTAGAAGTGTAAAAAATGAATAGAAAAAAACAATAATATTTTTGCATTTAAGTTTTTTTATGTTGACAAATATTAATTATTTCACTCTGCAAATATTCAATGAAATAAGTTAACGAGAATTTTCAGCGATATTTGCAACCTACCCCTTTTCCTTTGTACCGTAGGTTATCGCATATCTCACCACCTTCATTAAGAAGTGAAGTCGTTCTAAAAAGTTAATATAAGAAACACTGCATAATGAGGATCTTCCAATAAAGATGAATAAAGCAGAATTACGTTAATATTGATTTAAATCATGACAACCATTTGAGAGAGAATCAATGGCTTTATATTTAATGGCCACGTTGGGCATACTGCTGCTTTCCACCGTTATCAGTGGAGACGCATAGGCTCACCTTTGTTTAAGTTCAGTGAAGAATATCAGCTGGTGCTCTCTCTTCGCCTCTTTGAGAAACCTACAAGAAATTTGTAACCTGTAGCTTCTCTGAGGAGTCTGAGATTATCATATAATAGTGCCATATAACAAAAGAAATATATTAGCAATCGATAAATGCCTCAGTAAGCCGCACTACTCAAATGGTACTAATACCAGTTGACCCCAGTAACCATGCAAGACTGAAATAAAACGTATGATGAATGACCGGGATATCGGCTAATCTGACAGGGGATATTTGCTCTGAGGTCGAGACCGTATACCACTGCGAAACGTGGTCATTATCACAAACACTGAGACCTTGGACTGCTTTCTTGTACAAAAATGAAACACAACAAATCATATTGGTACAATATACCCGCATAGGCGATTTGCTTTGCAAGATGCTGTATAAAATCTTAAAAGATCACAGGATCATTTTATTATGATATTATAACTATCATGATTTCAGATAAAAATTATAATACGTACAAACATTTCTCAAACTTTTAAGCTTTGGTTGGGTTTCTGACAAAAAAAACATATCGTGTCTTTCAGTTTTGTTAGTTAACCTTATATGCTTACATTTTCCCCTTTTTAACACTTTTTGTTTAAAATTTTACACAAAAAGTATCCTGAAAATCAAACAAGCGTGTTTTTTAGTGTTTTATTCAAAGTTTCTGAAAACATTTAATTCCAATAACCGATTAAAACATTATAATTTAAAAAGTACATGTAATAGGTTAGTCAAAAAGTTTTAAAAGCGACATCTATGGAGCAGTAGAAAAACCAAAATTTCTACGCCATTTTAATATTTCATCTTTCATAAGAACGTACTCAAAATTTCTTTTCGATCTGTCAATTCATTCTTTGTTTACAAGCCATTTGAAGTTGACGTGTCAGTGTATTTTTTAACAATGGAAAAATCCGAATATCGTGCAGTGATTAAATTCTTTGTTTTGGAAGGTTTATTGGCTACTGAGATCCATGCAAAGATAGTGAAAGTATTAAAGGAGTCTTCTCCTTCATTTCCAACCGTTCACCGATGGGTTTTGGAGTTTAAGCGTGGCCGTACAAGCGTTGAAGACGATCCACGCTCAGGACGTCCAAAAAGTGCATCAACACCAGAAATCATAGCGAAAATACAGGATATGGTTTTGGAAGATCATCGATCGACTGTGGATGTGATAGCTGACACCATAGGCATCTCACATGGAACAGCATGGCATATTTTGGCTGAAGTTTTGGGTTTCAAAAAACTGTGTGCACAATGGGTGCCGCATTTGCTAACAATGCAACAAAAACACGTTCGAATGCGACTTTCTGAGCAACATTTGGAGCAATTTCGAAAGGATAAAAAGGATTTTCTGCGTCGATTCATCACTATGGATGAGACTTGCGTCTACCACCATGATCCTGAATCAAAACAAGAGGCTAAGGAGTGGTGTGAACCAGGCACTTTGGCTCCGAAGCGAGTTCGTGTCCAGAAATCGGCCAAGAAGGTGTTAGCGTCAGTTTTTTGGGATGCAAAAGGAATTTTACTGATAGATTATCTCCAAATTGGTAAGACAATCAACTCTGATTATTATTGTGACCTTTTGGACCAGTTGGATGAAAAAAATTGTGAAAAAAGACCCGGTTTGCAGAAGAAAAAAATCATTTTTCATCAAGACAATGCACCTGCTCACACAGCTCAAAAAACCATCGCGAAAATCAGTGAATTGGGGTACGAATTGTTGCAGCATCCACCCTATTCGCCAGATTTAGCTCTCTCTGACTTCTGGCTGTTCTCACACCTCAAAAAATTCCTTCGTGGAAAGCATTTTTCATCAAACGAAGAGGTTATAGCCGTCGTAGAGGAGTATTTTGCAGGCCTTCCAGAAAGTCACTTCCGTGATGGGACAACAAAGTTGGAAGATCGTTGGACCAAGTGTATTGATCTTATGGGAGACTATACTGAGCAATAAAAGTGATTTCCCCCCAAAAAAAATGTATTTTCATTTCCGCTTTCAAAACTTTTTGACTAACCTAGTACTGCCTATAAAACTGACATATTTTGTTTTTATTTTAACAACTCGATTAACACTTCCCTTACTGTGCTAAAAAATTACGCCAGTTACGGTGTTGGACACTGAGGGTACACTAAAAATGTATGTTTTAAATTAAAATTATGCAAAATCTATTAGTTTTTTTTTTTTATTAGCTATAAACATCATTTTATTGTGTAATAAAATGTCGAATAATATAAAATAAGTGTAAGAAATGATAAAATAATAGTTGAAACAGAAGTGACATTTCTATAGGAATATAATTTTCCCACTGCGTCGTTCGGTCTGCGCAACGTTCAGAATGCGCATGACTGAAAAGAGGTCTCCAACCTTTTAACACTTCCCTTACTGTGCTAAAAAATTACGCCAGTAACGGCGTTGGACACTGAGGGTACACTAAACATGTATGTTTCAAATTTAAATTATGCAAAATCTGCTAGGTTATTTTTTGTTATTAGCTATAAACATCATTTTATTATGTAATAAAATGTCGAATAATATAAAATAAAGGTAAGAAATGATAAAATAAGAGCTAAAACAGAAAGGCATTTCCATAAGAATATTATTTTTACGCTGCGTCGTTCGGTCAAAAATCAAGGTTTTAGGGCGAGAAATTTATATAGTATAAACAAACACGAAATTCAAAATTATATATAAACAAACACGAAATTCAAATCAATAAAATATATGCAATTTGGAAAATATAAACACTACAGAAAATTTGAAAATAGGACAAACATATCATATAATCAAAGTTTAATCCTGTGGAGAAAGTTATCGCAATTGGGGCATGAAATCACTTTTTTTTTTACTATATTCTACTTACTAAACACGCAGGTGTTTGACAAATATTGCAGAATAGCCTGGTTTTTTTTCTCGAATGTTTTTAATAAAACCCACAACTTCCTCTTTTGAGGACCTCACGGGGTGCCAACAGGGTATTATTTACTAATGTTTCGGATATTGACTCGCCACAATATGTTAAAACTGTATTAAAAGCATCTTGTTGTTGCTATTTTTCCTTTTTAAGATATTGGGCATTGCCAATTCCAAACTTAACTCTCTTGTGAAATGTTTTCGGTGGTATTAATTATTTTGTTTCCACTCTGGATATTTGTCTATCCATAAGAGGTATGCATTCAATGCAGCCATATCTATAATTTCCATAAAAAGACGGAAAGGCCATCTTCTCGTTGACCTTGAGCAAGAGTACTCTCAAGTAATTTGGTCTCCCGTATCTACTCCAATTTTCGTATTATTATAATGATGTATAATTACTATAGTGGCTTTTGTTTTTCTGAATAATCAATTTCTGCATCATTGAATTGAGTGGATAATAATAATACTGCTTTATTTTTTGTGGTACACACGAAACAAGTATTTTATTTTCAGCTACTATGGATTGTTTTCTCTCTAGACGGTATAAATTCAAGTGAGATTACTCTTTTATTTTTTCGAAGCGTGCCAGTTAGAGTCAAACCTTTTAATAAAAGATTATCGACTAATTTGATGGAGGTAATAAAAATACCTGTGGTTATCCTCCTGTTCGTGCCATACTGCGGTTGAACCATTTCTATAACTACTCAGTTACCTTGATTTATCTCTCTCTACGATTATTTATCATACAGAATAAGCCTGTAAATTTGTTATGCGTCATATGCCGCCGCAGTCGGCAGCAACCCAGATTTTGATGCCATATTAGATGCCAAAGATAGCTTTCGTGTTCGATTTCTGCCAGGTGCGAGCAATATTCCAATGAATTCATATAACTCGTCTTTTGATATTGGTTGGTTCTTTTCTGAATGATTCGATTTAAATGACGATTTGTTTCTTAAACATCACTTTTACCACCTTTTCATTTACAAACAGACAACACATATCTTTTATGGAATGTACATTTATACTTGAATTTCTCAGTCCAGAATCTTCGATGAGAATATTTGATACCCGACCGATGCCTCGAAGATTGAGGTGGTACTCGTAATGAACTCCATTCGAATCCATGTTTTGATGTAAATAATATTTCTTCGTCTTCTTCACTCGTCTCCAAATCAGAATATACTTCATCCTGTACCTCGACAAAATCTTCTGATTCTGATATATTGCCTGTCGCCTTAAATTCCAAATCGCTATCATCGCCGTCGATATTTCCCGCCATCTCAATTATTATATTTTTGAAAATGAAATAATAAATAAAATGTACATTTATTATAAAAAGAGTAATGGTACAATATAACATACCAGATAAAAAATGATAATAGAAAAAACATACCAGATAAAAATAAAAAATAACAATCAGGATTATAAAACTGGTGACGACCCCTGGAACGGGCGCTAAACGAACTGTCAAAAAAGAATGAGTGTTTGACATTTCGTCAATTCACGATTTAAAATCATTAATTTCTGTTGAATTAACTATGAATGTTTTGTTTCCTAATGACATCATTCAAATCATAGAGGTTTCGATGAGGAATACATAAAGTATGAAGACCCTGCAAGCAGTATATTTCGAGAAATTAAATAAAATATAAGTCATGATCACTCGCTATCCATCACCGTACGGCAAGTGTTAATGTAATTGTAGTATGTGATGTGCATTTTTTTGTGTAATATTAACGTTCTGCATTACGTTTTGATGGATATATTAATTCAATTAAAATATAGAAATAATTTAATATTTAGTCAATTTATGCTTTGTTTAGTGATATTTTTAATAATAAATCATTGAAATTTCTTATAAATCAAATAAACATATTAATTAAAGTGCGGTGTATTTTTATTTAAATTTCCTTCGGCCTACAAAACAAAGAGAACTAGCAAAGAACTCACTAGACAACACAATGACTAGTTAAATGTTCTTAGACTAGTTCCTCAGCTAGAAACACACATGAACCAATCAAATTTATCACACGACTTCGCAGCTGCTTCAAGGTTAAAATAAGGTTCACTGCAAGTCAAACTAAAAGAGCAATATTTTTTTCCCGTGTTCAGTGGCTCCCAATTTACCCAGATATTAAGAAACATTTAAATTCACTTTCTCAGACTGATATCAGACGCATTTTTCGTACAGTTATAGTCCACATATGAAACAGATCAAATGGCTACCATTTATGAAATGTATTAAATTTCAAACTCATGATACCAGTGTGGATTAAATATGATAACCCTTCTTATAGTCATCAAGATACTCGTATTTAAAAATGCAGTAACAAAATTTTTAAAAACTTCAACTAATAAATTACCTATATATGATTTGCAACACAACCAAATAACAGTAAGATATTTTTCTTGGCGATTAAAAGTAATGAATTTAGAAAGACTCATTATTATTCACATTATATAACAATACATATAGGAACAAAAGTGTGCTAGAATTATCGGAACGAAAAAACTGTTGGAAAAACACAATATAACACACACATACATGCTTCCAAATATTTCCAGGCAGGTGACAATAAATTGATAGTTTTCAATGATATTCCAAGATAAAATCTGGAAACAACGTGGTGAGCCTCTGGTACCTCAAAGCAGGTGAGACTAGAAAGAAATATTTTACTATGAGCTATTACAAAACAATCAACAGCGTTCCAAATGGCAAACCGGAAAAGTGGTGTGTTTAAACATTTGTTTGTCAATTTAATAAGGAGGTTTCTACGATAAATCATCGAAATTTTACATCTTTTGAATAATGAAGCATGAAAGAAAGCGGATAATAGAGAGTAAACGTGATTTAATAACGATAAATGTAATTTTTTATTTTATGAATTGATTTTATACCCAAATCTGAATATTGTTAGAAAACGATTGAGCTGCAAGCATTAACAAAAGTTTAAAATAGATATTAATGAAACATGGTTCATGGCCATCTTTAAAAACAATATAACAGATAATCTGTTGATGCATGGAAGAGAAAAAGTTAAATGTGTCAAACAGTAAAATTACCTTGACCCTCATATAAATGAAAATTCGGGTTTGAACAAGGTCTTAATGCATTTTTCAAGATGAAGAACTTCTTCGCAATAGTAACCTCTCAGTTTGGACCTGCAACGACGCATGCTGCATGCTTCATGATTATAACTAACCCATCGTTATTTATGGACTAGAAGACTGGACTTTTACATTTTTCAAGATGAAGAACTTCTTCGCAACAGTAACCTCTCAGTTTGGACCTGCAACAACGCATGCTGCATGCTTCATGATTATAATTATCCCATCGTTATTTATGGACTAGAAGACTGGACTTTTACATTTTTCAAGATGAAGAACTTCTTCGCAACAGTAACCTCTCAGTTTGGACCTGCAACAACGCATGCTGCATGCTTCATGATTATAATTATCCCATCGTTATTTATGGACTAGAAGACTGGACTTTTACATTTTTCAAGATGAAGAACTTCTTCGCAACAGTAACCTCTCAGTTTGGACCTGCAACAACGCATGCTGCATGCTTCATGATTATAACTATCCCATCGTTATTTATGGACTAGAAGACTGGACTTTTACATTTTTCAAGATGAAGAACTTCTTCGCAACAGTAACCTCTCAGTTTGGACCTGCAACAACGCATGCTGCATGCTTCATGATTATAACTTTCCCATCGTTATTTATGGACTAGAAGACTGGACTTTTACATTTTTCAAGATGAAGAACTTCTTCGCAACAGTAACCTCTCAGTTTGGACCTGCAACAACGCATGCTGCATGCTTCATGATTATAACTATCCCATCGTTATTTATGGACTAGAAGGCTGGACTTTTACAAAAGTACTGCAAGAAAATTGAAGCCTTTGGAAAATAAACATATCACGAGAAGATATAAGCTATGTATTTGTGGGTGAATAAAGTTAAACGTGTAGATGTGCTGAGTCTATTAAATAAGAAAATTGAATTAATGCTCGGCTTCAAAATAAGGGAACTTGAATATTTTGACTATACTTATTTCTTTATTTGATATGTCACTATACGGTGTACAATATGACGGACTTATTTCTAAGTGATAATATTTTGTAATCTACAATACAATTGAGGTTCAAAGTAGTGTTGAGTGACAGGTGAAGAATTTATATAATTGATGTTAAAAAATTCATTAAAACATAAAAAAAGAAAATAACAATTCAAACAACAATCACAAATTTTACTAGATCTTCGATATGTAGAAGACACGCTGTGCCACTGAAGGGAGGTGTAATATTTAGTAATTTGCTTTTTGAAGCACGTCAATTTTGGCACGAGTCTAATATATGATAATAGCATGGGCAATGGTTTGATCCTAATATAGCAGCTGATAGCTGGTTCCAATAGCGTGGACAGTAAAAGAGGACATTAAATATGTTTGAGCCAAGCACGAGTCCGTGATTTAAGAATCAATAAATATTTTCGACGAGATAGGAGGGAGCGGTGGTAAATTGAACTACGAGACATATGATGAGACATGAAAAATGTCCAATCTATTGACTAATAGTGTAAAAAAGATAAAAAATTGACGCAAACCTGACGGGGGGTAGAATTTCTTAGTTAAAAAGCACTCGTGAATGATATAAAAAGCACGACATCCATATTTAGACCTACAGTTTCAAAGTGATGATTGTTTTTATGGTCAACCTTCGATAAAAGGCAGTAAAAAAGAAGATTAAAAAATATATATTCTTCTTGATTCGTGTTAAATTTTCAGAATAATTTCTATCCTTTTTAGGTGTGCTGGCTTCTCATGCACTTAATATATTGATATGTAGTAAAGAACTATTGCGATTGATATGTTCGATTGAACAATTAAGATTGATATGTAGTAAAGCACAGCTTCGAATAGTTTTCAATGACTTACTCTGTGGGCTACTCAAAAAGGCGTTTGTTCTCCGTGACCTAGTTAGTATACTTGACTTCCCCCAATTTTTACCAGTATGAGGTTTTCTTCCTGATGGTAACCGAAAAAAGAGTCCTAATCTGGTAAAAGAATTCATCTGGTAGCAATACTCACACGCGCTAGATATGTGCGAACTTTTTGTTTCTTTCGTGCGGTAGTACTATTATCACGCGCAATGACGAATAACGAATGCTGTACCTATTTCAGTTATTCTAAACCTTAAAGCTAGTTTATTAGGTGGAAGACATTGTAGTCTCCTAGTCCGTCTCTTCAATATACCTAAATCACCAATTTAAATAAGTTTACGTGAATTATACATCGATCCTGTAATGTAACTCATGACTGAGCATCGTGACTCCCATGATAGCCTCCGAAACTCCTTTCCATCTATCGCTGCACTCCGCGGCTCGAAAGACAGTTACCAGGGGCAGTCCAGTTGCGTTTCCCCTGGTTAGTCCAACGCATCGGGATTCCTCCTCTTGTGCGTCGTCCTTTCTCACCTCCAGCAACCCCAAACCTCTCCAAACTGTCTCCCTGGCCACGCGCAATGCGCTCAAAGAATCGGAGGACCGCCGAAGGCACACTGTCGACAATCTAACGATGATTCTCAACTCTTCGAGAATGGAGGCGTTAGTTGATACGAATCATAAGAATGAAAAACAAACAGCTTGCAACAGAAAGAAAACCACGAAGTTTCAGAATGTGGACTTATTAATCACAATTAATGTTTTAACTATCAAATGTAGGGATACCTAGTTCAAAAAAATTGAGAACAATGACTTAAATGAAAACAATGAAAAAAAAACAATTCGAACAGCTGTGCTTAAGGTTTCTTTAGCAAAACCTGCCTCTTTCTGATATATATATTTACCAATCAAAGCCATAATACAACCAGCAAGGCAACTTCAAGGTTAATGTGAGGTTCATTGCAAAAGTATGGCTCGTTCACCTATCACGTAGCTTTGCAGGTGATCAAGTTTTATCCTTTCCTTAGATTTGGTGAAAATTCATTTACGTTTGAGTATCACGTTACTTGTAAATTATTATTTTTGCAATGTGTTTTCCTTTCACAGCTTTATACGATCCTTCAAATATTTTTAATATCTATAATTAAAATTAATAAAAATTTCTAGACTGATATTTGGTTTGTAGAACCCCGTGTTAAGAGAATTAAACAAAAACCATATTATTCAGTTTTATTCCACTTACTTTTTGACCATTGACGGGGTCTACTATATGTGTGAGCATTCGCAGAATAGTCTGATCGTGCATACATATCATCACGTCGTGTCTCGCGGGGTAGGCAGTGATACTAGATCTCAATACTTTTCCATCCAAGCAATATTCATGCGTTTATTTCAGATATCTTTGCTACGCATTTTTTCATAAATTGATACTTCACAATTTTTTCTAAATGCACGAACCTCCACAACAATTAATATTTAAATAATACGTCGGATAAAATAAAAATAGTATGGTTGTTATCTAATTCTCTATAAATTTCAACTTTTATAGCGCGCTTATAACTTTTCTGGACGTTCGATAGTCTTAAATTTGTTCGTACTCTCCTACAATAACTTATAAAATTGGAAAAGTATCTATCTTAAAATAGTATGGGGAAGTGGCATAGAAAAAAACTGTTTTTGATTAGACTTATATTTTTATGAAGAAATTCCACTTTCATTAATATTATTTGCATAATTAAAAAAAACTGATTTTCTTGAAAAGAGTGTTTTTGTCTAATGAAGGTATAAAATTAATAAATTAAAACAATATCACTTTTAAAACCACCCTCATGTCATCGAACTTGCCAAAATGGGCGTGTTACAGTTTTTATATGCCACATATGTCTTACTGATATAAATATACATACATGTGTTACCATTAGAAGGTGAACTGATTAAGGGGAAGCGAGCAGCTGGAGACACAATATATAAGGGTATAAACATTCGTAAATTTAACTTTTATTTTTTGTTTAAGAAACATACTGATATATTATGTGAAAAATGAATTAACTAAATCATACATGACATATTAGAAACATTATTTCTCATAACTCTGTTTAAAAAGTTGTATTTCTGAAATAAAAATTTAATACAAAATTATATAAACTGATTAAAAAATATTAATATTGTAGTAAAAGTCAGAAAATTCTCCTGATAAATATATGTAATATAACATATACTCGTAAGTTAACTCTAATCTTCGAAATTCGTTAATGTTGAGATTCCCGAGTTATTTTCAACATTGACTAAATCACGTCATTCATGTACGAAAAAAAAATATTTCACACTTTAACTAGTTAATGTTCACATTGACGGGTAGAGGATAGCATATGTTTTAAAATGTCCAGGTAATGTTTACATTACCTTTAGATTTAGTTTAGTTTGATCCCACCTCCGCCCATGCTGTTATGGGGGACACAATATGTCCCCATCCAGCGCGATTTACACTAGAAAATCGAAATCTTCTTTATTTTCCTTATGAGAGCAAACGAAGTGACGAAGATGAAACTTCCCAAAGGGAGTCCTTTTCCGGTGGCGACACAACCGAGTGAGAAAATAATAGTAGGGACGACTGACTTAAGGTTCGACATCAAGGCAGAAGGAAAATGACTCGCAATGCAGTAAATATACTTATGAAGTGGCTTAAACAGCCTAGCAAGTTGCCAATACTTTCACAAAAAATTTTAAAGTCAGCAAAACTATCATTTGGAGCCACTAGATTGGAGTAGCCAATCGATCCGAAAATGAACCGATGTAAAGCTGAGTGAAGTTCCCTTCGGAAATATTGACTCGATTGTCATCGCAGTACCACAGAGTGTGCTCTGCGAATTGATCCAGATGACCGCAAAAATTACAAGGGAATTGACAATATTGAAAATAAAGAATGTGCTATTAAAGCTCCCGTGGCCAGAGAGAAATCGGGTAGTCCAATAGTTTGGATACACCCACGGGGTGCCGAGGCGAGTTCCGAGGCGAGACTCTAGGTAAGCTTTAATAATCGCGTGAGGGGTCATCCCTGACAAGGGTGAAGGTTGACGTTAGAATACCTATACTCGAGGGCCAACTCTTACCTAGAAAGATAATCATGGCGCGACTCTGGACCTCCAGATCCAACGGAACGAGCCCCGTTAAGACCGAGAGTGTATCCGCCGAGCATGTCCTATAAGCCTTGGCAATAGTCAACAGCGTTCACCGTTGACCACCAATCAGTGTCCTCTTAGCAGCTGAGAGTCAACTTCTGTAGGCCCAAGAACTGACTGCGTAATATACAATTCCCAAAAATATTGCACTATAGTAGAGTCTGCTCGTACGGAACGGTAAGCCTCATATGGGTTTCACCAAGCTCGCGACAGTTAGAAATGCCTTTCTCGCACTCGGCAAGGACGACATAATATGAGAAATCATTCGCAAACCACGGTTGAGTGTCACTCCGAGATAACTTGTCTCCCGTACGACACAAACATTTGTCTTGAAAATGAAATTGTAGGAGCGCGTGCAAGAGACCCCTTCAACAGTACCCCGCAGATTTCGTGGCGAAGTTTAATATGTTCCTCGATCCTCATTCACAAATTCAGGCCAAGCAGACCATTGGAAGGCTTTCGATCGAGGCCCTGGTGTTAGCTCTGATCAAAACCGGAAAGTCATCTACTTAGGCCTGAATCATACAACCTGAGGCAGATTTTTTTTAAGTAAATTGTCCAAGTTCACATTGACCAGAGAATCCGCAGATTAACGTAAATTGACGCATAGCATATAAAAAACGTAATCGAACTTAAGTTTAAAAATTGAAGCCAATATAATCATATTTCTTACACTTAAGAAATTATTTCCCTACATATCAGTCTCCAAATAAAAATTCCCTAATTTAAAAATCAAGACTTATTTTAGAACATTTTAATATCCTTCCGATCTTTACTTCGTTTCAATATAAATAGCTTTCATAGGAAGATAAAACAAAATCACTAGTTTATAAATATAATATTTAAAAGGGATTTAAACCTGAATCGATCCTTTGCTTCCAGTTATTGTGGTGAAATTAACATATTTTAAATAGTCAAAAACAAAATACCATTATATTTTATTCAAGCAACAACATGACTTTCAAAGAGTAAAGAAAAGTTAAATGTTAAAACAGCCTTAGCTAAATCAATTAGTTTTCAAGGAAATTAAAAATAATTTCTGATAAAATTTCATTCAATCAACCATTCCAAAAATTCATTGTTCATTCATACAATACAATGTACCAAATTTCTGTAGTCAACGTCAAATTACATTTAAATAACATCCTATCATTCAATTAAAGGCCAGCGATCGTGGTTTATTGGTTGGCATTTACAATAAGCAAGCAAGTGCCCTGGGTTTTTCCTGGTGGATTTACTTTTGGACTAGCTTAAGTTTTAGACCATTTTTTTTATCTGAATGAGTGTTTTTCTGTAGCTAGTACCGTAAGTTTTTACAGCGCTATTAAACAATACAAAAAGTCTTAGACAAAACTCTGCCTAATGAAAGCTGAGGCAGAATATACCTGCCAACCTTCTGGGGAATTCGATCTTCTTGCCATCAAAACTCATGGGTTGATCTTTCAAGATTGTTCGCTCGCTGAAGTGTTAAATCTTGCACACTATAAACAAATGCAAGCACAAGTGTCTTCCATCCACAAGATGGCTGACAAACATATTCGATCATGAAGGATAGCCTAATATCATTATATATCATCATTTGAGGAAAATACAACTCATATCTTTTCAGATTATTCCGAGTATCACAAAGATAACCAAAAATTACAAAAATAATTTAAATAAACGTTTATTTCACTTAAAAAATACAAATATCTAAATGAACGCCTTGAATAGTTTATGCAATCACTTTAATGGCATTAGAATGTTAAATAAAATTATAATCACACTCGAATCGGACATAAAACACATTTGCCTTTTGTAATCGGAAACATTAATCCATTGTTCTTCCTTTCGAGGTCTATAATTTAGTTACATTATGAAGGGTGATCAAACTAATCTAGAGTATGTATGTCCATCTAGTTTTCCGATTCCATGGATACACATACGAGTACCTTTATTTACACGTAATTGGAAAAGATAATTTTTATCGTAATTATTTCGAAACTTTAAGTTATTGTTCTATCAAGCAAATCATAAAAACCAATACGACTAGTAACGGATCTGAACTTGTTTTTACCTATACGTACCAAATGCTTTTATTGGTGTAAAATATATTATAAGATATATTTTTAACAAGTATGAAATATTTCTTCGGCAGAAACATTAATTTCACTTGGATACCAACAAAAATATAAAGGATCTTTACAAATATCTTAATTATTCTTATCTTATTTACCATTTTAATATCATAACTTGATAGGCTCTCAGAGTTGAAAAACTAAGACTTATCATTTTGTCCTAAATAAATCTAACTTTTTTTAGAAAATAAATTGTACTTATAAATTGAAAGCTGTTACACTGATTATTTTCAATGTACTTCACTTTCGTTGTAAAAAATACAGCGTGGCGGGTTTATTGCGATGTGATCGTCTCTTCCAATGAACGGGAAAGAGTCCTTAAGTGAGAAACAGTCTGAAACCCTTTTTAAAGAACTTGGGCACCACCGAGAAATAAAGCCGCAACAGGAGTTTTACCTAGAAGGTCACATTATACTTGATAATATTTTTGCTGTTCGTTGTGCCAAAAAAGAATTCAGTGTAAAACTATGAAATTGTTTATATTTGATTTTTTTTTTAAATTTATAAATATGATGCATGTATCAATAGTTTTTTTCACTAAGACCTCCAATTAATAAAATGATAAATATTAACACAGAGCCATGGTCAAATTTTTAAGTCAATCTTAAGTCAAATATTTGACTATTTATCATAGGATACTGCCAAAAGTTCGTAATTATTGAAAACATGTTTTAGATATATTACGGTTTCGAGATTAGTCCTATTTTTTTCATAGTTTCACATCTTGTTCTAACAAAAAAAGACAAGATTAAGCTTAATAAGGTGTTTTCCAAGTATGCATGTGATGTTCGCACGCCGGCGGAGCAGTGCGCGTGCACGAAACGATGGTTTCACCATCAATCGACAGAGCGAGTGAGGTTCTGACACTCCTATACCAGAGTTTTATTGTTTAAACGTAGTTATTTATACGATCTATATAAATAAAAATGTAAATGTTCGTATATTAAAAATCTCTAATCTCCGAAAGTTCTTCACCGATTGCTTTGAAATTTTGACGAAAGGTTGCATTCAAATACAAGCAAGTTTATATATTTTTTTTATATATCGTTGTATATAAAAAAGTATATAAAACAGATGAAATAATGGGAGCGCCCCCTGTTGAACGTGACGGCCACACACGCAATAAAGATTTCGATTTATTTTTAATTTTGATTTCGAATATTAAATAATAAATAATTAAATATTAAATTTTCAAACACGTCGTGTTGAAAAACAAGCGCCATCTGTTTGGACGTAAAAGCCCTCTGCAGCAACACACGCAAACTAAACATTTCTCATTGACAGTTATGTCACAGCATTTTCGACGTTTCGGATTCTTTCATTTCATTTTTTAACTGTTTTTCTTATTTTTCATTGCTTTGAAATTTTGACAAAAGGTTGCATTCGAATACGCGCCTGTTTATATTTTTTTATATATAGTTGTATATAAAAAAATATATAAAACATACATATAATGGGAGCGCCCTCTACAGCAACACACGCAAACTAAACATTTATCATTGAGATGTTATGTCACATAGCATTTTCGACGTTTCGGATTCTTTCATTTCGTTTTTTAACTGTTTTCTTATTTTTCAATGCAATTGGCGGTGGATTTGTGATGTGTCGATTAATTTTCATTTGAATTCAAATGATATCGTGAAATGCATTAGAATTGATCACGCAATACTAAACATTGCTCATTTACAGGTTATGTCGTGTAAACGAACGAGCGAAACAGACAAATAATGGCTCAAATAGGTGCCGAGGAAGCAGCAGAGTTACATGCAGCCAGAATTGAGGATACACGGTTGCGAGTACGGCGTTCGCGTTCTGCAGCTTCAGATCTGCTTCGTTCTCAACAGAATGAACGCGACAGGCTGAGAGTTGCTGAAAAACGTCAAAAATATTGTATACCCCCAAGCATTGTGAAATTAAACATATTAGAAACGTGTGCTTTCTCTTTTTTTTCTTTTTCCATTTAACCAGACTGAGCCACAAAAACGCGTGGCCGGGTACATCTAGTTATAAATATAATTGTTAACTATCTAGAGAATTCTCTGCACCAGAGCAAAATAAAATTTTAACTGTTTTTGACTATAGCGATAAAGTGTTCGAACTCTTAAAAAACGTGTATCTCGAGATATACGAGTATAAAGAATGGAAAACTCTAATAGTTAAGGCATTACATCAAATACAGGAGTATCGAGTTAGCAGGACACGATTAAAATGAGAAAATTACGCATCCAAGGACATAACGACACTCTAAACGTGGAATTATGAAGGGACACCCTTCGAGATCAAGTTCGATGTTGAGTAAGATTCATAATGAATTAGACGCCAAAGAATGAAAAAACCCGTACCAAATTGTTAGCCACAACTCATTACCGTTATTAAGTTCAAATATTTTTTATATACATTTTTTAACTTGTATAGGTATTTAAACACATTTTTATCAATATGACCTCCGTGGCCTAGTCGGTAAAACACCTGTTTCCCAGCCCAGGAGTCACGAACTCGATTCCAGTTGAAACGATTTGTAAAAATGGTTTTAGTTTATTGTTCACTTAAGACATCTTTTATATATTTCTAGTTGACTGGAAAGAGATTTTCATAAGGCATAAGCCAGCCAGTTTATACTATATGCTATATCATCATCATCATCATCATTGTCAACCAGGGTCGATCTACTGCTGGATGAAGATCTCCCTAAGTTGACTCCAAATAGTTCGGTTTTTTGCTCGTTGATGCCATGTGATGCTGCCATGCTTCCTGATTTCATCTATCCAGCGTACCTTCGGTATTCTTCTGGGTCTCTTTATGCCTCTTGGGTACCATTGGATTATTTTGGATGTCCATCGGGAGTCTGACATTCTGACTACGTGTCCGGCCCATTGCCACTTCATTCTTTTGCACACATTTATAACGTCTTCTACCTTTGTTATATGACACGAACCAACCACGAGAACAAGCTGGACTCAGGAAAGGTTTCAGTACCATTGATCATATTAGGTCCTTACATATGAAATTGGCGTTTTGCCGTACTGGCAACTTTGATCTCAAATATCTTCTCTTTGGTTAGGAATTCCAAATTCAAATTTATACAGCTATTTACTCAAGTATTTGTGTTTCGAAAATTATAATTCATTTGTTTTTTCCTCAATTGTTTTTTTTCTTTGCGTCACTCAGTTTACAAAATGGAAAACTTGAAATATCGCGTTATTTACGAGTACGAGTTCCACCGTGGCACCAGTGCTGCAGAAACGGCTCGAAGGATTAATGATGTGTATGGCGACGGTGCCGCAAAAGAAAACAAAGTGCGTTTTTGGTTCCAACGTTTTCGTTCTGGAAATTTCGACCTGCAGAACAAGCCTTGTGGACGGCCGGAGACCAAAGTTGATAATGAAGAATTGAAGGCTATTGTGGAAGCGGATCCATCGCAAACCACGTCCGAGTTAGCTGCAGGCTGCGGTGTTAGTGATAAAACTGTTTTAATCCACTTGAAGCAAATTGGGAAGGTGAAAAAGCTTGAAAGGTGGGTACCTCACGAATTGAGTGAAGCAAATCAACAAACGCGCGTTGACTGCTGCGTTGCATTACTCAACCGGCACAATAATGAAGGGATTTTGAATCGAATCATTACCTGTGATGAAAAGTGGATCCTGTATGATAATCGGAAGCGCTCATCGCAATGGCTGAACCCTGCCGAACCAGCCAAACCATGCCCCAAGCGAAAATTGACTCCAAAAAAGTGACTTGTGAGCGTTTGGTGGACTAGTGCTGGTGTCGTTCACTACAGCTTTCTTAAATCTGGCCAGACGATTACGGCAGATGTCTATTGTCAGCAACTGCAAACCATGATGGAAAAGCTAGCTGCTAAACAACCGAGGCTGGTTAATCGCTCTAGGTCACTGCTGCTTCATGATAACGCTAGACCACACACTGCACAACAGACGGCTACCAAATTAAAAGAGCTTCAATTGGATTGTCTAAGACATCCACCTTACTCTCCGGACCTTGCCCCAACAGATTACTATTTTTTTCGAAATTTGGATAACTTCTTGCAAGGGAAAAAATTCAACTCCGATGGGGCAGTCCAAACCGACTTCAAAGATTTTATTGATTCCCGTCCGAATGTTTTTTTTAGTAAAGGGATCGATGAACTACCTATGAGATGGCAAAAGTGCATAGATAGCAATGGTACATACTTTGATTAAATAAATATATTATATTTAAAAAAAATCAACTTTATGTTCCTCCCAAACAAAACGCCAATTTCATATGTAAGGACCTAATATTTATGAGCGCTTCCGATTATCATACAGGATCCACTTGTCATCACAGGTAATGATTCGATTCAAAATCCCTTCATTATTGTGCCGGTTGAGTAATGCAACGCAGCAGTCAACGCGCGTTTGTTGATTTGCTTCACTCAATTCGTGAGGTACCCACCTTTCAAGCTTTTTCACCTTCCCAATTTGCTTCAAGTGGATTAAAACAGTTTTATCACTAACACCGCAGCCTGCAGCTAACTCGGACGTGGTTTGCGATGGATCCGCTTCCACAATAGCCTTCAATTCTTCATTATCAACTTTGGTCTCCGGCCGTTCACAAGGCTTGTTCTGCAGGTCGAAATTTCCAGAACGAAAACGTTGGAACCAAAAACGCACTGTGTTTTCTTTTGCGGCACCGTCGCCATACACATCATTAATCCTTCGAGCCGTTTCTGCAGCACTGGTGCCACGGTGGAACTCGTACTCGTAAATAACGCGATATTTCAAGTTTTCCATTTTGTAAACTGAGTGACGCAAAGAAAAAAAACAATTGAGGAAAAAACAAATGAATTATAATTTTTGAAACACAAATACTTGAGTAAATAGCTGTATAAATTTGAATTTGGAATTCCTAACCAAAGAGAAGATATTTGAGATCAAAGTTGCCAGTACGGCAAAACGCCAATTTCATATGTAAGGACCTAATATTCAGGTGCTGCGGGAAATAATAGAATGATGTGAGGAATACGAACTCCCTCTGTACCTAGTATTTGTGGACTATGAAAAGGCATTTGACTCAGTCAAGAAAGCTGCCATACTAGAAGCCCTAAGGGCACAAGGCATTGATAGAGCACACATTCAGTTGTTCAATAACATCTATAAGGATGCAACAGCAAAAATACATCTCCACAAATCCTCGGAAACCTTCCGAATCGGTAAGGGAGTTCGTCAAGGAGATACTATTTCCCCAAAATTATTCACAGCTACACTTGAATACGTATTCAATAAACTAGAATGGGAAAATAAAGGCCTGGTGATTGATGGAAAATACCTGAGCCATTTGAGATTTGCAGACGATATCGTTATATTCTCACAAAACCCGAATGATATTCAGCACCAAGTGCAAGAATTGGCAGAGGTCAGCCAAGGAGTTGGTTTAAAAATGAATATTTCAAAAACCAAATATATGATGAACGGCTTTGCTACCCCAAAACCAATAAATGTAGCTGGAAAGCCACTAGAACTTGTCCAGGAATATGTGTATCTGGGCCAACTTATTTCCTTTGTAGGTGGCATATCGGAGGAAATAGCACGAAGGGCAAAACTAGCGTGGAGCTCATTTGGACGTTTGAACAACATCTTCAAAAGTAATCTCCCAATATCTTTGAAGCGAAGGGTCTACAACCAGTGCATTCTTCCAGTACTTACGTAGGGCTGCGAGACATGGACGCTCACAGTAAAGAACACACAAAAGCTCCAGACCGCACAAAGGGGCATGGAGAGATGCATGTTGGGATATACTAAAAGAGACCGTAAACGAAACACCTAGATTCGCAATATGCTATATGATACAACGTTAATATGATTCAATTCGTCTCAAGGATGTCCAAGCTTTAACGAAGCAATAATAATTTTATTAAGATATGTGTAATGTTAGTAACTCCAATTACCGTAAATGTGGAGTTATATCTTTTAGCAGTAACTCCATAAAATGAAACTAGAATAACCTACTTTTCTGATTATACAGAGAAGTCATGAACGGCCGGTGTAACCGGTGGCAATGGAAATGCTAAGCGGTTTATAATACAACCTTATCGGTTAAATCAACAAGATAATTGATAATTTATATTAACAAATATACAAAGTGTATTGACAAAATAAAAAAAAATGAAGGTAAATTTGGCAAGGTTTGTTAAAATAAATAAGCAATATAAATAAAAAAAATATCGAAGTTTTTTATTCATTCATTCGTATGGTGGCCCTCAACAAATCTGAACTTGCATTAAATATACTAAGGAGCGTAGCTGACAGACATGATATTTGACCCCATTCATCAAGACTTCGTCTTTAGAACCACTGGAGTATGCACGGATCTCGCAGTTCGTCATCACATATGTTGATAATACTACCACACGTGTTGGTAATACTTATCACATTATCGGACGAACTTTTACTGGACAGGGATCCTTATTTTCTAACCAGAAAATCTAAAACAAAACCTTCTGGACGAAGTCCAGAGTCTTACCGACTACTCCACGGAAGTCGTTAAATCCAAGTTATATTTATTTTGAATATTACCAATTATTATATAAAACCAATACAGACACTGTTAAATGTTAAATGAAATATGAACTTTACCACCTCAACACATATCTAATCAAACAAGTCTACAGACATATTTATGGAGTTTACTAAAAATATATTATAAAATATTTTAAAATGTTTGAGAATAGAAACGCCCGAAGTTTTTCTTTGTTTATTTACTTATACATATAATGGATAGACTGCGTATTGGAACTATTTTACTTATACATATAATGGATAGACTGTGTATTGGAACTATTTTTTACTTTTTAAAAGTAAGTGCTAAATGAGTCAATAATTATGTTACAAGATCATTTAATACTTAATCTCTTGAAAATAGTAGTGCAATTTAAGTCAATTTTTTTCCATCAGGATTTTTTAAATGTTATGAACTTGAGCAACAAAATATTTATATTGAAATAATTCAATTTTAAAATTATAAAGATTTATAATTTTCATACATATTAGATAATAAATTTCAATCGTTAATTATACATTTCAAGAATAACTTAACTAATTAGTAAATATATTAATGAAAACATTCTGTTGAATACAGAATACAGAATAAATGGAATTAATTTTTAGGTTTCAGACATATATTTACATTTCAATCAAATACTTAGACCGACTTACTTCTGTGTTCATAAAAAAAATACAAGTAATTAAATTCCGATAGCAATTATTTTATATGTATAAAGTTAAACACGATATCAAACATTGTGCAGTCTATGCAAAAGCAAAGTTGCCGAAAAAACATGATACACGCACGCTATCCGTTCGCTACTATAACCTCGAGTTGATCACGTAGGCCATTGAAAATGCAACTATACGTGTGTCCATACTCCCATATTAAAATATTCAATACTTCTCATTCGTTCATGTTTGCCTAATACACGAAATTGGACATATTTTGTAATTTGTTGGGCAATTACTTGAACAATATCATTTAATGACAATTTAATCAAACCATAATATAAAGCGGAACTTGTTACTTGGTCAGGAAGGGGATTGAAAAAGACGGCAAACGCCAGTCTTTGTCTGTCTTTATCACGTAGAATTTCATGAAATTGAACGTTATGATTTTTTTATCAATCAATTTTTTTCCATACCATACATTTGAATTTTTTTTTAATCAGTGAGCGAAAGTACTGAGATGATTTCAACGCTTGGAATGGTATTGCCCATTTTGTTTCATATTTGAGGTTTTTAATTAAAATTATTATTTTTTAAATTCAATAATATATCATATAAAATCTTGGTTTCTTTTAAAAGTAATATAAATTAAAGTGATACAATATTCAACAACTTTCTTCACTCAATTTGGGGAATCTAAAAAATCATTTATTGCTATTCAATATAAAAAATAAAGGGATTATTCTAAAATACGAGTATAACAAAATTATCAGATTTTCAGCTTTAACTATCTGTGGGTCAAAATGCGAGGAGAAAATATGAAATCCTTCAACTGATATTGCAAGGTAAAATTCAATGCAGTAGTGCGGGAAGAAGACTATAATATATGGCTATTGTATTGTATTTGAGAGAGAAAAGGAGCCAACGGTCCCTATACCTTCTAGGAAAGGAACTTGGGAGGATATGGAGAGCCAGCCCTGGAGACCGACCTGGATGAATGCGTTTTATGGCAACCATGTTTACCTGATGGAACGTACTCGTACTAGGTGATAATGAATATCGAGTGATAATGAATAACGTTAAAAAGCAAAAAATGTTTTGTACTGTATTTTTGTTTTAATCATTATTATTTTGGTGCAGAGGATCATAATGTGTTGATAATTTTGTCAATTTATGAGAAATGGTATTAACAATTGCGTATCTTATCTAATAAAGTGAGTATAATCATAAAAAACGATAATAGGATAAAGTCTTATAAAGGACTTTTCTTCGTCCTCTTGTGTTTTTTTTTAATTTTTTTATTAAACAAGTAAATTATTATACAAACATTTTTCAAGGCTATACCTATATACAAATTTATTACTTAACTAATCTTAATTATATGTTATAATTTATGAACTTATTTAATCTTATTTTCCTACATATCATTTTATTTTATTTATTCAATCTTAATATATGAGATCTTAGAAATAATTAACACCTACATACTACTTATAACTAGATAACAATTCTTACACTAATTATTCAGCAAAAACAAGTCCACTCGTTCAGGCTACTTGTATTCCATCACATTCATTCAGACCTTGGTCGTCCCAGCTAATACTGAAGGTGGACTAGTCAGGTAACAGATAATGCTTCGGGAGCTTGTGCATATAACGGAAGGGTAGGTCGGATTTACTCTCGTAAGCCCCCAGGGCAGCGACTAAGGGATTTCTGTGATTTTGTTGGCTTTTATAGAACTTCACGGTCCAAGCGAGGATGTGGTGTTGTAGGGTTTCTTCTCGCTGTTCAGCGTGAAGTCGGGTAAGAACCTCTTGTGTTTATGATGAAAACAATAATCAATTAATTATCTATCAACATGTAATTTTAAAAAAAGAAACATTCCTATAAATAGATATCCACTTACATATTTAATATTTGTTTGAAATACAAAGAAAAATATAACATATTTTGTTCTGAAAATCGATAACAAATATTATCATCATCATCACCATCACGTCCTGCCCATATTGAAGTAAGAGAATATATCTCCACTTCTTTTGCTTTTCCCACGTCCATACGCCTCGTCATAAAACTCGTCCCCATCTCAATATTCCTTTTCATCTTAAGTACTACCTCTTCATTCAATTTACATTTTTTTCTAACGTCCTCAATCATTATTCTATCATAAATTGTATTTCTACATTGTCAAACCATCTGAATGTTCCTTTTCATCTTAAGTACTAACTCTTCATTCGATTCACATTCTTTCCTAATGTCCTCAATCATTATTCTATCATAATCTGTATTTCTACATTGTCGAACGATCTGAATATTCCTTTTCATCTTAAGTACTGCCTCTTCATTCAATTCACATTCTTTCCTAATGTCCTCAATCATTATTCTATCATAAATTGTATTTCTACATTGTCGAACGATCTGAATATTCCTTTTCATCTTAAGTACTACCTCTTCATTCGATTCAAATTCTTTCCTAATGTCCTCAATCATTTTTCTATCATAAATTGTATTTATACATTTTTGAACCATCTGAATATTCCTTTTCATCTTAAGTACTACCTCTTCATTCGATTCAAATTCTTTCCTAATGTCCTCAATCATTTTTCTATCATAAATTGTATTTCTACATTTTCGAACCATCTGAATATTCCTTTTCATCTTAAGTACTACATCTTCATTCCATTAAAATTCTTTCCTAATGTCCTCAATCATTTTTCTATTATAAATTGTATTTCTACATTTTCGAACCATCTGAATATTCCTTTTCATGTTAAGTACTACATCTTCATTCGATTCAAATTCTTTCCTAATGTCCTCAATCATTTTTCTATTATAAATTGTATTTCTACATTTTCGAACCATCTGAATATTCCTTTTCATCTTAAGTACTACATCTTCATTCGATTCAAATTCTTTCCTAATGTCCTCAATCATTTTTCTATTATAAATTGTATTTCTACATTTTCGAAACATCTGAATATTCCTTTTCATCTTAAGTACTACATCTTCATTCGATTCAAATTCTTTCCTAATGTCCTCAATCATTTTTCTATTATAAATTGTATTTCTACATTTTCGAACCATCTGAATATTCCTTTTCATCTTAAGTACTACATCTTCATTCGATTCAAATTCTTTCCTAATGTCCTCAATCATTTTTCTATTATAAATTGTATTTCTACATTTTCGAACCATCTGAATATTCCTTTTCATCTTAAGTACTACCTATTCATTCAATTCAAATTCTTTCCTAATGTCCTCAATCATTATTCTATCATAAATTGTATGTAATTATAAATATGAAAATCTGTCTAATGCTAATTAAATCTTATTTATAGAAATAAAGCGGAAATTTATGAAGTTATGCGACACATATCGACCTCACCTTAGATTGATAATATTCAATAAGAACTAGGAAATGATTTTATAAAAATATCTTATTATTTCACAATAATATAAAGGACAAATAATTATGTATACAGTTTAAAATTCAATGCTAAATATATTTATGATTAATCATTAAGAAGAAAAACTTTCATAGCGTTCACCGGAACTCAATTTTGGAATATTTTTTTGAGTAAAATTAAAACAGTTTTATTATTAGTACAATATCAATGTGTGTACGTCATTGCAAAGAAATAGTTTAAAAAATATATATGATGACCTCCGTAGCCTAGTTGGCAAGACGCTTGCGTCCAGACCCGGAGGTTGCGGGTTCGATTCCCGTTGAAACTAAGATTTTCAAAAAGGATTCCAGTCTGGTATTCACTTACGGCCTCTGTAACATATTTTTGATTGTTTTGAAGAAACTGCCACATGGCGATGAGCCCGCCAGGTTGTACTGAATACAACGAAAGTTAAATACAATATTGTATTATATTACGCTTTCGTTATATACAGTGCAAGCTGGTGGATTTGGCAACTGGTAATTGAATCTTACTACCAACCAAAAAGGTTCTTAATAGGCTTAAAGTCAAAACTAGACTGGAAAATCCTTTTTAAAAAAATCAGGAACCCGTAAACTTCGGGTTGTAAACTAGGGCACGATAGCGTCGCTTTCGTATTTCAGAATTCATTCGGTCTTTGCCATGTCTTCCCAAAGTACTAATCCTTTCTTTCCTATGAGATTAGTTTAATTATACATTTATATATGGCTCTTCAAATTAGAATTTTTATTTAACGCAATGAAGTTCGTGCAGCATGATATTAAAAGACAAATTCAGATATTCTGGTGTTAATAATATTCACGTAAAATCCTTTTTAAAAAAATCAGGAACCCGTAAACTTCGGGTTGTAAACTAGGACACGATAGCGTCGCTTTCGTATTTCAGAATTCATTCGGTCTTTGCCATGTCTTCCCAAAGTACTAATCCTTTCTTTCCTATGAGATTAGTTTAATTATACATTTATATATGGCTCTTCAAATTAGAATTTTTATTTAACGCAATGAAGTTCGTGCAGCATGATATTAAAAGACAAATTCAGATATTCTGGTGTTAATAATATTCACGTAGCTGTTATTTCGCTAATAGAGCAAACGGCTCTGAATTGTTCCTTTACTAAAACGAAGTGTTGCTATGTTATTGTATATGTGTATATACATACTCGTATATGTCTGTCTGTACGAGTATGCACGCGCTAATCGCGAGAACCATTCAATTTATTTTGATCCCGTATTTTTATTTCTGTATGTTATTTCTTTATCATTTTTTGTCGTTATAAATAGGTAGTTAATATTGTTATCAAGTCTAACTGTCATATTTAAAAAAATATGCATTAAAATAATAAGCAACTGTAACAAACCACCACCTAAACAGTGTTTCTGAATTAGTGTGTAACAACTTATCTAAACAATTTTCAAACTGATTCAATGTCACAGCACTCGCAACACTACGGACAATTTAAACCAAGATTCCACAACTTTGTTAACGAAACAATGGGACCTTGGATTATTATGGAATTTAGATTTGGAGACTATCAACTAATGCTCTCATAATGTCGTCGTTATTGCTAGGCCTCGTAGTCGAGAACTCTCCCGCCATTCCAACGTCAATTCAGTTGTAAAGCTAAGCTGTGCCGTGGAGATCGTTTAAAGTTAATGTACCGTTGCACACCAGCAAACTCACCAGCCACACCGCTGTATTGTATCCGATGGCACACCGGAATGAAAAAATCGGAGCATATCAGCATTTTTTTTCTCTTTTTGAAAGAATAGAAATATGATCGAAGTCATAGGTATATTTATACCACTGAATACTAGACGGAAAAACATACATGTGTCATTCGAGGGGAGAAGCACAGCACAAGGGTCGAACCGGTGACCTTCCGCACGGAAGCCCAGTGCGTTACCGCGTGGCCATGCACCTCTTTGCTGTCTTATTTTAAGCCGTTGGAGTCTGGCACGATATTCGTAAATATATAAGTGTCTTGTTTATGCACGTCAAATTGTGTTTTATACACTTTATTAATAGATCTTTAAACACTTTCTTTGCGGATGGATATTATTGTTTTTTAGAATATTGACAAAACAAACCTGGCATGTGTTAAGAGCACTAAAATGTTATTAAAACAATATTGTGCATTACAAACCTACTACAGTACTTATGTTATATTTAAAGATAATATGGAAAAAATCCACCAAAATTGCATAACTGTATAATATGATGATCATTTCACGCTATTCATTTTATTAGATAATTATCGGATAATTCTATTGACCATGGGTCTAAATTGGTTCTAGACCGACTTTCTTTAATCCCCATAAACACAATAAACCAGGTTTGACAAACGGCTCTTAATATCGACCCAACTAATACATAACTCAAGAATATTATTGGAATTCTGACATTTAATAACATTTTGTCAGAAATTTTGCAAAAAATTTAATATAAAAATGGTAAGAAACCATTTTTACTTCCACTGTATTTGATTTGCCTGATTATTAGTGATCTTTGAAAAATATGGAACTATCAGCTTTCTTAACTTCTAGATTAAAATTACACAGAATTAAAATAAAATGTTAAAAATAAGCGAAAATATAAAGCATAAACTAATACTTCGTTAGATTCAACATTTAAAAATTGGATTACTGCTTTAAATTAGTATTAAACGAGATTATGCAAATTTCAATAACAATCATCATTAATTCAATGAAATTGTTACAAAATACGTTTTGGGAAAACCCTTTATACGCTCAACTTGTGGAGGATCTAAATGTGATATCATTTGTACTTAATACATTATTTATATTTTTACAATATATGTACTTAAGTTATTATTACCAACCTATTTTATATTTCCTGTTCTAAATTAATTATGACGCATACCTTTCTGAATTGAGACCAAGCGATTTACGAGTATATTGAAGGCAACTATGAGATAAGGCAACGCTAAAGTAAACCAGGAAGAGGATAGTTTTCATAATTTTACATTCCATTATATTTAAATGAGTTCTCATTGATTTCAACACAGTGTTACCACTTTTAACACTCACTGTCCAAAACATTTGATAATTCGTTCCCCCCACACACTATTAATTCTATGCACATTTCAACACGATCTAACGCTTTTCGTTTATTCATGTCTTTTACAGCCATTCTTACTTATTTTATTCTAAACTCATTCATTAATTCCAAACGTTCATCATTTTCCACTGTACCAGAATCATTGTTGTTCCTATAACTGTCATCATTCTTGTGTAACTCCTCAAAATATTCCTTCCATTTTAAACGAATCCTTTTTCTTTTGACAAAATCCTTTCAAATAAATTTTTGATACCATTCCTACCACGCGCACATTTTTTCTTCGCATTTTACTTACTTCCTTCCAAAATATATTCATGTTTCCCTCCACATTCTCATTGCCTGACTTCTTCATCTCTAAGTCCTTTGTTTTTTTTTCGCAGCCAGTATTTTTGTTTTAACCTTTCATTATTTGTATTCTCTCTCTCTCTCTCTCTCTCTCTCTCTCTCTCTCTTTGTTTTCGTTGTTTCATTCCTATTTCACGTTCTTGCTTCGATAAATACTCTTCATGTTATATTTACCCTTTTAGGCATTCCTTAACTTACGTATCCAACCATGCCTCCTCTTTTTTTACGTCCAACTTTCGCAATGTCATAGTCTGTGGCTAACAATATATTTTTTATATTTATCCATTCATTATCTTTCAATATTTGCAGTGAAAACAACAATAAACAATAAAAAAATCCTCAGTAATATACAGGCAAAATCCTAGTTTACTGGGGGCACGACAAATGAAATGCAACAAACCCATATCCGTAAAAATTGTGTGTCCACATTAAATTGCCTTCTGTTTTTTTTCATAAAATATGTATTTATAATACTCGTACAATACTTCTTTTAATATATAAATAAATAATAAAAAATAAATTAAACAACTTTTAACCATCACTTATCATTCTCATTTTTTTACCTAATCTTTCTTGATTCCTCTTCTGGTAACTGATGATAGTAAAACCTTCAACAAGCCGCTCTTACATCTAAAAATCTAAAGTTATATAGTTTGATATATTATAATAATTTATCTACACTTTAAACATACGTATTTTGTTTTTATGAATTATTGTGATACGATATTTACTTAACTATTTTTATTTTCCAACTTTATCATAAATGCAAAATAGAAACTACTCGTATAAGCGTTGTGCGATGTCGAACCTTTTAATTACCTTAATATGCTGCCATTATGAATATTTATCATAAAAATCTAGCTTAATTGTCTTCCTAAAATCAAATTGATTAGACATTAATGATTTCCTTTTTTCTATAAAACTGTATTGTAAATTCGTTAGCATTGCATTTTTTCTGTCAAGGCTTTCAAGAATTATACTTTTAACTGGTATTGAAAATAACAATATATTATTATATTCGTACACTATGAATTAACGCATGCGTTTTATTTTATTTTGAGGTAAATAAATAAAAAGAACTTTACTTGGTTTTTGGTTAATACGAATATAAGTTCATATTCTATCTGTGATATTGATTAACTTATTAAACCCCACATTTTGTTTTATTCGTTGTTATTACTGACTTTAATGGATAACATACGAGCAACTAGTCGTAGCGAGATTAAAAAAAGCTTCGAAACACTTGAATAATTATTGAAAAATTGTATTTTATTGGTCTTTTTTATATCTTCGAAAATTTGGTATTTGAAACAAAATTATAAAACATAGGAACACACAAAAATATTTAAAAAACTTTACGTCAGAAAACAAAGCGAAAATGATTTAAACGAAGAATTCAATGAAAGTAGGTGTTAACTTGATATATCTAAAATTATACTATATTAGTTCTTTAAGAACTCCTTTTTAATACATTTAAAAGTTTAAAATTATTTGCAAGAAATTATCTAATAAGTTTCGTTACTTGAGCGATATGTTTTATTTTTTCCTGGTGTCATTATTTGTTGACTCACCGATACTTCAGTGGACTTGACTTCGAGCTTAAGGTAGTCGGCCGGAAGAGTGAACGACTTCCAGAAGATAGCAATGCAGTTTCCCTTGCCTCGTATGTGTGGAGTTCAATATGTAAGTGGAGCAACCGCTTCCGGCATTGTGCAAAAAGTAAAACGTCAAACACGGTCTTCGGAGACTCAAGGCTGAAACCCGCTCTTGGGAGTCTGTCACGATAAATTCGAAACTCTTGTTCTACTTCACGTACACTTGCCACGTGATACAGAGTGAAGGGTGTGGTGAAGAAATGCGCCGAGTCATTTTTTAAATCGCTGAATATTTAGATTTTTATTTATCTTTAAGGATAGCGGTATACGAGTATTAAAAATAATTCAAGTTTGTTTTAGAATTAAATGAAATTAACACAATAATATTGTTGCTGTAAAAATGTATAAGGCTCCATTTCTACAATATCTTCCAAAATATATGATAGACAGGTGTAAAATGACAAAACTGTATCCCTAATTTGGTAGATAATTAATGGAGTTATATGGTAGTTGAGTTCAGTAGGGTCCTTCTCCGGCATTTTCTCTATCTTGACTGAGAGAATGGTTATTTCATTTTAACTTTTTTTTATTCTTTGGAATTTTTTTGCAAAACCGTTTGTGTCTCGTTGCCCTTAGCAAACAATTTATTTTTTTCCTACTCAATCCTTTTATTGTTGATTGATTTAATAAATGTTAACCGCGCAATATCAACAGTTGCAAAAATGACAATACATTATAATGTGATGGTGCCCATCTTGGTGTATGGAAAGGAAACATGGACTTGACTGAAGAAGGATAGTAGTAAAATGAATGCTGCGGAGATGTGTGCACTAAGGAAAATTTTTGGAATGTCCATTTTCGAAAGAAGGTGGAATGAAGACATGAGAAATAAATGCATGGATAAAATTAATGTTTTAAGTAAGCTGAAGAAAGGAGCTTTTAGATGGTTTGGACATGTGGAGAGAATAAATGATGAAATACTGACTAAGCGAATATACAAATCAAAAGTGCAAGGTGTGTATAGAATAGGTCGATCGAGGAAAACATGGCTGGTTTATATGGTCCAGATTTTGAAAGAAAGTCAAGTGCGAAATATGCATAATAGAAAATTGTACATGACGAAATGTATAAATATGGAGAAGGCAAAATTTGTGGGCTTGTATAGAAAAGTTTGGAGATCAGTCCTCTCTGCCTACCCCATAATGAACAAGGCGTAATGATATGTATGTGTGTGAATTAAATTCATTGTACTTAATTCAATTAACTTTTCGTGTTGTATGTGTATTTTATGTGTATTTTCATTTATCAACATATTCTGAAAGATATATGTAACACAATAATTCCCTGGACTAACTACTAAAACAACATTTGTTTGCAAAAATTCTTCTTTATTCATCAACATAGTCTCCTTCAAGAGCGATACATTCATTCCAACGCTTTCCTATCGTTTCTATGCCAACCGTGTAGAACGATTTATCTTTGGTTTCAAAATAGGCGTTAGTTTCGGCAATCACTTCTTCATTGGAGCCAAATCTCTTTCCCTGGAGCATCTTTTTGAGGTCTGCGAACAGCCAATAGTCGCTGGGGTCTAAATCTGGAGAATACGATGGGTGCGGAAGCAATTCGAAGTTCAACTCATGTAATTTGGCCATCGTTACCATCGACTTGTGACACGGTGCATTGTCCTGATGAAAGAGAACTTTTTTCTTCTTCATATGGGGACGTTTTTTTGCAATTTCTGCCTTCAAACGCTCCAACAACGCTATTGATGGTTTTTCCCTTTTCAAGGTGATCAATGAATATTATACCATGAGCATCCCAAAATACGGAGGGCATAACCTTCCCGGCCGACTGCTGAGTTTGAACGATATTTTTCCCATTAAAAAGCAATGTTTTATCAACACACGAAATTCGGTTTTTTCCATTAAAAATATACTTAATAATTGTAGTAGTGTGTCGAGCAGTTAAAATATCATTCTCTTAGAGAGCTATCAAGACGAACATTGCAACTAAGAATTTCAAATAGAAACTACTAATAATTTGTATTTTTTTTAATTGTTGATTCCATTTTTTTTAATTGCCGGTTACCCAAATTTGGATATCCCAGCCAGTGAGCAACATTGAGTTGATTACATTCATTACGAATACAAATTTGGATATCCCAGCCAGTGAGCAACATTGAGTTGATTACATTCATTACGAATACAAATTTGGATATCCCAGCCAGTGAGCAACATTGAGTTGATTACATTCATTACGAATACAAATTTGGATATCCCAGCCAGTGAGCAACATTGAGTTGATTACATTCATTACGAATACAAAATATATTCTAAAAAACTATCACAGTGAGCTGTTTTTATTCTATTTAACTTAAGCGTTTGCCAAATAATTTAAGAGTTAACCAAATAATTGGTGTTTACAGTTCTATGAGCCTTGAAAACATTTTACAGATATCTTAAGTATTCTTTCTCTCTCGTTCACTGATGGTACGACTATGCTGACGAATGTAGCCAGAAGACCACATTTATTTTATTTTCATGAAACAACTTACTGTCCAGGTCTGGCTAGAACCAGTGGTGTAGGCAATTCACCTATGGTAAGTAATAACTAGACGACCTGTGTTCCTTAAACTACAAAGGATTTTATTCAGTATTTTGACATGTTCTACTTAATTTTTAGCCTTTTAAAGTTCGTTATTTTGAATTCACCTATTCCAGTTCATCTGCCAAACTCTGTCTACGATGATTTTCCGTTTCCCCTATTTTGGACCTCTCAGATTCTTACCGTTAAGAAGTTAATCTGTAAGCGTACGTCTTTCAAAATTCTCTTCTTTTCTACATGCTAATATATGTGTCCAAAAAACCGGAATACGAGTACTCAAAGCAGACAAACTGTGGACCGCCTCTCCTGAATCCTAAGTTGTTGAATGATCGCTACATTTCTGTGGCGTTATGGCAGAAGTTGATATGTCCATTTTTTGTCATTTTGTGTTTATTCTCCCAATTTATAGAACTTATTTCTCAGCATGTTGTGGCAAAATTTGGTGTTTCAGTCATTATCCAAACAAAAGACATATTGTTTGGAAAAACTTAAAAAATGCTTATTTATACTGATTTTAACAGATTATCAAAGTTAATATTGCTTCTCCTGTAAACTAAGGTAAAACGGACATATCAACTTGTGCCATAACGCCACAGATTTGTTCTCTACATGCGTCTCTAGCAACACATGAAGTTTATTCGCTTTTTTCTCACGTTTGCCTTCAGTGTGCAGGTCTCCGCTCCATTTATTACAATACTCACTAGGAATCCCACACAAAGATGTGCAAAAATCATAACTAAATAATTATTTTACTAAGATACGTAAAAAAATTTAAAAAAATATATAACTGTAGCATATTTCTTTGTATACGTTTTTGTTGATAATAGAATTGGATTTTTCCAGTAATTTTACTTTATCGGACCAAAGATCCATTTAAAATTTTATTTCGGAGAACTCTTGAGAAAGTAGAATATAGTTTATTTAATACGCAATCCGCCCATGTATAATATTAAACTTGAGTGATGTAGTGGGACAGGATGACATTTTCATTGAAGTTTTGAATATCCTTTTTTATGTTGCATAGTTGATTTTTGTTTTCACAGAGGCACCGTCTATGTCTCTTTACTGAATGACGTTATTGTTACAACAAGAAAAAGTTATTTGGTGCAACGTGTAAGGATTTTTTTAGTCATCGTGGGAAAGTAGTTTTCCCGCCGAGAGGACCAGCCAACATTCTACAATACTAGAGAGATTGTGAGAAAAGGTAATAAGGTTTATATTTACATGCCAAACATTTTTACTACAAAATATATTAAACCAAACAAAAAAATATTTAGCACTTGGATTTTTTTAAATACTCTTATTTTAGTTCGATTATCGGAAAAAAAATTAACTTCAGTTTGAAAAAAATATATAATCAAGAGATTAAGTTGCATAACACTATTTTATAATTAAATATAATCTGAAGAGCCTTTCTTTGTTTTTCCATTCATAAAAGGTATATTATAAGTACCAAAGTATATATTTAGTGGAGTAAGTTCTAAAAGTAACGGCACTTGCTACTCGTACGACACCTCTATTCGAATCCAGAAAGATGTTCCCCATTTTTGTTTTAAAAGATTTTAAGTCAGGTTTTCACTTAAGGTTGCTTCAAAATGTTTCTCTTTCTTTGAACATGTACATGGCAAAAGAGTCGCCAGGTTGTATTATATACATCCAGTTTTGTATTAACGATAAGTATATTATTTCCCATACTATGGTCGGAGCTATTGTGTCTCTAATGTTTGAGAGATATCGAAGTTATTACGATCAAATAATGATGCAGGGTTGAATGGGTCTTGTTTGGAAAATATCGAGGCATTTTGCAGCCTCTACTTCTATTTAGTAATCAGTTTATATATGAATACGTTTCATTTTGCAGCCTCTACTTCTACTTAATAATTAGTTTATATATGAATACGTTTCATTTTGCAGCCTCTACTTCTATTTAGTAATCAGTTTATATATGAATACGTTTCATTTTGCAGCCTCTACTTCTATTTAGTAATCAGTTTATATATGAATACGTTTCATTTTGCAGCCTCTGCTTCTATTTAATAATCAGTTTATATATGAATACGTTTCATTTTGCAGCCTCTACTTCTATTTACTAATCAGTTTATATATGAATACGTTTCATTTTGCAGCCTCTACTTCTATTTAGTAATCAGTTTATATATGAATACGTTTCATTTTGCAGCCTCTACTTCTATTTAATAATCAGTTTATATATGAATACGTTTCATTTTGCAGCCTCTACTTCTATTTACTAATCAGTTTATATATGAATACGTTTCATTTTGCAGCCTCTACTTCTATTTACTAATCAGTTTATATATGAATACGTTTCATTTTGCAGCCTATACTTCTATTTAGTAATCAGTTTATATATGAATACGTTTCATTTTGCAGCCTCTACTTCTATTTAGTAATCAGTTTATATATGAATACGTTTCATTTTGCAGCCTCTACTTCTATTTAGTAATCAGTTTATATATGAATACGTTTCGACAACAGTACAACACTCAGGGGTAACAATAACCGCTAATTCCACGCTGCTTAATTGTTCACGTTTAACCACGTCAACAGCTCGCAAGGAATTATTTTAACCAGAATGGAATACCATGCTATAGAAATGATAGGAATTGAACCTTAAACTCCCGGGCGGTAGACTACCGTTTTACCAACCATACCACAAAGGTTACCACAATGAAAATAAATAACTTCAAATGGCATTTATTTTACTTACTCCAACATTTTTTGTTCTTTTCCAAAAATTTAAAGTAGTATCGAAATACAAATCGAACGTTTCGTTTAATTATTCCAGTAAGAAGTTATGGTATCTCTTCACATGTCCAAATCAGTGATACTAACATATTGAAGAGCGTGGCCGAAAACAATCTAATCTTCGGCCTCAATGATTGAGCTTTCGTGTTACGGCCCATTGAGTAGAAACCTCACTATGGGAAATACTACCGCAGGTGGGCCGGTAAAAAAACTCGCACACGTTTAACCAGAATAACTTTTTAAACCGGATTGGAACTCTTTTTTTAATTAGCATTTTGAATAAAACCTGGAACTCCGGGATAGAAGAAACACGTCTTACCAACTAGACCGCTGAGATCGAAAGAAGAGGCAAATTGTATACAAAGTGCACATATTATTGTATTTATTTATTCTAAATAATTTAAGTTAAAGCCAATGTTGGTTGAGTTATGAGTGATTTGACCTACAAAGGGATATTTATTATCCAAACCCGTTTAATGCAGTGAACTTTGTGGTTAAAATTGTGATATAAACACTCGAGTAACACATCGATCAATAAGTCCCGGGACTAACCAACAGATGTCACCTCTAATAACAAATCCATACCATTCTCAGTTAGTACCAACCTTTAGAAGTTACGTGTCAAACTTTCATGACATTGTGTCATGGAGTTACAGTGGTTTTAGTGATGCTACTTTTGCTATTTTCAAAACAATGGATGAAACCGAATTTCGTGTGTTGATAAAACATTGCTTTTTAAAGGGAAAAAATACGTGTTTACACTATTTTGCATAAACATTTGGTAATGAAAAAGCTTTTTTCGAAATGGGTGCCGCGTTTGACAATGGATGAAACTTGGATCTACCACTATACTCCGGAATCAAATTGGCAGTCAGCTGAGTGGAGAGCAACCGGTGAAAGTCGTCCAAAGCGACCAAAAACTTAACAGTCGGCCGGGAAGGTTATAGCCTCCGTATTTTGGGATGCGCATGGTATAATATTCATCGATCACCTTGAAAAGGGCAAAACCATCAATGGCGAATATTACATAGCGTTATTGGAGCGTTTGAAAGCAGAGATTGCAAAAAAACGGCCCCATTTGAAGAAGAAAAAGTTATCTTTTATCAGGGCAATGCACCGTGTCACAATTCGATGGTAACGATGGCCAAATTGTATGAGTTGAACTTCGAATGGATTCCGCATCCACCGTATTCTCCAGATTTGCCCCCCAGCGACTATTGGCTGTTCGCGGACCTCAAAAAGATGCTCCAGGGAAAGAGATTTGGCTCCAATGAAGAAGTGATTACCGAAACTAACACCTATTTTGAAACCAAAGATAAATCGTTCTATACGGCTGGCATCGAAAAGTCAGGAAAGCGTTGGAATGAATGTATCGCTCTTGAAGGAGACTATGTTGATGAATAAAGAAGAATTTTGGCAAACAAATTTTGTTTTAGTAGTTAGTCCCGGGCCTTATTGATCGATGTGTTATTGTGGTCAATTTAAAATAGCATTTAAACTGAAGAAAATCATCTTACTTTCTGACAAATAATATGACTTCTTTAGACTATTCTACACCTATACTTGTACATATATGTCTTATATTTATGGGCTGTACAGCACCGGCACAAAAACTGTAGAATGGGTAGATGGTTGCCGCTCAATCTTCAGAGGTTCCGGTATGATTTCAATGAGTCTCGGTGAAGAGCTGGGCGAAGAGAAGAGATTCCTCGTCAGCTGGGTGGAAGAGATTCCTCGTCAGAACTTAACAGAAATAAAAACACAGTATGTCGTTTCAGAAGACGAGAATACATTTTGTTCATTTTGTGTCAATATGTTTAGCCTATCGCAAATCGGTTTTCAGTTTTGAGATGCAAAAATAATCACTAGAGAGCAAGTCGGGATAATTTGGTGAAAAGTTGAGTGATTTAATCAAACTGGAAACCATAGTTTTTAATGACAGCCTTTGCAGCAACAGAAATATGCACTGGTGCATTTTTGTGCAGTAAGCTCACACCTCGTGACAGTTTTCATCGGCGTTTTCTTTTTATAGTTTCATTTAATTTGTACTTTAATGACTCATAACACTTGTCAGTATCTCGCCTGGACCACTGGATTTAAATACAAGTACACTTCAAAGTGATCAGATATCTTAATTAAATCATCCACGTGTTTATTATGGATCAATGTGCATTATGGATGAATGTTCATCATTGATACGCTAACAACTTCTTCGAAGTCAGTGACTAATGTGTCTAATGAAACCTCCAGTGAGAGTTGCAAAGTGAAGGAGTTTTTTGGTTGTTTCGTATTGATATTTAAATAACATTTACGTTTATGTTTTTTTTATACTTCAGTTTTACTTTCACATTGGTAACAAAGTTTGTTTATTTATAACATACACTAATGAACAATATTATTTATTTTATTATTTTGTATACAGGGTTATACATCGTACGTCTGGTGAATTTATATCAATACATCATTTTCATTCAACCAACCAGCTCATCTTGGAAACGTTGAGTTATTTTAATTCTTCTCTTGAACCTAAATAAATATGGTTTATATCTGATAACTCTTGAAAGTTCGTTCCACAATCGCACCGTAAACCGTACATGAAGATGTGTAAAATGAGGTGTCTGTCATCACCTTATCGAAGAAAGCGTCCGTGATCTGAAGGAAAGTGGAATTTTTCGTGAAGATGTGAAATATAATTGAAATTATTAAGCACATAAAATAATGTCGACAGAACGTGATGGTTTCTTCGCTGTTTGGATCTAAGCCATTGAAGTCTGTTCTGAAACTATGACAAGTGGTCATACTTCCTAAAGTTAAATATACTATATGAGGTGCATGACCGCGCGGTAATGCATTGGACTTCCGTGTGGAAGGTCATCGGTACAAGTTCCGCGCTTTACTACTCCCCTCGAGTGAAATAGGATTTTTTCCGCCTAGTATTCATGATTATAACGATACTTATGACTTCGAGTCTTTCTAAAAAAAAAAAAAAGGGGGGGGGGGGGAATATGCCGCTGTGTTCCGATCGTCTCACTTCGGTGTGCCGTCGGGTATTCCAGCCTGAAGAATGCCAGCAGTCAGTTGAGCCTCACCGGACGATTGGTTTGAGAATTTTACCTTTTGCCTACGCCCATGTAACATATTATGATAAGTGCTTGAAGCATTTCAAGGCGTGAAGTACAATATATTTATTTGTATATTTTTTTCTGTTGGTATGTTTCATTTTTTTATGGTTTGTGTTTAATAGTAGAAAAAACACAACAAAAATGTTTTTATTCTTAACCTAAATTGCACAATTCGCTAAAGTTCAGATTTATAAATATTGAAAAAACATTTATTCATTCAATACTTGTTAGCACTCATATTCAATATGATGAAATGTTTAAAAAGAGAAATAATAAAAACAAAAATATTTATTTAAAAACCTGAACTCAAATGATTAAATATTATATTTTAAATGAAGCTGTTTATCGTTCCTTTGCAGTGAAATCTCGTACAATTTCTATAATATGAGCCGCGATGGACGAGCCGCATGCACGTTTAACTTCTATAAAACACCGTTGATATTTTACAAAAGTTTCTCATCCTAAAAATGCAACAATAATTCATATGTGGAAATTGTTGTAGCCACAAGCTTTTTAACCCAACTAACAACCAAAAAAATATCGAAATTAAGGGTTATTGAAAAATTACACATGTATTTGTCACAAATCGCAAAAAGTCCTCAATCTTACGAACTATTTTTATGATTAATATTCACACAGTTTTAGTGTTCCCACTTATTGAGTGAGTTAATTAGGTTCATTGTAAATAGATTTTATGTACTAGTAGAACTATCATAAAAAGCACTCGCTATCAAAATATTAAATAATACCATATTTATCAAATAATAACACTTATTGTAAATGTTTAGCTCATTAGAAACTATAAACTTTCCTCTGCAAACGGAGGACGAAATGTTTATAGTGAGTGTTCTCACATTGGTTAGCATTAGGTCATTCGTTAAAAGTACGAGTTTTCATATAGATCGGATTCACATCATGAAGTGAATATTAAAATAATGTATGATCCGGCATTTCCTCGCTGAGTCCACATTTGTACATGCTAGAATTCAAAACTTTGATCTATATCAAATTTTCATTTTGTGAAAAAAAATTCTATACGAGTACACATTCGACATATCTCAAATGTTGAGTGCGTGTCTAGGGATTTATAAATAAATCAAGGTTTTGCAATGTTCTTATATAATATTCAATTACTTAAATTTACATTTTAAAACACTTCTAACCAAAATGAAATACCAAATTCAATTTTATTGAATTTATATTACCTACGCTAAAGAAACAATAAAAATACTCCTAATTCGGTGAATACTGGTAAAACCACATTAAATCAACCTCAAATCACCTCTTAAAACTTAGTTTATAAATATTAATAAGATATAAATTTGTTAATTTATCTTAGACTCACTAGTGTTCATAATGATTACTTCTATTTTCAGTTCACAGTACTAATTATGTTAGCAAGCCTTGAAATATTAAGTCTACCAGTTAATTTAAATAAATTTATTATATCAATCGTAGGTAAGTATTTATCAACCTATCAAATAAACCACTTTAATAAATTCAGGTGATAAAAGTAGATTTTATTTTTTGTGTTACAATATCAACTCATTAAATATAAGATTTAAATTTGATTGTCACATTCCAATTCCATTGGCATTTCCCTATTTAGCCTAACATGCCAGAATTGATTTATGAAGCCCTTGGTTCATTTAAGTACATCTATCTATCTATCTATATAAATAAAAATGTAAATGTTCGTATATTAAAAATCTCTAGTCTCCGAAAGTTCTTCCCCGATCGCTTTGAAATTTTGACAAAAGATTGCATTCGTACATATACGAAAATGTTTATATATTTTTATTTATATACAATTGTGTATAAAAAAGTTTATAAATTAGAAAAAATAACATTTGCACCTCCTGCAGCGACACAGGCGAATTGAACTTGACAGTTATGTCACATTGCATTTTCGACATTTCGGAATTAATATTAAATGTTAAATAATTAAATATTAAATAATAAATATTAAAATCTAAATATGTAAATTAAAATGTAAATGTTCGTTAATTATAAATCTCCGAAAGTTATTCACGGATTGCTTTGAAATGTTGACAGTTCCATTTTGATTTTGAATATTAAATATTAAATAATAAATATTAAATATTAAATAATTAAATACTTATTATTTAATAATAAATATTAAATATTTAAATAATATATATTAAATTTTCAAATACGTTTATTGAAACATAGCTCCATCTCTGCTATACTAAATAATTTATACGTCATTTTCATTTCGTAATGTGCGTCGTTGACATGTAAAATGTAAAGAATATCTGTTTCACTTTGTTTTTTTAACTTATTTTTTATTTTTCTGTTCAATTAGCGGTGAAATTAAAGTGTGTTCATTGATTTTCGTTTGAATTCAAATCATATCGTGAATGGACCTCTTGGAGTGACGCGATAATTTGCTTCAGAGAGACGGCACGATGTTGGTATGTACATTATATGTTTTTGTTATAACTTTCTTTCTTCTTTTTCAGTGCAATCGATCTTTCATTTGAATTCAAATCATATCGTGAATTGACCTCTTGGAGTGACGCGATCATTTGCGAGCACGGCGATGAACGCGACAGACTGAGAGTGGCTGAAAGACATCAAAATTATTGTATACCCACAAGCATTGTAAAATTTAACACATATGAAATGTGTGCTTTCTCTTTTCTTTCTTTTCTATTTAACCAGACTGAGCCACAGCAACGCGTGGCCGGGTACAGCTAGTTTTTTCAATAAAAAAAAATTACGATAATTTTACGTAGAAAGAGTAACGGAAAAACAATATTTTGACCACATCCCAGTCTTTCGATCTCACTGTCACGTCACTATCTAAGTTATTTAATGCATTATTTTAAGTCATAAGAGGTATTAAAAACGATAAATATAAAACTAAAATTATAAAAATGGCTAATTGTAAGGAGGCCGGGTTTAGTGAGAGAACGTCAACACAAGATAAAAATTTCATTAAAATTATATAATGGAAAAGTATTTCATTTGCAGTCAACTTTTTCTTGATTCTGTGTGTTGTGCGTGTTTTTGTGTCTACAAATCAGTGAATGATCCTTTTGACATTGAATGTTACAGATTCAAATGTTCTTTCTTGGTGTAATGTAATTAACATATGATGGGATGTAATTTGTCTTCTGTTTCATTGTGATTTTTGTTTTTCTGACTTGCCTTTAATTTCTTGCATTGTTTTAGGAAACCTACCTGCTTTAAGATGTGCAGTGCTTTGTATATTTCATTTTAAAAATGAAAAAAGTGTAAATTAATTAAGGAAATTTATAAGTAACAATAAATTGCTTTTTTGCTCCACTAATTACATTAATTCCCGCTACACGTGTTTCTTTCTCCTATCCCAAGGCTCTATTTAATTGGAATGGGCTCAGCTTGGTATGAGAGCAGTACTTATGTCAGACCGGTGTCATGGACCACCTACATCGAAAGTGTGGCAAATAGACAATTTAAAATTATTGAACCCATATACTCGTATGTCGCACACAATTAATTTGAGCTTACTGACAAAATCAAAGATTTAGATGAGCAAAACAATGCAAATTTAATCTATTTTGGTGTGGTTAAAATACTCCCCAGAAAGCCAGTAGAGTAATGCAGTGTATTTAGAAGAACATTTACAGGAGACTGATATAGAAACAAAAAACCACACAGAAACTTTACAATCTTTTTGATTAATGTTTAAGACAAAATAATTTTCAGTTTAGGGAAAGATTTATATACAAACAGATGGCTCACCTATGGATCACCAAACATCTGAATATTTTTATATGATATGTGTATTATTATTATTACTTAACACTTTTAATGCAAATACAACCTGGCTGATTTATTGGGCGGCAATCTCTTCCAACTAACCAGACAAAAGTAAATGAAGTAAGTTACATGGTCGCATAAATCATTCAAATGACTATCCATCCCCATGAAATCCACGAACACATATGTGAGCATATGCCCACAAACCCCACAAAGACGCACAATCACTCGAACAATTATTTTCATATAAAGTGAGATAGCATCAATCAAAGGAAAAGAAGGGATGGTAGAGAGGAATGTTCATGAACAATTTAGAAAATAAAATATTTACTGATAATCATGATTTGGTTAAGTATATCTTGACGTAGTATATATTAATTGCAAATGTATTTAGTAAAACACCTTGAATGAAATATGACATTAAATTATGTAGAAATAGGACATTAAATTATATAGAAATAGGAAAGCATAACTCATTAGACTTCGTAGGCATGACGAATCTCACAAAACATGATTAATTTTAACATATACGAAAAAAGGAAAGATTAATTTAGTGACGTTATCATTCCTAATACTAATACTTCGAATCATACTCACTCTCACAAAATGGCAGTATTCCGCTGGATAATTATGGGGCTGATTAGGAAGCTAATGAAGGAGGATAACTGTACCGAGGAACATTACAATAAAATAAATAGTTAGAAACAATGTATATATCCATTGACTTAGCTATTTATGTTTCAAGCTATATGTGAAGTAAAAATAAATGAAAGACATAACTAATAAATAATTAAATTTACCCCTTAATAAAATAATTGTCTGGTGGAGACAATTGGGAAAGAATTCTACAAATTAATGAAATAACCCTGATTGTCCCATGCCTACTTCCAAAAGAAATAATACCTGGGTATTACACATAAGCGGCGTATATGAAATATAATATACTTGTGAAAGGATATAAATATTGGAATGACACAAATAATACCTGGGTATTACACATAAGCGGCGTATATGAAATATAATATACTTGTGAAAGGATATAAATATTGGAATGACACAAATAATACCTGGGTATTACACATAAGCGGCGTATATGAAATATAATATACTTGTGAAAGGATATAAATATTGGAATGACATAAATAATACCTGGGTATTACACATAAGCGGCGTATATGAAATATAATATACTTGTGAAAGGATATAAATATTGGAATGACACAAATAATACCTGGGTATTACACATAAGCGGCGTATATGAAATATAATATACTTGTGAAAGGATATAAATATTGGAATGACACAAATAATACCTGGGTATTACACATAAGCGGCGTATATGAAATATAATATACTTGTGAAAGGATATAAATATTGGAATGACACAAATAATACCTGGGTATTACACATAAACGGCGTATATGAAATATAATATACTTGTGAAAGGATATAAATATTGGAATGACACAAAGAAACATAAGCACTAGAATATACGAACATAATCATGTTCCATGTGATAACAATTTTTCTATTATAATAAAGAAAAATCATAATTTCAAATAGTTGAGTAAAAGTTTTGCAAACGTCAGAAAAATTATATAATACAATGAATTTACAAACAAGAGATATACAAAGTCATAAGCAAAACAAAAAACGAAAAAAATATCCTATTTTCACACCACTAAAACAATTTTTCTTTGCATTAGTTATCTGAAAGATATATTTTTGATAAACAATCATAATTAATATTGTCCTTTTCATAAAAATTATTTATATAAAATAATTAAATTTAATTATTAAAATTTTAAATCTTTCTATCAATAGGCCACACACACATTTCCGATGTGAGTGGTCAATAGTACAATACACAAGTCTGACCTCTCATAACAAACCGGGATCATTCCACTTGAAGAAAGCTTCGGGATAGGAGCTAGAAACACGAGTAGCGAGAATGAACGTAATTAGTGGAATAACAAAGTTATTTATTGTTAATCACAAAAATAGAGGTCCACAAAGGTAAAGCCGAAACCAGTAATAAAAAAAGAAAATGCATGTTTTCATATCAACTTTTTTGTGTTTGACGTCATATTTAACATAAAGCTTAATAACTGTCTTATGTAAATTATTTAAGCGTTGTTAGGGTAACTTGCACTGTAAAAATATATTTTTGTACCAAGAGAAAAGTTACCATCATTTAATATCAATTTAAATTCAATGAATATCAATTTCAATATTCATTTCAATTACGAAATTAGTTCCATGATTCATGAGTACAAACCCTTCGTGAGTAATCTTAATTTGTCACAATAGTTCTTGAGAATGTAAGTTCAAAGTTTAATCATTTACACGATAATTTTTCTTGGTCTCGTAAGGCCTATAAAAAATTAAAGATGGTACTCTCTAAGCGGGTCAGCTACGCTTGCCCATGACCAAGTCGGGTGGCATTGAACTAAATAATCACCAGGTATTAAATTACATAATTTAACTTGAAAAAAATTATTAAGAATTCAGTCGTTATGTCCATTTTTTCTTCGTTTATTAGGCGTTTTGTGAATCAAACAGCGTAACGAGAACAATTTTTAATCGTTTTAGATTTATTATGATAAAAATTAAAGAGGAAGAATATTAATCAAAGGTCAAGTGTTATGTACTTGAAAAGTTGAACAATTATGTGATACTACTCGTAGCAATAACCAGTCAATATTGACGGAAGTAAATAAAAAACTTGAATAAATTTGGAAAAAAAAAATTAGTAATTATATAAATATTCTGATGACATTTTTTCGTGAAAATACGTCTATTTTTTTCAAAGAATATTCCCTGACGTTTTGACAAAAACTTTTGATGATTTATTCCTCGGATTAGGGCGATATAGCTGGCTATAAAATAATATCTCATTTTAAAGATGGATATTTGAAGTTCGTGCCATTTTTAAACCCTCTTGTGGAAAATTGTTTCATTTGACATCTGGTATCCAGAAGTTCGTTTCAAAACGGAAGAGGTATATCTTGCAAACATTTTATGAATATTTGCAATCTGTTTATTGTTTTTTTTTTTACCATAATCATGTGTCAAGTGACACCGAAATTCACAACCTAATGAGTAAATTCGGGGCATTTGGTTCGGTTCTTGATGTAAAAACCCCAGTGCGTGGTTACAGTATTCGTTCAAACTAAAATATTGCTTGAGTTAGTGAAAATATCAACGAAAATTCTAGAACCCCAATTTGTCACCGTTCGTAGCAACTGGGCATTTTCAGAAGATCCGTCTGGAGATCTACTCCTCTAGACATTTTCCTTTAGAGCTTTGGAAAAGACAAACAATCCGCAGTCGATCGACGAGGTCAAGAATAAAATTCGTCCAGTGATTGATAAAACTTAGCCACAATTGTACAAAAACGTAATTTAATATTTCACCAAAAGAGTGAGCATTTGCAGAAGCAACCGAAAGGGACATTTACAGAAACAAAACAAGAGGGAAATTTGCAGAAACAACCGAGAGGGACATTTGCAGAAACAACCGAAAGGGACATTTGGCAGATATTTTATTTCGAACGTAATTCCCATGTCTCTATGCTCAAATGAGTAAAGGTGCAAGTTTCTAAAAATGAAGACTGTTTTTCAAAAAATAAAACCCCAAATTCAAAATGACAACGCTATATTTATATTTTACTGTTTAACAGCAAAGTCGTATTTACTTAATAAAACATTTTTCCATAGTAATTTTATGTCTTATGATTATAAGAACATTTTTCTAATATTATTTGACAGTTGTCGCAGCTTCATATGATTTATGAAGCAGCGACAGCTGTCAAATAGTATTAGAAAAATGTTCTGAAACATGTTTTTTTGCCAGTTTTTTTACCAATATTCAGACATTCGAAAAATGCAAAAATATCGATTTTCAAACAATCTTTAAGAGCATGTGTATTTTTCCAACATGACAGCTTTTTGATTATTTTAAGTGTTTTGATTTATATGGTTTTTGTTTTGTGACCGACGTACACACGACGAAAATGATTTATTTAGATTATAGTTTAATTGCAAATAGTGCAAACCTGTTAGGATGTGTTTATCTCTTGCAATCAAACAGAATGATATTAAAGAGACCTTGAGGAAAAACCAGACCAAACTTTTTTCAAAATTCGGGTAACAAAATATTTTCAATAATTTTCATTTAAAAGTATTAAATAAACAAACTTTACTTAAGTATTTTATTGCCGTTCTCTGATCAATCCTTTTAGAAATTAATTCTAGTGCGTACTTACGACTAGTAGCTCTACTTCATAAAGGTTATTGTGCAATATTTATATACAAACTTTCATTAATCCTGTTTGTTATTTCCTACAATATTTCGCGTCAAGTTTCGAAGAACTTCTATATCAAGGGTTATCAACATGTTATAGTCATGGACACATTCGAGCTTAGGAAGAAAATGACGGGCATCAATATTTTTTAGTTAAAAAGGTATAGTTAATTCTTATATCAAATGATAACAGATAACAACTTATTGATTTTATTTTTGTTTTAGTATCTTTATCTTTTAATATAATTATTAAACCTTTTCCCCTAATGAACATTCTTTTTTATATTAACATGTTTCGTTATTTGATAATTTGCAACGGATGCATGAAAATACCTTAACGCTCGCGATCAACATGTTGTGAACTACTTCTATATGCCAATAGAACACTTGAAAATGTTTAAAAAATGCGATGTTTTATAATAGTATAATTGTCAAGAAAACTCTTTTTAATTAATAAAAATCAACTCATTAGCGTCCATTTATGAATTTAAGTGGAACCATGTTTGAAACTAAAATATTATACCCGGATGTCGATAATAAACAATAAACTGGCACCGGCGATACTGCCTCTTATTGTATTAAGGTATTAATTAGGTTTATTACAATCTTATTACAACTCAGGATGGGGTAAATATTTAGAAATTGTTAGGTCGTTTTTCACATATTTTAATTTATGTTAATCAATCAGTGTAGTTTGTTAGATTCAAGATAATGTGTATTATAGCTAAAATATGCATTAAACACACAATTATTTGAATAGCTGGGTTGCCTAGTTGGTAAGACGGCTACCTCCCAACCGGGGATTGTAAGTTCGATTTTGATTGTGAGCATGGCTTACACTTCAGACTTATTTAAAACCTTTTCAGTTGGTAGGAAAATATTGTCACATGTCAATAAACCTACCAGGCTGCACTGTGTACAAAGAAAATGTAATAAAATATAAAGACTACAATTTTTCACCATCTCCAAAAAACCTTGAAATTCGTGAGCTAAAAAAAGTAAGTTTGAGCCAATCACAAAATTTTAAAGATATAAAATGGAAAAAGTATAATTTCAAAAATAATCAACATTTGTAGTAAATTTTCCACTTCAATAAAATTACTAAATGTCGTTAATTTTCTATGCTTATTCTGTGTTGAAAATCGTGAGATAAAATCAGCAGTATTGCTTACGCTAAAAATGTGATATAAATTATTTTGATTACAGCTATTCCATTTCCTGAAACTTATTAGGATATTATCAACAAAGCATTTGATTTATTTATCATGAGTCCATTTTTAACAATGAAAATAAACATTAATTTCATATTTTAATTCAACGAAAAATTCTGTACAAAAGGTAAGTTTGGTAAATATATATTAGTTTTCATTGTTTTGAATGATAAATATCATTCATATTATTTTTTAGTTTTTCTGCTTTTGCTATAAAATTTAAATTTTAGCTTCACTTCAATAATCGGATACATAAAACTTCTACAATTGTAACTGTACAACTAGCGGGTTTATTGCTACATGACAATATTTTTCAACCAACCACAAAGATGTTAAAGAAGCTGTCGCTAAAAACCGGACTGGAATCAATAAAAAGAGACTGAACTTTTGTTCTTTTCAAACTTAACATCGACCTCCTTGATATTTTTTATTGTTATGTACAATTGACAAAATCGTGCAAAGATAGTCCTAACGACTTTCACGGCCTAAGGCCTAAGACGCTTGTCATCCAGTCCGGGGGTTACGGGTTTGATTCCAAGAGTAACCATTTTTTTTTTAATAAAAAGGGTTCCAGATCAGTTTTTACCTGAGACCTCTTTAAGATTTATCTGGTTAATTTTACAAATTTTCATGTATAAAGTATTGTACTGTATTACACTTCCTTTGTTTACAGTACAAACTCGCAGACTTATTGCGATATGTCAAAATCTTTCAACTAACCAGAAATATGTTAGAGGCCTTAGATAAAAACCTAACTGAAAGCCGTTATAATATAAATTAGATACAAACGGGAATCGAATCTGTAATTCTGAGTTGAAAGGCTGGCGTTGTACCAATTAAACAAGGGAGGAGTAGCGTATACAGCAAAAGTGTAATACAACACAATGCGTTTCTTCTTTTTTTTTCTTTCAGACGTTTCTCAAAATCTCCACACCACGCCTCTCTTCTTCTTCTTCTTCCCAGTGTCATGTTAGGTCCCCCCAACGTTGAATTTCACTTGAGAGTAGACATCTTTGTCCCCGGCAGCCCGAAAAAGATCACCAACGCCGCCAGTCCAATCATGTATATTGCGGAGCCAGGAGATTTGCCTCCTGCCAACACCTCTTCGGCCTTCTATTTTGCTTTGGATGCCTCTCTATTCCTTTTTATCAAATTTGTACAGAAAAACTCAATGATGTATCACAACAGATTTTCCAACAATTATTCTATCTATTACCCAAAGATAATGTAATATAAATCTAAAAGTAATAAGAAAATTTCTTGCTTCTCTGTGAAGCGACTCAGTTATGTTGATAAATTATATCAATGTACTATATTTTCAAGTAATCCACAGAGATTTGGAACTATCGATTACGTTAAATTCGTTTAAAAAGGCCATTTCGTGTGCGATTGATTTATTTAACTAATGAATGGTCCTTTCTACCTTTCATAAGTTTAAATGTGTTTTACTTATTCGGTCGGGTCTTGTAAATATTTCTTTATTTAACAAAGTAAATTAACATGTAACCGATTCGTGATAAAACTCAAAAGACTGTATCAGCATAATCTTCGTGAGGAAACTGTTTCATAATGACAGCCGTCACTGATTGGGATTAATCCAAGTTGTTGAGAAACTCGAATGAAAGCCAAGAAAATGGTTACATATTTTATAAATAATTCACGTTTTTTTTTCATAATGTTCTTCGAAATACCAAACAGTTGAATTGTTTTAATTTAAAAAAACTATTTCTTAATTCATATTGTACAATAGTTAAAAAATAATGAAGAATCGTAGACCTAAAGTTCATTAAATACTCCATCCGACTATTATTTTGTCCTGTAAATTTCATCTGCAAAAATTATCAAAGCCTTAAGAGTATATCGATGTTTCTTATATTTTTGAGCCGTGACTAATATTCGAGTTATTTTGTTTTCAAGACACAAGGTAATTTATAGAACAGCACATACACGTAACAATTAAATATTGATTAAATTTTATTAACACAAAATACAGTTCACTTTGAACCGTATTGGCTAGAAAGTTCTTAAAAGTTTTTTTGTATATTTGTATTCATATAGTATAGTTGTATGTAACACATACGGATATTTGTACTTGTCGTATAGTATAGTTGTTTGTAACACATACGGATATTTGTACTTGTCGTATAGTATAGTTGTGTGTAACACGTACGGATATTTGTACTTGTCGTATAGTATAGTTGATTGTAACACATACGGATATTTGTACTTGTATAGTATAGTTGTTCGTAACACATACGGATATTTGTACTTGTCGTATAGCATAATTGTTTGTAACACATACGGATATTTGTACTTGTCGTATAGTATAGTTGTATGTAACACATACGGATATTTGTACTTGTCGTATAGCATAATTGTTTGTAACACATACGGATATTTGTACTTGTCGTATAGTATAGTTGTTTGTAACACATACGGATATTTGTATTTGTCGTATAGTACTAGTATTATAGTTGTGTGTAACACATACGGATATTTGTACTTGTCGTATAGTATAGTTGTTTGTAACACATATGGATATTTGTACTTGTCGTATAGTATAGTTGTATGTAACACATACGGATATTTGTACTTGTCGTATAGCATAATTGTTTGTAACACATACGGATATTTGTACTTGTCGTATAGTATAGTTGTTTGTAACACATACGGATATTTGTACTTGTCGTATAGTATAGTTGTTTGTAACACATACGGATATTTGTACTTGTATAGTATAGTTGTTTGTAACACATACGGATATTTGTACTTGTCGTATAATATAGTTGTGTGTAACACGTACGGATATTTGTACTTGTCGTATAGTATAGTTGTTTGTAACACATACGGATATTTGTACTTGTATAGTATAATTGTTTGTAACACATACGGATATTTGTACTTGTCGTATAGTATAGTTGTGTGTAACACGTACGGATATTTGTATTTGTCGTACAGTATAGTTGTATGTAACACATACGGGTAGCAATTAAATATATTTTTATATTTTAATAATACAAAATACAGCTATTCCTTTTTACGTGTCATGGCTGCAAAGTTCTTTAAAATATTTTTTGTACATTTTTAATGCCATATTTAGTATAGTTGGCACCAAAATATGTTCAATGGTATTATGGTACCAACTTTGTTGCATAGAAGTGGAACATGGACGTGAAAAAATACTTAGAGGAGCCGAATGAATGCTGTAGAAATGTGTGCTTTTAGAAGAATACATAGAGTGAGGGAGATGGTTTGAGCATTTGGGACGAATGAATGAATAAAGACTGACAAAACTGATATATAATGCAAATGTGAGTGGAAGACGTGTAAGAGTAAGAATGATATTCTGAAAGAAGAATACGTAGAAAATCAAAGAAATCGTATAAGTTGTATCAGAAAGTGTATGGATGTCGAAAAGGCTAATAATGTGTGTTAATATAGGAAAGTCTGGCGCTCTGTTCTCTTTGCCTACCCCGACAAGCAAATGGTGCGATTATATGTATGTATGTATTAAAATACGGATATTGTTGAAAATATTTCGCGAACCATTAAAAAGTACTCCAGTACCCAGATTACATCGATAGGATAATGAGAATGCTAGTCACGGACATACTTGAACAAAGTTCTAATGTCTTGAATAGTTCTGCCAGCGAACGTTTTTTGTTAATTTGAACCTTAAATCCGGAATAACGGAGAGAGTCTCATTGCTTTTTTTCCTTCTTCACATTGATTTTATTTCTCTCAGGCTTTCCTAGATATCTATAAGCTTTGTCATTTTTATGTGTATTGAGTATATTTTTATGTGTCAAGTGGATGAATTATACGAAGATATTTTTTATTTTTCTAGATATTTTTTTGATGTTACGGCCTTGGCCTCCTGAGCTCTTGCCTGTCTCATGTTTGTATTATCATATATGTATAGTAGGAAGTATGCCTGTATGCACTCCTTTTGGATAGTTTGGGTGTATGAGTCATGTTAATTATTTCAGTATAAACTTTATAATTATGTGGTTTCACGTTAATTTTGTATTCATGTGTACTCAAAATTGTCATTTGAATCGTATTATTGTAACTATTTTTAAAGGTCAATAAAATACAGTGAATCGTACTAAATAAAATATCAACTGACCCTGTTTTGGGTCGCGGTCTTTAGGTTAAGAAACTGTATTATATACTTGAATCATTAAATTTTGATTGGTTAAGCTTATTAAAAGATTGATGAAATTTGATGAAGTCGATTTTCTCCACTCTAGTGATCTGCAGAAATAAACAAGAGGCTAAATAAATAAAGTCATTGCGTTGTCTAGACAGCTTGAGTTGAAAGGAAAAAAGCGTGAGGATAAAATTAAGGAAACATTTTAGAAACCAGTTTTAATTAAAAAAAATACCATCTCATGGTAAGACACTAACTTCCACGACAAAGGTTCGAAGAATGAGGCCGATGGTAATATTGACTTCCGATTACGCTCTTTAATATGTTCGATATTGACGTGTCACCAATACAGATATGTTAAAGAATAGCCTACGATTAATTTAAAAAATAACTTAATTTAATTTATTATTTAAGAAAATAATTGTGACTTGAATTTAGTGTACGACGTTTATGACTAAAACCAAAATGAAATGAAAACCCTTCAGGACACGTTACTTGAAAGTCACGCTCTCGTTTGAGGGAAACGGGAGATGTGAAATATTTTTCAAGGTAAGGAAGACACTATCGATGTAATATAGAATAGGCGATCAACACAACAGTTAAACATATTGAAAGCACGAGGAAAACCTCCTTGACAATCATTTTTAAAGATCTTCATTATGTGGAAAAAATATGGGATTCGACATCTTGATAAAAGCAATCCTTGAAAAAACTGGCCACCAGGAAACTTAAGAAAAATAATATAGTTTTATGAAGTTGAACATCATACTACTGATAGATACCTAGAGTTAGCGGGATCTCTGTATTCATTGTTTTATTATAGAAAAAGAATAATGTCAAGTTTAAAAATACTGATAAAAATATTATTTATTATCCATTTCTCTAAATGTTTGTAGAACTTTTACAGTTATGAATTGTCAAATAATGTATGATTACTTTCTACTCACGTTAATTTAAGTGTATCGACAATATAATCTTATACACAAAAATGCGTAATTTCAAGTCATGTCCCATACATTGTAATAAAAAGATTCCACGCGCTTTGTTTTTTTTATACAATATTTTTCTTTGTTCGAGTGGGATCATTGTATATGTGTGATTAAGTTCATCAGAAAATCCACCGCACTTGAAAGGAAATGTTGGTCCTTTAGTCCACCGTGCAGTGTATACGTAGGGCAGTCATTTATTATTTGCATCTCCCAGGATACGCAAGGTGAATTATGTCAGACCCAAATAACACGCAAAGCCCCTTGATGAAACCGGAATATTTTATATTGCTTCAAACATTTTTCGAAAGACAGAGTTGGGTCTATCCTTCATAGTTTTTTTTTTCTATAACATCAGAACAATTTTGTCTCGTCCTCTTACAGATGTCTAGCTATAAATAGCCTTTTATCCTCATTTTATTACTTTTTTATGAACAAATTTACGAGTATATTAAAAAAATACAATTGATATAGCACTGTTTGGAGAGTAAACTCTTCTCAATGAGTATTTCCACAAATCACATGTATTGTGTTGTGTCGTAATATACGTTCGTTATATATAGATATCCCGGTTATTCCTATCTGGTGATTTTCCAATCAACAAGAATAATGTGAAATAGGCCTTAAGTCAAAACCAGACTTATTTTTTTTAAATAAATTGGATTCTAACGGGAATCGAACCCATAACCCCTAGATTTGATTAGAATTATCTTACCAACTAGTTTATGGATGTCGTCATGCCTATTTATCATAAAACTCCAACACTGGAGCTAAGATTTCTTTACTTTATACATTTTTATTTTTATCATTAGTCAATCTGTTGCGTAAGTAAAATATTGATTTGACTTATAAACGTAAACATACTAACAACCGGGCGCTTAAAGCTGCAACACCACAAATTGTGGATTTAATTGGAAATTCAGAGCAGTTTATCTTACGGCAAGGTTACAGTAACAATACCTCAATTACTGCGGTGCCGGTGATCTTAAAATGAATTTCAAAATTAATATACAATACAAATCAAGAACTATTTTCATAAATTACTTATCTAGCACTCATATTGGATTTTTGATTAAAAAAATATCAACTCATAATAACAGAGAGTGGTTTATCGTCTTGAAATAAAAAAAATATTTCATTACCTAAAAATTAACCAATAATGAGGGTTATTTTTGACTAACATACTAGGAACTGTTGTATTATAATGCGTTTTGGATTTTTCGTGTAGAGTAAATTATGAATATTTAATGCCAAAATCTAAATATAATATTTTTGCTAGAATTTTCATTAATTCGAATTATACGGTTGAGAGCATACTATATATTGGAATAGGAGTACGGAGCTAGCAGTCCGTCATGACAGATGTTAACAATGCGTAAAGAGGTGACAACACGTAAAGAGGTGACAACACTCACATATGTCTAACTGACGTAAGTATTGTTAGTAAACAAACTCGACCAGACTGTTTTTTTTTTGGTACCATCAGAAATCGAAGTCGAAGCCCCCGGGTTGAATTCAACTGTTTTACTAACTTTAATAGAAAACTGAGGTTTTGAAAACTCTCATTTTTACTAGATCTTGTGCAATTATATCAGATTCAGATATAATCAAAAGTTCTCGAGTATATTTAATGTGATAATTCAGCGTCTTCTCCGACAATATAATGAATTTCGTCATCTAGAAATATTCCTAAATATCTGACATGATTAAACTATGTCGATATTACTCAAAAACAAAATTTTTATTGATCAACGCGTATCACGTGTTTTTTGTCGATAATGTATGAAACATATATTGTTTTAAATTGCATTTTGTTTCAGAATATTTAAAATACAATTAAATAAAAATTGAGACAAAACTATTGTAAATTACAGTCGCGATTAACAAAACAGCGTGTAGAAAGGCTCTTACAATAATAATTCGAGATAGAAAAACTCGGTATAGACAAATCAGGGCAGTGTAACAAGGAATAATTATTCAAGGAAAGATATCACACGATCGACCGATTATAATGTGGTATGCTAATTCGTCTCGTGCTGAATTGGCCGATATACACGTAAATACAATACGAGTGTCGGTATTAGCGTTGTAGTTTTTCTTACTTGTTATCGTTTACGTCACATAAATGTCATGATTGAGATTTTGCTCGATTTGCAATTATGTATGTGATGGCCTTATCTTTATTCTTTGTGTTGTTACTCATCTGAAAGGAACCTCTTTAGTACTCAATTTAGATTAAGGCAACTTGTTTGAACATTTCATTTTTTTTCTTAATTGAAGGGCGTGTTTGTTAAACATTACAATATACTTGTACTTAAAACGTTACGGTAACTGAAAAGATTTTTGTAAATAGAAAATTTTCTCATTTATCTTTTAAATCTTGTTTTTCATGTATAGTAAATGTAAATATTTGTATATCTCGAAAACTGAAAGACTGTTCGAACATTGTCTTTATTACTCGTCTACTTTCTGGCACACAAATATCAAATAAATTACTCCTAGCTTATTATACCAACACTGATGATTATTTGATTACTGTTTTCGCACATCCTAAGATGGGTTTACAGTTAGTAAGAATAATAAAATGACAATTTATAATATAGCTCCGTTTAGAAAGCAAACTCTGCTCAAGGGAGATCTAATTAGGGACTCGAAAGCTCTATTATTGACATATTAAAAATATTGCAAAATAAATATATGTAAAATGAGTGTAAGAATAGGATGGTGATGACTGGTGGTCATAAGATTTGGTACTCCCCCGCATTAGCATATGTTCAGGAAAACATCAATCAAACAAAAGGTACAAAAAAGCACTCTCACCAGCTTGAATACCATTAAGAAATTACTTTCGATACAAAAGAAAGTAAAATATAAGAAATATTATGATTCTATAATATAAAAGAGTTCAAATTTGTCCGTTGTTGTATTTTAACAAAATAAATAAAAACTAGTATTTATTAATTGGTCATGTCGTGACTGCATAATTGTAATTCTATTTATTCTGGATTGCCTGATTCGCGAATGTATAGACATCAGTCCATTTTCAATGGAGCTGCTAATCTAAAATATGATTGTCATAAATATTGTCATGTTAGTCCGCTTCTAAAATTCTACCTTTGCTTAAGTGTCTCAAACTGATTGATTTCAAGTATTGTCTCTTTATATCTGGAATGCATCTTTCGAATATGTATCTGTCAAATGTTGTTTCGGAGAGGAGCAACACTTTGAGGTCAATTTAATCTTTATCGAATATTTTTTTTGTTCCGAATCGATTCAAATGGGTGGGGTATTACAACGAAGCTTTTTCAGTTGATGGTCCCTTGACGTGAAATGGTTTGCATCCAAATGTAAGAGATATGGCTCGCGTGTATAACTTTATGAAAGTACTTGAATACATCCATTTTTGGGAGATCTAACCATATTTATAATTATACATTAATTATACACTCCACCTTAAGCTTAATGTGTTTCTATCACATATTGAAAGATCTAATAAGATTTATATGTAACTCTTCTTCCCTCGGTAAGTTTTCTGCGGCTTTCTTATCAATTTTGTTCTTCTGAACATTGTATTGTATTACACATTCGTTGTATACAGTACAGTCTGGCTAGCGAATTGTCGTATGGCAATCTCTTCGAACCAAACAGAAAGTGGAAGAGGCTTAAGGAGGCCGTAAGTGACAACTAAATTGAAATCCTTTTTTTCAAAAAATTGACTTCCAATGGCAATTGAACCCGCAACCCTCGAGATGGAGGGCATACGTCTTACCAACTTAGCCAAGAAGGTCGTCATGTGTAGATTGGGGAAGTACCCAATATAATGCCCGTAGTCACCACCTTCCTATCCTTATGCTCAACTAATATATTTATTTTATGAAATTTATATTCTCTCAATAATAACGAATTCGATTCCCGAGTTAAAGTGCCCTTGAGGAAAGTTTTCTCTCTGGGAAAATTGTTATATTATTATCATTACTATTAAAAATAATAAGCGTTGCTTGATGCCCTGGGGGTATAAGAGTAAATCTGACCTATTTATCCGTTATACTCGTATGCACCGGTTTCCAAGGCATCATCTGTTGCCTGACTTGTCCACCTACAGTATTAGCAGGGAGGATCAAGGTCTGAGTGAATGTGATGAAATGCAAGTAGCCTGAATTAGTGGGCATACATATATTAAATAATTAGTATTAAAATAATTAGTTGTAAGAATTGTTATCTAGTTATAAGTTAGTACGTAGATGTTATCTATTTATAATAAAATAAAGATTAAAAACTAAAAAAACGTTGTTGCATGTGAAATCAGTCTACTTTTTTCTATACGACACTACACAATTTCTTCATATCTTACAATATCCCACAGTACATTATCTTATTCGTACACGTTTCTATAGTGTAAACATTGCACTCGTTCATTTATATTTATCGAATATTGAACGCCAATTGAAAGTATAAAATTTGTTAAGAATCTTAAAATAGATAACATTGTATGCTTGTCATAACTGTTATTTGGTTTATTTCTTAAATCGATTTTAAAGGCTAATTTTCGTAACATTGACTTCAATAAAAAAGGCTTATTCGAAGTTTTTTTAACACAATTTTATCGATAGTTCGGCATCGATTTAGGTGCTTAAAATTATTGAAAACTGCCTAAGTATTGATTTCTAAACGGTTGATCAACTTTGATTTAGAAAAAATTGTTTAAATAATTGAGTGATATTATGGTAATGGCTCTCCAAATGAAAACAACATTTGAGTTTTTACTAACCACTTTTTATTATTTCGTTTGTCTTGTATTCAGATCTCACTTCAAAAGAAATATGGTAAAATTAAATCGTAATATCGATAGTCTCTGATATATTTGATAAATAATATATTATTATGACAGCTAATAAAATAAATCAACGTTTAATTTGTGAATATGTATCAACCATATTTAAGCATTTATTTCAGAACTTTTTAAGCAATTAAAAAACACGAATAATCGATTAAATTTATCCTCCTTCCCAATTCGTCCTCTATTCCTCATAAGACCATTGCTGAAAATTGTATGGATACGTCTTACTTCAATATGTTCCCCATAAGACCATTAACAACATTTTATTTAAATTAGTGTAAGTTACACGTAATTGTTAAGACACAGTATGGATTGAAATGTGCATAGTGATATATCTACTTAAAAATATAGTGGAAGAAAACAAAGGCACGTATTTTACTTCAATGAATTCCCCATAAGAATATAAACAACATTTAATATACATAAGGATAAATAACATGTAATTTCGTTTAATAAACTCAAGAGGAAAACAGTGTGGATTGAATTGCGCATAGTGATATACTTAAAAAATACAGTGGAAGAAAACAAAGTCAAGTGTTTTATTTTTATAATCCATAAACTACATTTCAATCGATTTTTTGCCCATGAGAGTTACAATTAGCAAAGAGAAGTCCAATATATGATATATAGCTTAAAAACATGAGTACGTAATACGTTTTCGTTGAACGGAATAATTTTCCGAACATACAGATAACTCATATTCCGGTACCTAAAAATGAGTTCATCCCGTCAAATCAGCATGGCCAAACACTTCATCGAAACAGGTCACCGTTTCTCACTTGAACCAAAAATGCACGGCAAACCAATGAGTTGGCCCACCTGATTAATCAAAGAGGCAATAGAAATCTTCAAACATCAAAACAATATGAACAGAAATGTCAGATTCCACCATAAATCAGCATGGTACCGCATAATAAAATCGAAGCGACAAATTAAATAAAAAATAACAATAACTTGAACCTTTGTGGAAGACGCACACTTTTTCCGGGGTGGGACGGACCCATGCACTCACGTTACGGTCGCGAACCGAGATGGATCCACGCATTCACGTTACGGTTGAGATTCCGATATAACCCAAACGGCATCTGGCTTGTATTAATGTATAGTGAAAAGACTACAAACGAGCCCTGAAGTTAAAAACTGAAACATTTTCGAAAACACGTCGACATCATAAGTCAAACCATGCAGTACAACACTCTAAAAGACCTTATGCAACTAAAATTATGGAATCGCAAGAGTAAATAAATAAATGAAAGGATGAATCATCTTTAAAAGACAATGAATAAAGCTATGAATAGGTATTATCTTGGAAAGACAAAAAAAATAAAGGATTAATAGGAATTACGTTAATTTGAAGCCTTAAAATGTGACCATTGCTGAATCGAAAAATATAATTATTAAAATTTTATCTAGCAGACTGTCATTATAATTTTTTTGAGAAGGGTGTAAAAAACTACTGCCCTCGACATATAACATAATATGACAAAAGGGAGAAACCCAATATTAAACCAATTAGCATTTTTTAACTTTTTAATTTTTTAAAGTAGTTTTTTTGCACATATGTGTACATACTAAAATACACGTTGTTTTATAAGTCATATTCCACTTTTTTATTACACTATATTTTGATATCTCTTTCATAAAATTATGGATTGTGTATGCATTACACCATTCTGCATACTAACAAGACTGGAATTAAATTAATAGTTTTTTATTTAATATCAACAGTTTTGCAATTTATTTTTTTTTGTTTTTACCAGAACGATCCAAAAAATTTTTCATCCAAAAAATCATAAATTTGAAACAAGAAAAATAAATAATCACTTCGATATTTTTTAATTCAGTATTCAATGTTTTAGTTCGATCCCGGTGACGACACACTTGAGTGTGAAAAGAATAGTGGCGACGGACTTTAAGTCCGACATCAAGGGAGGAGCTAGTAAATTACTCGCAGCAAAGTAAGTATACTTATGACGCGGCTTAAGGCCTGGAGGTCAAATAGCCTAGCAAGTTGCCAGTACTTTCACAGATTTTTTTTAAAGCCGCAAAACTATCTTTTGACGCCACTAGGTAGGAGGAGGATAATTGCGGTGCGACACTAGAGCTCCAAATCCAATAGATCGAGTCCCGTCAAGACCGAGAATGCTTCAGTGAAGAATCACACAGAATATATAAAAATCCACGGTATATTTAATTCAAACAGACAATGGACTCTGACTACATTATCAATTCATAACAAGTCAGTGTTTTATTGTGAATTAAAATATGAGCCTTAAGTCGTACGTTAAATACTTAGATAATAGAAACATATATTGAGAGACCTTTAGATTATAGGGCTAATTTATGATACATATTTCGACAACTTAGTCAATTGTTTACCTGAATGTAATATATTCATCATATTATCAAGATAAACCTTAAATTATAAACAGGTTTGAAAATGTCATAAGTAAAGATAATACCGTATATTTATGAGAATTCGAATCTCTGATATTTAAAGAGATTAAGTTCTTAACCACCAAGCTGTTTATATCTAAAATCGGCAAAAGAGAATAAAAGCCTTACTATAATAGATTTATTGATAATAACGTGCGATATTATCAATCGGTCACTAAAATAACGTTCATAGGTCAAATTCTATCTAACCATATAAATTTATAATTATGAACGCTTTGCAATACTTGATCTTAAATTTCATTTCTTAGATAAAAAAAATTTGAACATACGAGTATATTCAAAAATTTTGTTTGATATTGACCCCATGAACCAGATTTTGAAAAAAGATAAAGTTAGAAGTATAAATAATAGAATATTGCGCATGACAAGAGGTATGCATGTGGAGGAGGTGAAAGTTGTGTGTTTGGAGATCTTTTCTCTTTGCCTATTCCGAAAGGGACACGGCACGGCACGTGATATATGTATAAAAGCACAAACTATTGTATTATACATTGCATCTCTAAGTTTTTATCATAGATTTATTGCAGCAATCCCTTGCCTTGCCAACTACGGAATATACGTTTTTCAAAAATGTCGCGGTTGGTGAAACTAGAGTTTCATTGAAAATTATTGTATATAGTTATGGAAATATAAAAAAAAACCCGCGGTTTATGATTTTCAAAAAAAAAATAGTGTTTATGTTTTAAGAAAAAAATTTAATTTGTTGGTTTTTTTATTTTTTTAACGATTTTTATGTATTTCAACAAATTGCTGTAAATAGCTTCAAAATTGTGTTTAAAAATTAGTTTGTTCCATTTGTGGATTGATTCATGAAAATGGTTCGCAAGTTGAAACAATATTTAAACCATCAGTAAGATTTTTTCCTTTTCTATCCAACTTCCACATTTTGCACATTGTCTTCGCCACTATATAATTGAATAAATGTTTGCAGATTTTCTTCGGTTTATTTCTCAATCTGAGTATTTTTTTTCAGTATAACTCTTTTATTAAGAATTCGCAGTTGTTCGATCCCACCACCACCGCTGTTATGTTGTGACAAATATATCAAAAAATCTCAGTTAACAAAATCGAGTTATCTTTAAATCGCAGTTGACAAGAGATTACTGTATTTTTATTTTCTAAATCAACTTATCTAATCTAATTACTTTCCTACATATGTATATGAAAAATAAAAGCTATTGCATATTACTTAAGTGGTTCAAATTATATATTTACTGAGTACACTGATATATTTTGCGTGTGAGATTGTTAGTACCTCATAAATAAAATTTAATATTTATTTCACCACACCATTTTCATGAACATTTTTAAAAGCTCTCCTGCGAAATCACTGAAACTGAGATGATATTGTTTGCATTCAGCACGACGATATGGTTAATGCCATTAATGATTCGTACTAATTTTTACTGTGCAAATATTGATATTCAATTGTATTACACTATCGTTGTATACAGTACAATCTGATGGATTAATACCCATGTCAATCTCTTCTTACCAACCAGAAGGGTGTTTAATACGAGTATGCCTTAGTTAAACCCCCTTATAAAGCTGGGTATCTACGGGACTCGAACCCGCAGAGTCCGAGTCGGTACAAGGCGTCTTACCAACAAGGTTGTGGAGTTCATCATATATTTTTTTATGATAATTACAAGTTGTTTTTTATGATAATTACAAGTTGTAAACACCTCTGATTTTATAAAATAATAATCTAGTTATTTTTTATGATAATTACAAGTTGCAAACACCTCTGATTTTATAAAATAATAATCAAAATACTGTTTCATGATTATTAATTTCAAAATTACATTCCAAGGATTTAAACGATCTTATACGAGTATTTCAACTATTTCTAGTGTTCTTCTATAGAATTTGAAAAATAATAATTAATATAGTATGGTGAAACAGATAACTAGGGAATGAAAAGGCAATTGTATTGTTCTTGACATCAGCAACTTTTACAATTAACTTTGCAATTATCATTTAGCTTTACTTTCTAATTAAATTCTAGGTCAGAAAACGGTAACCAAGTATGCAATTTCTTGTATGACCTTCTTATTTATGGCAATTTAAAAAAATAAACTTTACAGATCGCGAATGCATTATTTTTTTTATTCACAACCCGGCAAAAAGAACCAGGTACTTAACTAAACGACGATGTAAGTTGAAGAAAAATGCTGCTGAAAGAGATATGTGGCTGAAAATCCCGCAGGCAGCCGAAGCTTGTTCAAGTTTGAGTTTGATTTTCTATTCCGTCCTCTTTACTGGTTCGTTGAAAGAAATTGATTTATGGCAATATACTCATACCATAAATTAAACTACGAAAGTGTAATACATATATACATACCATCATGCCATTTTCCATTCTGGGTAGGCAGAGAAGATAAAGGACCATACTTTCCTATCTCGTCACACTCTTAGACTCTTCTATATCAATACGTTTCTTTCTTTCAGAATATAATTCACTTTATCCAACCAACTTTCATTGGTCTTCTTCTTAAGCGCTATCCACTCACATTTGCACTTTGTATCTGTTTGTTAGTATTTCTTCGTTAATTAGTTTCACATGACCATGTACCATATAATACAAATACGTTTTTGGAGATATGAGAGATAAAACCATACCCAAGTAAGCTTTTGGAGATATGAGAGATAAAACCATACCGAAGTAAGCTTTTGGAGATATGAGAGATAAAACCATACCCAGGTAAGCTTTAGGCAATAGGAAAGATGAAATTATCAGACCAACTGGCAATATGAAACATTTAAGTATTCTCAAGTAAACGTCTGGCGATAGAAATTATTAAACGACTCTCAAAAACCTTCGATATATAAATAAAATGGAGATAAAGATGATAAAACTTTGCGAATATTGTTTTTGCTATAATTTTTTGTTTTTTCAAACCTCCTTTAGTTCAGCGATTCTTTAAAAGCGCACATCCTGACCTTCTGAAAACAATACTGAACATGCCCAAAAATATATATGAAAGAAGTCATAAAAAAACACATAAAACTTGGTGACATAACAATTCTGGCCAAAAACAAACTTGCAATATTATGCTAGTGCTATAATTTCAAGTTGTTTTCAAACCACCTTCTTTAATTCGGCAATTATTTAATAGCGCCATTCTGACCTTCTGAAAACAAAACTGAACATATCCAAAGGTACGTATGTATAATATATGAGAGACGTCATAAAAAAATTATAATACTTGGTGATATAACTATTCTAGCCAGAAACAAACCTGCAATATTATGCTAATGCTATAATTCATATTTTTTTCGAACCACATATTTCAGCAATTATTTAATAGCGTCATCCCAGCCATTGAAAACAATACATAGTGTGTCTAAATGTATGTATGATATATATGAGAGGTGTCATACAAAGAACATATAATACTTGTTGTTATAACTATTCCAGTCAGAAACAACCTTGACAATACTAATTAGATGCCTAATTATTCTGATATAATTATGCACCTACAAATGATATTCACAGAGCACACCTAAACCTTTGACTTTTGAATAAATTCCTTCAAATACGATCAATTAAAAAAAGACAATGATTAATGAAACAAGAGTAACGAAAATAATAAAAATGTTATTTTTTTTAGGAAACGCATGACGTAGCGAGAACAATGGCATGTTGGTAATAATTGGTGTGCTGATGTAATTAAAAAAGAAATTTTCAGATCAGGTATAGTTATGCCAGTTCGATAGTAAAATCATGAGACAACATTTTATTGTTTTTTTTTTTCATTTAAAGCCATTGAAAACCAGCAAATTCACCGGCAACACCGCTGTACTGGATCCAATGGCACACCGAAGGGAGACGATCAGAGTACTCCGGCATGCTTTTTCCTTTTTTTTTTAAGAATAGATATAATGACCTCCGTGGCATAGTTGGTAAGACTCCCAACCCAGAGGTTGCGGATTCCAATCCAGATGGAACCGAGATTAAAAAAAAAAGGATTCCAGTCTGGTTTTTACTTAAGGCCACTTTAACATAGTTCTATTTGGTTGGAAGAGATTGCAACATGGCAATAAGCTCGCCAGGTTCTACTGTATACAACGAAAGTGTAGTACAATAAAATATGACCGAAGTAATAGGTATCCCCGAAAACTAGGCGAAAAAAAATCTTTTGTCATTCGAGGAAAATAGCATAGCAATATCCTTTGTTAAAAAATAATATAATCAAAAGGTGTTAAACGTTTCAAAAGTAACATATGTTATTCCATATGTATATGTTTATGACGTTTATTCAATTTCACAGAAAACGTTAAGAACACTTCGCTCGCTTAAACTGCATAATCTATTTAGCGCTTTGCACGACTATAATATCGGAACTTCAACTATAAAATAATAATTACCAATTTTTTCGGTTTATTTTTATGAGTAACGGGTTTTCCGAATGACAGCGCTAGTTAAATAAAAGCGTAAATTAATCGAGAAAGCAAATTTGACGGATATTTTAGATATTTCGCAAGGACAAAGGCCATTGTATTATTACTTGTAAAAAAACTAGAGTTTTTTTTCCAACAATAGGTAATGTGTTACAGTATCCGGCTTAGGATAAAATATTGCAATCGTATTTTTTCTCCATTATTCGGTATGTAGGAAATAAAATTTTCGATTGTTTAATCGCATAAATGTCTTCTGATTAAAAATTTAAAAAATCATGTTAGATTTAACAGGTGTCTCCGACTTTTAAATACGAATGCTTTATATTTGCTAGCTGATATATATACTCGTATATGAATTGAGTCAAACTGCACATAATTACAATGACATGACTGTGGAAGACCAATGGAAGTGTCTGAAAGAACAAATAAACAGTGTATGTAAAAACAAGTTGGTGTCCAACATTGTACCAAGAAGACAAATCTGGATGACGGACCACATTCTGGAACTCATGGAGGAGAGAAGATTACTGAAAAACAATCCTACGGGATATAAAAATTTACAACGTACCATCAGAAGAGAAATTAGAGAGGCTAAAGAAGAGTGGATGAAACGAGAATGTGAAGAATTGGAAGCTCTAGATCGACAGCATAACTCTTTCGAGGTCCACAAGAAACTTAAGGAGATGTCAAACAGAACGAAAAGATCAGCGCCTAGTTGCTTGGTCGACAACAATAACAAACTTATATTAGACGAGGAAGACATCCTTAAGGCCTGGGAAGATTATATTCGAAACCTTTTTGACGATCAGAGACCTGATACTGGAAATGGAAATGGTGAACCCCAAGAGGGACCACCAATTTTACGATCAGAGTTACTTCACGCAATAAAAACATCTAAAAATAGGAAAGCCTGTGGCCCAGACGAAATTCCTGTGGAGATAGTGAAGCTCATTGATGGGGAAAATGTGGATCGTCTCCTGAGGCTGTTCAATAAGATTTACGACACAGGGGTAATCCCCCACGATTGGTTAAAATCAACTTTTATAACTCTACCCAAAAAACAGCACCCCAAGAAATGCAGCGATTACCGTTTGATAAGCCTGATGAGTCACGTGCTGAAACTGTTCCTTAAAATTATCCATGCTCGAATAAGGAACAAATGCGAACAAGATCTCGACAAAACCCAATTTGGTTTCAGAAATGCTTTTGGAACGAGAGAAGCATTAATAGCAGTGAACATCCTCCTGCAAAAATGTCGAGACCAACGGAAAGATGTGTTCGCCTGTTTCATTGACTATGAGAAGGCATTCGATAGAGTCAAACACACTGAATTAATGAAAATGTTGGAGGAGTGTAACGTGGATGATAAGGATAGAAACTTTATCAAAAATCTTTATCAATTCCAGACGGCTGAAATTAAAGTCGGTAACGCCCGCTCGGAGGAGATTGAAATTAGAAGAGGCGTACGTCAGGGATGCATATTGTCACCATTGCTCTTTAACATGTACTCTAACTATGTCTTTAAGAAAGCCCTAGAAAACTCGACAAGGGGAGTGAAGATCAATGGCGAATATATCAATAATATAAGATATGCCGATGATACTGTCATTCTGGCTGATAACATCGCAGATCTTCAGGAACTCCTCATAAGCATTAATAATGCAGGAGAAGAATTAGGCCTGAACATTAATAAAAAAAAGACAAAATGGATGGCATTTAGCAGGACCGATTACTCCCATGTAACATTGAGACTTAGCGGTGAATCTTTGGAAGGGGTGGAACAGTTTAAATACCTGGGCAGTATGATTACAGCTTCTGTGGACCCAGATGTGGAGGTGTAGGATCGAAGCAGCCCGTAGTTCATTCAACAAAATGAGATCAATATTCTGCAATGATAACTTGAATTTAAAACTAAGGCAGAGAATGTTGAGGTGCTACGTCTGGTCTGTACTATTGTATGGCGCAGAGACTTGGACCCTGAAAGTGCATACTATGAATAGGTTAGAAGCATTCGAAATGTGGTTGCACAGGAGAATGCTTCGCATACCATGGACAGATCTGGTCAGTAATTCAGTGGTTTTGAGGAGAGCTGACTGCAGTAGACAGCTGCTGAAAGATGTTAAGGTCCGTAAGATCTCATATCTGGGTCACATTCTGCGTGGAGATAAATATAGTGTACTCCAATTAATACTCATGGGGAAAATCGAGGGACATCGTGGTCCAGGTAGAAGGCAAACGTCTTGGCTGCGAAATATAAGAGACTGGACCGGAATGAGACGTGTGGAGGAGCTGTTCCGGGTCGCGCAAGACAGAGAAGCCTTCGCCAGAGTGATTGCCAACGTCGGGGGGACCTGACAGGGCACATCAAGAAGAAGAATATATGTTATATATTTGAAACAATACTTGTTATTACACAAAAACCACATCGTGTAATTTTCCTGTTGGGGTAACCAACAAGAACAGAGCGCAACTTATTTTGCCAACACGCCCAAACCACCTCCGAGTGATATTTTTCATTCTACTTCATATATAAGTCTTTAGGTCACATTCATTCTTAAGAATTATATCTCTTATTCTATCACGTATTATTAAAGGTGTTATATTTCTATGCTGTTCCTTGAACGCAACCCCCCCCCCCCCCCCCCCCCCCAAAGGTAACGAAAAGAGTTTGGGCTATTAATGCACTTCCTTGGCATATTTATCCTAAGTTTTTTTCCCTCAAAATCACAACATTTCTCACTTCAATCACACAACACCTATTAACACCGCTTTGACATAACCTGAAATGAATGGTAAATTACAGTTATGCAATGCGGTAAAATAAATTTTCCCTTAAACAGTTTTTTAGGTATTTCTCGGAATTCTGACGTGCCAGGATAATAAAAAATACATATCTTTGTAACGTAGTGTATGCTCGATTATAATCACGTTAATTTGTTTGAGAAGCAAAATAAAAACAAAATTGTTCCCCAGTGTTATTTATCCTCATACTTTCTTAGAAATAATTTATTATACAGTATATTCACTACATACACTTTTAGCGTACACCTAGATTTCCACCATTTGCTTAAAAGCTGCCTTAGCCTCAACAGTCTGAATCAATTCTGTACTTTATTACTTTGGATTTTGATTCCATACACGAATTTTGCTTACTTCTTTCCTATTTTCTACATTTTTTATTTCCAACAGCATTTTTCCACAGAGGAACATTATCACTAGAATATGAGAACATAAACGTCGTCTAACTAATAAGAACTCCTTAGAATTTACAAACAATATTATAAAGTCATTTCATAATTTTAATGAAAGTATGGTTAAAATTATGTATACTTCACAAAAGTTATATAAAACCGAGAATTTAGAACCATTAGAGATACAAAAATAAATAAGTTATAAAGAAGAAAACAATGCTTAAACTTTCGATCTTGAGCCCTTTCCATCCACTGTACCCAAGCGAACCGCCTTATATCATCCATTCATCGTGTAGGCGGGCGACCCTGTGTTCCCTTTTCGGTACGCGGTCTTCACTTTAGGACCTTCTTCGTCCAATAACATTTTCATTCTTCTAACATGTCCTCCACATTTCCATTTTAGCGTTTTTTCTCCCAATTACATCACTTACCTTTATCTGGCATGGGATTCGTTTATTTCCTTTTTGTTTTTAATTTTTAAAACAGAATGTTTTGACACTTAAATGTAAAAAATCTATACAATAAATTAAATTAAAGTGACAGATCTGTTTCGCATTGTCAAACTGTGAACTAGTAAATATGTAAGGCGAAACAGATCTGCCACTTTAATTTGAGTTATTGTGCAGATTTTTTATCACATTTATGTGTCAAGTCTTTGTACTTTCAAATGGAGTTCTATAATATAAATAGCAAGCAATTAATAATTCCTCATTTTTTAAATATTTTTCACTTTTGACAAATGATCCTATGTTAATCGATATGAGAACGCTGTTTACAAATGTGTCTCCTTTCGTTTGCAGAGTATTTAGACATTTTAATGTTTCTAATTAATTGAAAATATAAAACTTATATTCATATTTGTTTAAAGGTATTATTCCAATCGTTGATAACATGAGCTTAGTGTGATTGTGTTTTGAGAATATATTGTTTATTTTATATATCGTTAGCTGGGAGCACCTTAATGTACGTTCAAGCCATTAAAAAAACCGTCTCTGAAAGTAAAATCTAAATAAACAAAACTTGCCACGATATGAAACCGAGACACTATAATAAAACATAAGTATTCTTACTCCAAAGCACCTTCCGCTTAAGTGAACTGGTTTAATATAAAAGGCACTATTACCATTAGCCACTGAAGCAGATAAATATAGTAAAACTAAATCAGATTATATTACTTCCACCAAACCACATCCTTTCAATAAAGGAACTATTTCGAAATAGGCAAAAACAATATACGATTTAATCGATTCTCTCTAATAAGAAATTTGAACCATTTTCTGTGGTCAACGTTTTCGAAACACGTATCGGTAATAAACCACGCAGACTTGGTACACTTGAAGCAAACATATCTCCAGCAAACCCTTGTGTAACAAGTCCATTGTTGGCCAAACTGAAGGATTCTGGCACAAGACCAGATCATATTGCGTAAAACGCATTCTACAGCTTGTTATAAATCTTTCCATTTTCTTAATAGACTCCGCCCTCAATACAAAAAGTTTACATACGTAATTATTATCAGATGAAATCAGTCGCTTTCTGTATTCAATATTAAAATTTATACAACTATATTTCATATTTCATTTTGAATAATTTAAAAACTTGTGCAAGACTTTTATTCGCCGAAACTTTAACTAACACTTCATTCATTCGTGCGTATGGTACTTCAATCAGACACATCAATCAAACCTTTGGACTTTAGAACCACTGGAGTAAGCACGGAACTCACAATTCGTCATGGCACGTTTTGGCAATACTACCCGCACGTGAAGTTGCAACATCACTCAAACGCGTCTAGCTCACGCGAGTGTTGTTTGTTACCAGACGAACTCTTTCACCAATATTGGAAACTTTTTTAAATTGTAGTTTTAGTACAAATTTAGTGTCTTACCAATTAGATCAAATAGGCCATCCAACCAGTCCTCATTTACAGATACTCATGATTATGATAGGTAATCTCTCGTTACGGTAAAAGATTGTCAGTTCACCCTGTGGATAAATTATGTTCGTTTTTTTGCTTCAACTAGCACAGTTTTTACAGATCAAACATGAAGTTGTATACAATAGAATCTGGCGAGATTATTACCATGTGGTATCTCTCTTCAAACCAACTAGAAAGATTTTTAAAGAGACGTCACATGAAATCAAGCTGTAAGCATTTTTCAATGGAGTACCAATGGGGATCAAACCTGCAGCCCCCGGATTGAAAGATGGGCGTTTTACCCACTAAGATACTGAATTCAAATTCAGGTGGCAATGAGATCCAGGTTTCAAGAATTTATGTGTATAAATCACTCAGCCACTAGACTACCTCTAGCTTTGTTCAGTGAACCTCCTTGAAACCTCCCGGAAATAAAGAGTTGCTTCTTATTATTATCATCATAATTTATTTATTAATTCATTCTCAAACAAAAGGGAATCGGGTTTACTTGCGTCCATAGGTGTTGTCATAGTAACGATTGTATAGTTATTGTTTAATTAATGTCATAATTAGAACATTATTATTTTTCAAATATTATGTGACCACTGTAATTTCTTGATACGATTATATGACAAAAATAACAGTGGCATATAATATATTTATTTAAAAGTGACGACTTTACTGTTGGACATAAAAAAATAATATTAAAATGAGGAAGCAATTTTTATTGAGAGAATGCTTGATGTTTCTTACATTTATAATATTAACACCCAATTATTAGATTCACATCTTTCTGTTGCTATGTTAATAAATTAATTTAGTTGTTAACAGTTCTTATAAAATTTTCTATCAATAAGTTATCTAATCTATTTTGAAATTTGTTTGTTTCAAATTTCATATTATTAATAGTTTTCAGTTTCTTTTCGGAAACAGATTTAACGCGTCATTTTTTTTAATAATCTAAAAAATGGTTTTTATCGCTTCTGCAAGACTTGATTTTAATTTAAAGTATAACAGACTTATTTTTATTGCTGCAAAATTATAAGATGGCTGCTAAATGTACTGCAGGTGCTTAAAGGCAAAGACAATTACCTCAATCATAACGAGCAAGTGAGACTCGAGAGAAGCAGTAACATGACTACAACATGAAGCAGTACAAAGACAAGCACAACGTCATATTAAAAAAACTATCTTAGTACAAGTGTATCTTTAACTGCCAATACAATTATAAATAATTAACGTAGAACATCACAAAGGACTTACCATATAGGTAAGGTTAGGTTAGGCTAACAGAAAAGTAATATTGAAGTATTTAGAGCAGGGTACCACATCCTTTCTTGGGCCAACGCCCCCTCGGAGCATCTCAAACCCCCAAGTAAAAACCACCCTAGTTTAACTTTGGATAATAATAGTTAAATTTTTTTAAAACATAATTAACAAAGTAATATATGGTACAAATATTTGCCGAATGTTATACCTATATACAAATTTAAATCTTAAGTAATCTTATTTATATACGAATATTATAATTATGAACTAACTAAATTTTTATTTCCAACATGTCATTTTATTTTCATTTTTATAGTCTTAATATATGATTTCTTAGAATTATTCAACACCTGCATACTACTTATAACTAGATAACAATTGTTAAAACTTATTATTTAGCAAGAACAAGTCCACTCGTTTAGACTACTTGTATTCCATCACATTCATTCAGATCTTGGTCCTCCCAGCACTGTATGTGGACTAGTCAAGCAACAGATGATATATCGGGAGCCTGTGCTTATAACGAAAAAATAGATTGGATTTACTCTCGTAAGCTTCCAGGGCATGGATTAGGAGATTGCTGTGATTTTGTTGGCTTTTATAGAATTTCACGGTCCAAGCGAGGATGTGGTGTTGAAGGGTTTATTCACGCTTTGGCGTGAAGTCGGGAGAAGTTTTTTTCTGGGATGGTTTTGAAAGAGATCTTTAATGCCGTGTTCTGCACTCGTTGAAGTTTGAGGTGATCCTTGCTGTTCACACTACCCCAAACGGGTACAGCATAGTTCAAGATAGGACGAATAAAATATGAATAGTTCTTACATCGTGGAAAAGGTAAAACAGTGATTTCAATAAAAAATTGTTCATTTGTGGTGTTAAAACAATAAATTATTAATACGAGTACTAACTAAAGCCATCATAAAATCTGGAATAAACATAAAAATTATCATATTTATATGAGCCTTGTACTTGATGATTTTTCACGATTTCTCTATATTCGGCTGCATTTTTTTGTAATAAAAAGTTTCAATTCTCCACCACTCTCAATTTCTAGACGATTTCTATTTGTTGTGAATACCTAGCTTACCGTGCTGAAACCTGTTTCAACGAGGTATGAAGATGAAAAAGCTATGAATAAAAGCAGTTATGAGACGAATGAGGTTTGCTAGTGAGCTTTGCGGTGAGACTAATATTTGTATTGGAACATTTGATAAATACTTCGATGACCCCCTTAAAAATTTTAACACCCTCCCTAATAATTATGTACTCCTTAACGCCCGCTTTAAATTAAAATCGATATGCCCCCGACTGGAATTGCTGATTTAGGGGATAAATGTATATATCGTCGGCTAAGAGTGCTAAACTGTTAACTCCATTTTTGGACAAAATGACTTTTTGGTATGGATAGAAAGAGAAAAAAATACTCTATAAAAGCGTCAAACTTTGAACTGCGTGTAACAGACCGAAATCGCTGTTTTTGACCCTCAATAATATCTGTCAACACCACGAGCTTCAATTTACGCGCGAAAATAGTGCTAACTCCCTCATTCGGCGTCATTTTGTAGGCGAGTTAACAGCTTAAGTGCATGCCGGTCGGATAAATATTCCTGATTGACGATTATTAAGGTTTTGATTTCATGTCTGGTGATTTTTTTATAACGGTAAGTACTGTTCTTTATTATTTTCATAAGATTATTGCATCTAGTCGCGAGAAAGGACAGGAGTATTATAGAAAAGTAAAAAAAGAACCAAAATGGGTGCATGACGCTGTAAAAGAACCGAAGTCAATGAAAGGTAGATGCAAATGTGAGAACAGAAATTCTGTGATTAAGTTTGCTACGGTTACTGAAGACAGAAGGAAAGGAATATTTAAAACATTTTGGAGGAACTATTCTTGGGGAGAAAAAAAAGTGTACATCGATGCTATTGTAAAATCAATTCCGATAAAACGTGCAAGAGATATAAAAGACTCGGATATATCTCGAAGATCACAATCGTTTTCGTACCACTTGAAGGTGAATGACGAGGATGTCGGGGTATGCAAAACAATGGATTTAAATACGTTGTGTATCGGAAGGATGACTGCAATAGCCTGGAAAAATACAATGAAACACAACCCTCTCCCTGGTCAGCGTAGAGCTCCTAAAGGGAGAGCCAACCCATATGCGGACAAACAACGTTCTCTGAATGAATTTTTCGATTCCATACCTGTAATGGACTCTTATTACTGCCGCGCTTCGTCATCTAGAAAATATCTTCATCCTGACTGGCAAACTCAAATGGATTTGTACAAGTTTTACGTATCTGATTGGTGCACGTCGCGTAACACGCAGCCACACAAGTGATGGATAGCTTGTTCGGAGTTTCGGTCCGATGGTAGGACACCTTACTCCTTCATCGGATAAGTTCTGACTGTTAAGATATTTATTGGAAATTTTTGGATCTTTTTGGGAATCGGGAAAGTATAGGTTTGTGGTAATTGTTTTGATTTTATGAATGATTATGAGAAATTATAAACGATTAAATACATATATAAATATGATGATATATACATAATATTAAATACAAATATACATAAATTTGTGTCGTCACACACTGTTTTATATTGAATGGGTGAAAAAAAAAAAAATGAAAAAATGAATTGTGAATAAATTATAAGAATGAATATAGTATATGTAGATAAGTAAATGAGTGGGGAAATGTGTGTGACTTTTATAAATATATTAAGGTGTAGAAAATGTTTATTGAAGGTGAGAAATGCGGTTGCCTATGGGGGTAAACTGTCTGCCGGAGGAATTATCGATGATGGGGTGTTCAGAGTGACAATCGGGGGGTCATTTGGGGGGATGATTAGAGTTAAAGAGGGGGGGGGGGGTCGGGGGGATGTTTCGCAATATTGATTTCGGACGAGTGTGTCTGTAACTGGTGTTCGCGTTGTAGTTATCTAAGGCTTTTATGACTGGGTTGGGATGACGGGATATAGAGCTGTAGAACCTTTCGGCCAGAGCGCGCATATGTTCGGGGATAGTATGTAGTTTGGTATCTGCGTGGAGTCTTGAATTACGGACGATGTAGGGTGCTTTTAAAATTATGCGGAGGGCTTTGTTTTGAATGATCTGAATGTGATGTAGCGTTGTTTTCTTCGCGTGGCCCCAGACCGGAAGGGCGTATGTCAGTTGCGGTCTGACGATCGCTTTATATAGGTGGAGTTTAGTGCGCGTGCTAAGTTTGCTGTATTTACTGATCAAGGGAAATAATGATTTGAGTGTTCCGTGAGCTTTTGATTTGATATTGAGGGCGTGTTTATGCCACGAGAGTCTACTGTCTAATGTGAGGCCTAGGTATAGTGAGGCCTATGTTTTGACCATGGGACGCTCTGGCCGAAGAGTTTAAGAGTTCTGATGGGTTTGATGTATCTGCGTGAGAAGCGGACTGCTGTGCTTTTGGTGGGATTTATTTTGATCTTCCATTTGGTGCACCAGTGCTCCAGAATGGGAATGAAGTCTTGCAGTCTGTTGTGGGATACGGACTCATATTTCGATGAAGAGAGAAAGGCTGTGTCGTCAGCGTATTGCGCGGTGATACAATGTGTACGTGAAAATTGGGGCATATCGCTCGTGTATATGTTATACAGGATCCCCTGACAACAGTGCACCTTGGGGCACACCTGCCAGAATGGGGCGAGGGGATGAGTTTATACCGTCTATTTTGACGGAGAAGGAGCGATTTTCAAGGAATGATGCGATGATTTGCACTAGTCTGAGGGGAATACCTGACTTGTGCAGTTTGAATATGAGTCCGTTGAGCCAGACTGTGTCGAAGGCTTTCGCCACGTCTAGTGAAAGGAGGGTCGTGAGGCCTTTGGAGCTGAAGTATTTGATGATGTGTTCTACAACGCGAAGAAGCTGATGGTTGGTAGAGTGTAATGGCCTAAATCCGTGTTGCGAATCTGGGATGATGTTACGTGAGTAAGTTTCTAACGAGAGACGTTCTAGGATTAATTTTTTGAGCACTTTACCTAGAGTCGGGAGCAGACTGATCGGTCTGTAATTTTCAGGGATAACGTGGCTTTTACCCGGTTTAGGGAACATGATGACGTCGGCGTTTTTGAATGGGGTTGGAAAGAATTTATGTCGAAGGCAGGCATTGTAAATGGCGGTAAGGGCGTAAATGGCTTTTTTCGGAAGTTTTTTCAAGGTGAGATTATTGATTTTATCGGGGCCGGGGGCTTTTTTGTTGATGAGATTTTTTATGATAGATTGAATTTCTAACGGTGAGAAGAAGTCTGTGGTGGGGGGGGTTTGCTCATTTAATATGTCGGCAACTGCGTTGTCGACCATTATTGAGTGAGAGGGGTTAGAGAGGTCTGCATTTGGCGAGAAGATATTAGCTAGAGAGTCAGCAAAGGTCTCTGCGCGGTCGCGAGCAGAGAAAACGGGGCCATTTGGTCCTTGAAGAGAGCTGGGTCGGGAGGGCGTATTTCTAAGGCTACGCGTTAGTTTCCATTTGAGTCCATCATTGTATTCGAGAGACTCGACGAAGTCTGACCATTTGTCATTGCGGAGTTGCTGTAGGAGGTGTTTGATTTTTTTGACTAATCTGTTGTAGTCGGTTTTGTAAGAGGGGACAGCTGTGTTTTGCCACAACTTTCTGGTTTTGTTTTTTTCCATAATCAGTATTTTGATATGTGGAGGAAGGGGAAGTTGCGGTTTATCGGCTGGTCTCTCTTTTGAAGAGGATGTGAGAGCGGATTTGATGGTGGTTGTGAAGTCATTTATAGCGGCGTCTATGGAGTTCGTGTCGGGGAAGGTTGTAAACACGCAGCCGTTGTCTTCAACTGTTTTCTTCGTTGCTATGTCATCGAAAAATATTTCTTTATTTAGACCAAAAAAAGACAAATGTACAGCGTATAAAGTGAGAACGATAGAAAAAAGTAAATACCAACTACATATACAGAAGAAAGAAGAAGCCAGAGAAGAAAAAATAAAAAATAAGGAAGAATAAACACTAGTATTTACAGTAGACATGCAAGCCGTTTTAATGGCCCCAAAATCGAATGTGAGTGTGTTGTAAACAAAACCAAGCTCCAATTAAATAAAATTTGCTTTTATCATACAACAGCATAAACAAATATGGTTACTGCTTCTTGTGGAACGGGATGGAAGGAGGTCTCAGTGCAGAAGAGTTTGCCCCAAAATGGACATATTTTCTTGAACAGAAGATTTTACCTTAAGTCGAAAACCGAGAAGATGTGCAGTTGATTATTTACGCAGACGGATGTGGCTATCAAAATCGTAATGTTACCCTATCAAACGCTCTACTAAACATTGCAGTATCAAATAATATAACGAAAGTGCAGAAGTACCTCGAAGTTGGGCACACTCAAATGGTGGTGGATAATATGCACTCACTAATAGAACGTAAAATGCGAAACAAAATTATCAACGTTCCTGCGGACTACGTTCAGGTGATTGAAAAGCTCGCAAAAATCCATTTGAAGTGACTTACTTAGAACACACGTTTTTCAAAAAGTTCGACAGCGTGTCAAGCTACAAAAATATTCGTCCGGGGCGATCTGCAGGAGACCCTAAGGTCACTGATATCCGTGCGCTCATGTATTCGCCGTCAGGAAATATTTCATACAAACTACGGTTTGAAGACTCCTGGACGTTATTACCTCAAAGAAAAAGTTATGTGCAAGCAACCACTTGGAGTGAATTGGAATTACTGCACCAAGACAGGCTTGCAATCAGCGCCCGAAAATATGAAGATTGCAGCTAATTAAGCAAACTCAGCTAATTAAGCAGTTTCTTCTCAATTTATAATAAAACTTCTATTTGCACTATTTATTGTTTAAAAATATAATATGTTAACTCCTGGAAAACAGCAACGAAAAACGAATTTTCCAAAACATATAACTTGCTAACTCCCATTTTTGCTTATAATTCCGACATAGTTAATTGTTGATGGGTTATTTCATAAATAGATAATTCGTAATAAAATAATCTACCAACGGGATTTTCAATCTCTTTATCCTGTGAGTCATATAAAAATAAATCGGGTTTTTCGCTCTCCTGAAAAATTCACCCAAATGGAGTTAATATTTTAGCACTCTTAGCCGACGATATGTTAATGTTAGTTTTTTTCATTTTCGTCTAATTATGATGATAATAAATCTTAATATAATAGTATATGCGCACGTACCATCAGGCCAATTCCTTGCTAGGGTAGGCAGAGGGAACAGAGCACCAGGCTTTCCTATCTCGACACACATATTCCACCTCTTTCACATTCTGCTCGTATGATGTATCTTATTTTTTTTTCTTTTAAAAATTTTATTCACTTTATCCAGTCATACCTTGCTTATTAAGGAAATAATATTATTCTTCTACAACGCTTTCCACTCGCATTTGCACTGTATATTTGTTTTATTCGTTTTTGTTCATTCAATCGTTTCACGTGCCCAAACTCAAGACATCAATCAACCTTAAGTTCACACAGCCTTAAGTTCATCCCTAATCATTTAATTTCGTATTATTTCATACATTGTTGTACAATGTATTGTTCTAAATGCTAAAAAAATACTCAGACACACTCGACACATTGTTATATAAAGATGTAATAATATTACAGCAAGTAAATTGCTTTAGTATTTCATAGATTGTATATATATACATATCGTCACACCATATCCCTTGCGGAGTAGGCAAAGATAACAGATCTTCATAGTTTTTTTTTCAAATAAATAACATTCGCCTTTCCCACATTTATTAAACTTTTCATGCATAACCTTCTATGATTCATACTTTTTACTTTTCCTTCTTTTAAAATCTAGCCCACTTGATCCAACCACGTTTTCCTCAGTACATATTTTTCACACACACCTTGCAATTATGACTTGTATACTTGTTTAGTCATTCTCTCCGCGTATCTAAATTTTCGTCATGCTCCTATCATCATTTTGCTTGAAAAATCCATGTTATCTACGTATTTAATTCTGATGTCTTCATTCCACTTTCTTTCAAACACATTTTTCTAAGTCTACGCTCTTACCTTTATCCTTCTTCTAGCATATACCATACATACAAATTTCATCTAGCATATACAAACAACGTCAAGGAGGGCACAAACACATTATTCATAGATGGGAGTGCCGAAATTTGAGTTTAATCTAAACGACTATTAAAACAACACTAAAGCCGAGGTTAGATTTTACACGATGTTTTGGAATTGGGTTGATTTCCTCAAGTTTCAAATTCAAGTTTTTTTTAAACAACCTTAAAAAAAGTTAGTTAATCAATTCTTTTTTTTTTCTGAAAATTTAAAAGTTTGACATACAAAACAGAAAAGTAAAATATTGGATCATATCTATTGAAAATTGATTTAAATATTAGTTAAGATAAATAAGTTTTAGGTTTGCTGCTTGAAAAATGTAATTCTATACACTTGAATGCAATTTTGTTTATGAGTGTGCATTTTTTCCTTTTATGTGTTCCATATTTTTCGATAAAAAAGGATGAAAAATCTGGACAAATGTGAATTTTAGTAGGGCTATAGACGGAGTTATTATAAATATGTTTCTACTTTAATAAGTATTATACTACAATAGAATAATATTAATAATAATATTAATCTCAAATCACTGTTTCTCATTACAATATAACCAGAGTAACGTTTTACGCCCTGTTATAGTAGACAGAGAGGACAGAGTACCATACTTTCCTAACTCTACATACATCCTTAGCCTTTTCCGCATCCATATACATTCTCATACAGTCTACAATTTCTCAAACTTTCAAAATTGCCATCTTTCAGAATATCATTCACTTGATCCAACCATAGTTTCCTTGGTCTTCCTCTCATACGCCTTCTACTCACATCTGCACTGTATATCTGTTTTGTTAGTCTTTCTTCATTCATGAGCGTAATATAAGAAATGCTGTTAAAACGAGTATTGGATTTTATTACACTTCCTTTAAACTCGCATAAATAACAACCGGGAGAGCTTATTGCGATATAAAAATATCTTTTAGCCAACCAGAAAGATGTTAGAAACATAAATCAAACCTGACATCCTGGGGTCGGCAGTCAATTTTTTCACTTACTAGTTCAGTGTTATTTTTCCACCAGCCTCTGCCTCTTTTTTGCAATTAAAAATTATCAACAAGTGTTTGAAAACTGTTTCTTATAGTTTTTGTTATTAGATGGAATAATGTGAAATTGAAAATGACAGTGAATTATGAATCCATTGACATTTTTCCAGATCATCATAATTATCATCAGCTCTACAACCCAGGATGGTGCATGGTTACCTTTTGGGTTCTCTTCCACTATCTTTTACATAGTATTTTTAGTTATACCCACAAATTGGTTATACTCAATGATCGCCAATTCTCTGTCACACCATCTAGTCATCTATAATTTGTTATCACCATTCTCTTACGCCCCATTGAAACACTGATCAAAGCTTTCTTTACAAAATCAGTACGCTGCATGCAGTATAAGTTTTAAAACCAGCGCAGTCTAGCAAAAAAATTCTACATTTTGTACGCTAGCTTTGGTATACAGGGTGGGGAAATTTTCACATTTTTTCCACACACTAAAAAATAATTATAAAAATAGTATTTTTTTGCTCGTTCACAACACAAATCTGACCTGAAATCTCCGACGCAAAATATACATTCTCTACTCCTTGGCAACATAGGTTGCAATTCTGGAAAATTTGTAACAAAAATAAAAATTATTTTATGTATAACTAAAGTGCATTAAATAGCCATTAAGTCGAAACAAATCTAATAACCAGCTCATTGCAAAACAAGTTCAGTAGGATAAAGCGGATCAAGAATTTATTCTTCGTAGGATAAGTAACTAGATATCAAGTTAGGATAAGTAACTAGATATCAAGTTAGATTCTGATCTGTCTTTACTTTTGAGATATTTCCGTATTCGGTCTGGGCTTTTATAGTTTGAAGGCAATCAAAAACACTCGAGATCTTAAAGTTTCGTAATGTATCGACTATTAAATGTTAACGAACAATGCCGGTTCTATGGTTTGCGGAACTCGGAGCGAAAATAAATTTCAGTTGACGTGGTAAATCAAACAACATGTTTGGCACCGAGAAACAATGACACGACTTCATGATTAGAAATTTGTGAGACGTCTCAAATTGAGAAATCTGTCATTTATAGGAAACAAGAAAGCAAACTCTTTGTTACATTTATTTTTACTTTTTTCGAAAAAATTGGTTAAAAAATACATGAGAGGTTTTTATAATTTCTCGAAAAGTCAAAAGTTACATTTTACACATTAAAATCAATAAATAAAAGTGATCCGTATACGACATTTTACGAATATCTGTTTTTGACGAATATCCTATACCAAATAACTAATAAGAAAAGGCTCATTACAAACTTGTCCCCCTATATTTAAAGTGGTACGAAAGTTAATAGTTTCTAGTAGACGTGATTTAAAAAAAAGGATTTCAGTTTGGCTTTCACTCGAAGTCTTTTAAATGTATTTATGGTTGATTGGAAGAGATCACCACATGGTAATACACACGAAGAAAATTTATTTAAAAATAATATCCTTACTTTATTAACATTGTATTATTTCAAATGTTGAAAGTAAGAACTTAACGTGTTTCTGCTACAAAAACATATTCAGTATTCTCCATAAACGTACGAGTATACAACTTAATATTACTCACTACTGAGAACAGAGAAATTTAGGTGAATGTATAGCCAATAAAAACATATTTGTATCTCTTTGTACGTTTAATAAATACCAACAATAAACGTACAATTAAAATGTATGTTCATGATACTATTTCAAAATTACACGGATATTTAATAGTATAAGAAAAATATAAAACATTCAAGACTTCTCCAAATACAAACTTTGCACACATCAGAAATAAATTAATATCATGTGTATTTTCAAAATACTTTAAATAAACCGACTTTGATGATGATTTTTTTTATTTTGGGAACAATTTCTTATCAAAACGGATCTACGGTCTTGTATTTGGTAAATTGAGACAAAAAACATGATGCTAACACGTGATATTTAAAATCGAATTGGCATATATACACATAACGTGATGCTAACACATGACACATAAAATTGAATTGGCATAAATTATTTACAAAATTTTAAAACCAAACCGCGACGCGACGTCTATTCTGCCTCGTTTGCCATTCATATTTATCTGGATGTTCTGTTATGTTATAATATATCCTGTCTCTCTCATTATGTGACCGAAATACTGCAACACGCGAACATTCATAAATTTAAGTAATTCTTGGTCATTATACACATGAGCAAGAACTTCCACATTTGTAACACGATCCGTCCAGAAAATTTTAAGATACGTATTTGGATGCACATCAAAAACCTTGATCCTTTGTGATCTTCCATGTCTCCGTCCCATAGAGGAGAGTTGAGAAGATGTAGCAGAAAACCATACGCATTTTCGAGCTAAGCTCTGGTTTCGGTTTGTAAAAAGGAGATTTTTTAATGAAAGCACTTCACGCTATATGTATCCTAGTATTTATTAAACTTCGATCTCACCTCAATAATATACAAACTTTGAAGCAATATTACCACTTTTGCATAAAAAATACAAACCAAATAATGATGCAGAGTTATCATTCTATGACCGGACCTGATAATAGAAATTCTAAGGAATGCTCAGGTGGTGTAATTTAATGATACAGTTTGTTTGTAGAAATACGTACCTTAAATATAGATTATTATATTTTATATACAGTATAAACCATGCAACATTTAAACTATCATAATTGTAACGAAAATACGTAATATACTCGTATCTATATATTGCTATAAATAAAGAAATTGAAAACACTATGTCGTCGGATTCCTATCAAAAAATAATGAGATGAAATGTCGAAAAATGAGTTTCTTTCGGTAAATATCAAATGGTGTATGTGCATTAAAAAATAATTGATATTTTAACTGGAAATACTATATTCGCACGGTCGACAATTATGTTAATGCTAATATTGAAAAAGTTTCAACTTTTGAAGTGACATATCTCAGAAACATTAAACTGTTAGTTACCAATTAGTGCCACAAACCTGACAATATAATGTACTCTTATGTGTTACCGATAACGAATCAGGAAGCTTTGAAATTTATGAAAGGCAAATTATGTTTGACAACTTACAAAATCGTCTAATGAAAAGCACTGAAAGAGAACTTTTTTAATTCTCTGGAAGGCAATTCACGTACTTTGTTATACAATTCTCTTTGATTTGACCATTGTATGAAACAAAAAAAGTCTTTTTTCTGCCTCCTACGAGTATATTTTTCTTTCCGACAAAACACCTTTGATTAGGATTTTAATTTATTTAGATGATTTTAAAACGTAATCTATTTGATAAATTGAGACCAAAAATGTTATCTTTTTTTAATAATGTTTGTTAAAAAATAATTATATACAACCTTCAGGTTCACTCACCTGACCACAACCAGATTCGTTTTTGCCCTTAGGAGAGCTAAAAGTCAGATCTTTAGAAAAAAATAAGTAATTTCGACAGAGTATTTGCAATTCATTAGTATAATTCGTCGCATGCGCGCCCTTTTATAAATGATTCCTTTTTATAATCGTATCACAACGCTGATATTTTTTTATTTCTATGTACAACTGTAAACCATAGAATATCCCAAATGCAGCCGTGTGGTTACATGAGAATCCTTACTGAACAGTTTCACTGGTAGAAGTCTACAAATGTGCTTCATGTTCTGCAAATGCCTGAGAGGAATGGCGTCCGACTACATTCAGCACTCGGTGTTTATGATATGATACCTTTACAGAATTCCAGGTTGGTCAATAATATCCTCTATACTAACAAAAAGTCGAGTTTTATGAACAAAGCTCTCAATCACAGGAGCTATTCAATGAAATGGTTTAACCATAAACTACGTTTCGAGGATAATCTTGAAGATTTCAGATGAAGATCAAAATCTATTATCTTGAGGAAATGTCGTCAATGTATTGTTGATGCACGTTACTTGACAACGTCAGAGTATTGTAAAATATTTTACTTCCGTTGTATACAAAACAACGTCGTAGGCAAATAAACAAACATGTAACAATTTGTTCAATCGAACCACAAAGATATAAATAAAACATATCCCCTTTTTGGGATAACCTCAGGAATCGAACTTAAACTCTCCTGAGGAAAGATAGGCATTGTATCAAACGGAGCAAATAGATCGCCTAGAAAAAAATATTATCATCATGCACTGTCTGTCCCACTTACATTTTTAATCTCATTCGTTTATCATGCAATCACATACATATGCATAAATAAAATAATTATATTTGTTGCAAATAATATTACACATTCTACACAAAGAGAGATTTTTATGACAACAAATAATGACAACGGGTACACAGCCATAAATTTGAATGTATTTACAGTGGCGCTGTAACATAATACAGCAAGGAATACAATCATTCTATAAGTTATTTATTTAATCTATTTTTCTATTGTATTTTAACACTTTCATGTCAATACATCTGGTGGATTTATTAATTTAACCTTTCCTTCCCTGTGTTGGGTATCTTCTACACGTTGCTTCTAATAACCATCAATATCTCTATAAATATAATAAATACAAGGTTAAGATTTTAGGTATTCCTCCATAATATATTTACGCATTGATTTAAAAAATAATATTAATAATAATCAGAATTTATCGACTACATCGAGGTGTTTTGTAAAGATCGAAAACAAATTCGCATTTAACCCTTCCCTTACGGTGATAAAAATAATACGCGTGCTCCGGTGTTGGGTAGTGAGTACGCAATAAAAAAATAGCGATTTTAAATCGGAAAAATAAGAACATTCATAGATAATCCCCTTAATTAATTATAATTGAAGTTAAAAATTATAATAATTGAGATTTATTTGCTGAAAACATTAAAAAACCATCTGAAAACATTAAAAAACGCTCACGGAACGGGCGTACGTCTAACCTATTTGCAAGCCTAGAAGCTACTAGTGGCGCGGAACGTCAGTCGCATACCCCGGCGCTTACGCCTTTGCTTGCGACGTTGAGACAATTCAGCTCCTCGCAATTCAGTCTAGTATGCAAGAGTGAGATGCGAATATAGTGTCGCGCTTCCCGCATACTATTCACCTATCGTCAAGACGAGGCACTCGCAGCGTTTAAAGCAACTATTTGAATACAAGAAACGAAAAATAAATCTCCAGAAAATTAGAGATAAAAATTTTAATTTTGTAGCAGTTAGATTTTTCTTTAAAAAATAAAAGCATGTAGTGCATCTGCTTGAACTAAGAAGATCGTACCAAATTCGAACCGAATGAACCACAAAAGATGATATAGGATGCGTTGGAATACAACAAAACTAGTCATTATCAGGTCTGAGAGACAGTTAATGCCTGAGTCCTCGTCGTCAGTATCTCAATTCTTCAGCTTGAGGTACTGACAACAGCTTGGATTGATCAACACCGCACAGAGGATTGATACAACTTGGAGGTTTCTTATTTTTTAATGAATATATATGACCGAAGTCATAGGTATCCTTATACCCTTGAATACTAGGCGTAATAAATGCCTGTGTCATTCGAGGAAAGTAGCACAGCGCGGGGTTCAAACCGGCAACCTTCCGCACGGAAGTCCAGTGCTTTACCACGCGGCCATGCACCTCTTTGCTGTTTTATTTTAAGCCGTTGGAGTCTAGCACGATATTCGGAAATATGGAAGTGTCTTATTTATTTTTTAAATATTTGAAAAAATTTAGTTATCAGGTTCTAGATTTGAAGAGATTTGGCTTCGATGGTCTATTAGTATCGTGTTTGGTAAGTATTTTAGTGGCTTAGGTTCATTTTTATACAAATTTCGGTTTGTTTAGCAAACCTATTTTTCATCCAAATCAAGAGTAATACCGCTATTTATCATCATCAGCCTACATTCATCCACTGCATGATATAGGCCTCTCCAAGTTGTTTCCAAGAAATCCTGTCCTTTGCGTATTGCTGTCACGTAACCGTTGCATGCTTACGTATTTCGTCCCCCCAGCGTGCCTTCTTACAGGCCTAGTTCTTCCTATTGGGTACCACTGGATTACTTCATACATCTAACGATGGTATGTTGTTCTGGTGATGTACCCAGCCCACTTCCACTTCAGTCTTTTTACGACCTCTATAACATCGTCAACTTTTGTTTCGGCGCGTATCCCCTCATTGCGTTTCCGGTCTCTTCTTGTATAACCTAGCATGCACATCTCCATGCTACGTTGTGTTGTCTGGAGCTTTTGTTTCATTCGCACAGAAAGCTTCCATGTTTCGCATCCATATGTTAGTACTGGTAAGATACATTGGTTCAATACCTTCGGTTTGAGACAGGTTGAGATATTGTTCTTGAAAATGTAGTTCAGTCGTCCAATGGAACTCCAGGTTAGTTTTGCTCTTCCATTTATTTCATTCAGAGTGCAATCCTCAAATGAAATACTTTGTCCTAAGTAGACATATTGTTGGACTTGTTCTAGCTGTGTTCCATCTACCCGGATCGATGTGACATTAGCAAAGCGGTTCGACATGTATTTTGTCTTTTCGATATTCATTTTCATACCCGCTTTTTTGCTCGCTTCTACCAGTTCCTGTATTTGGCCTTGTAGTTCCTCAGGACGTGTTGCGAAGAGAATAATATAATCTGCAAATCTTAGATGGCTCAGATATGAACCATTTACACAGATTCTTTTAATTTCCCATTCGAGATTCTTGGTATCACCCGGCGGACTCCCTTGCTTATTAAGAATTTATCGGTACTTTGATGAAGGTTTACTATTGCGGTCGCATTGTTGTATATATCGCTATACATAAACTTCTTAACTTAAGAAATATACTTCAAAAAAGTATAAACCATTGATGAAATTTTCATAAGTATTACCTGTTTTGGAAATTGGTATATTGGCCGACACATTACAGGTTGTTTCTTAGTGAATCAACTTATAGAAATTTTCCTATTTCCTCGTGGAGTTTCATGTGATAAAATAAATATGTACATTTTTTATCTTGAATCTTAAAAAAGACGTTGATTTCACTTTGTGGAGTAATATTCACTAATTTTTAATAAAATAAATAACACTTTTTAGAACGTTTATTTTCCGACACTTGACATAATGTACAATCAAAAAATTTGTCACCGTGAGGCAATCTCTTCAAACCAACAACACAACGGTTACACAGTTTAAGATAAACGCTTTGTTGTTGCGGTGTCTTTGAACATACAAAGAGGGAAAAATGTAAAAAAAAAACAATCATACACGTACTGAAAATAGCAAAAGCAACAAAACTAAACTTTTTATAATATCATAAATAAATTAGAAATAGGAGGAGGGTTAAGAAAGGAGAATAGAATATGGAATACGAAAAATAACATGCTACGTCATTAAATAGAGATATTAGGTCCTTACATATGAAATTGGCGTTTTGTTTGGGAGGAACATACAGTTGATTTTTTTTTAATATAATATATTTATTTAATCAAAGTATGTACCATTGCTATCTATGCACTTTTGCCATCTCATAGGTAGTTCATCGATCCCTTTACTAAAAAAACCATTCGGACGGGAATCAATAAAATCTTTGAAGTCGGTTTGGACTGCCCCATCGGAGTTGAATTTTTTCCCTTGCAAGAAGTTATCCAAATTTCGAAAAAAATAGTAATCTGTTGGGGCAAGGTCCGGAGAGTACGGTGGATGTCTTAGACATTCCAATTGAAGCTCTTCTAATTTGGTAGCCGTCTGTTGTGCAGTGTGTGGTCTAGCGTTATCATGAAGCAGCAGTGGCCTAGAGCGATTAACCAGCCTCGGTTGTTTAGCAGCTAGCTTTTCCATCATGGTTTGCAGTTGCTGACAATAGACATCTGCCGTAATCGTCTGGCCAGATTTAAGAAAGCTGTAGGGAACGACACCAGCACTAGTCCACCAAACGCTCACAAGTAACTTTTTTGGAGTCAATTTTCGCTTGGGGCATGGTTTGGCTGGTTCGGCAGGGTTCAGCCATTGCGATGAGCGCTTCCGATTATCATACAGGATCCACTTTTCATCACAGGTAATGATTCGATTCAAAATCCCTTCATTATTGTGCCGGTTGAGTAATGCAACGCAGCAGTCAACGCGCGTTTGTTGATTTGCTTCACTCAATTCGTGAGGTACCCACCTTTCAAGCTTTTTCACCTTCCCAATTTGCTTCAAGTGGATTAAAACAGTTTTATCACTAACACCGCAGCCTGCAGCTAACTCGGACGTGGTTTGCGATGGATTCGCTTCCACAATAGCCTTCAATTCTTCATTATCAACTTTGGTCTCCGGCCGTCCACGGGGCTTGTTCTGCAGGTCGAAATTTCCAGAACGAAAACGTTGGAACCAAAAACGCACTGTGTTTTCTTTTGCGGCACCGTCGCCATACACATCATTAATCCTTCGAGCCGTTTCTGCAGCACTGGTGCCACGGTGGAACTCGTACTCGTAAATAACGCGATATTTCAAGTTTTCCATTTTGTAAACTGAGTGACGCAAAGAAAAAAAACAATTGAGGAAAAAACAAATGAATTATAATTTTCGAAACACAAATACTTGAGTAAAAAGCTGTATAAATTTGAATTTGGAATTCCTAACCAAAGAGAAGATATTTGAGATCAAAGTTGCCAGTACGGCAAAACGCCAATTTCATATGTAAGGACCTAATATTATGATTTTTAAGTTGCTATTTGAAGTGATCCGTTGAAGTTGCGAATCTTTCCAAATCTAACGGCATTAACAGCTGAGGATGATATGAAGAAGAGCAATAACTGGAAAGGACAAAAAACAATATCCACGTAATTTAAACGCCAGTATGTCCGGAGAGACAATAAACACATAGTATTGTACAGTACTTTTATGTGCTGTGCTTTATTGTATTACACTTTCGTTGTATACAGTATAACCTAGTAGGTTAATTACCATGTGTCAATCTCTTCCTATGATCCAGAAAGGTGTTAAATAAACCTTAAGTAAAATTAAATTGGAACTCTTTCTTAAAAAATCTGGGTACCAACAGGAATCTGACCCGCAACTCCCGGATCGGAAGACAAGCATCTTATCAACTAAGCCACGGAACGGAGATCGTCAGTAAGGTACGAAGGGATCATTAAAGGATATTATTTTTTTGTCGGGTTTTTATCATCATTCACATTTCATAAAAGTCGAAGCCACTGACATTTATAACAATGTTCTGATTGGGATCGACTGCATAATAATGGGGACTACATTCAACAGTTCATTTATTCGCTGACAAATGAGTATGCATTACCATACGTGCAAGGTATTGTTGCACATTACTTATGCACTTCCGTGCAATTTAATAAGGTAAATACGTGATCGGTGCCACTGATAGGTCCACCTACTTACACGCGGGTTAAGTGACAGACACTTAAACTTCACAATAGGGCATAAATATTGTACAATATTATCGCTCGAGGGCGAGGCAATAATTATTCAGTTATGATTAATGTAATATTCTTTCACTTTTAATAAGGATTGTGAAAAAATAACAAGAAGTGTATAAATATAATATTATCGACATTATAGATAAAAACATACAATTACTCGTATATCGTACATTAAATAATGTATTTATTTATTAAACACTTTTATTGCAATTACAATCTGGCAGACTTATTGCCAGGCGGTAATCTCTTCCAACCAACCAGACAAAAGTAAATGAAGCAAGTTACAGGGTCGCAAAAAACATTCAAAAGATTATCCACCCCCACGAAATCCATAAATAAACACATATGTGAGCATATGCCCACAAACCCCTCAAAGACGGACAATCACCCGAACATTCATTTTCATATAAAGTGAGATATCATCAATCAAAGCAAAAGGAAGGTATGGTGGAGAGGAAAAAATGTACTAGAATATCACTATGTAAAAAATATATTAACACTATTAAACACAAGTGATACTATAGAATGTCACTAATACACAAAAAAAATTACTACATATATATTATTTTTATGGTCGATGTATCTTTTGGGCTGGATATTTCAATTCTACCTAGAATGATCATCTCTTTTGGGCATCTCGTAGTGCTGCTGTCATAGAAGACCCTAATATCTTCCAGACTTAGTCAATCGGGTTGGTTATTGTCTTCTTCATATTTAAGCAGAGCATAAATATAGGTGACGTTAGAGAGATAGGATCATATGACTACATCGAATCTTTAATGCAAGCCTGTCACTAATCAAAAAATGCAATATAACTTTTTGTAAACAGAAATTATTTTTCCTCTCCGTATCTCATAACTAAGGGGCGTAATCTTTTTGTACTCTCAATCATTTCTATAATGATCATTAACTCTTCCTACTTAGGAAATCTCATAGTGCTGCTGTCAAAGATAATCCTGACGTATTCCTAACCATGGGGTTGGTAATTGTCTTCAGGTTCATATCCAAAGTATAAACATAGCCAACGTTAGAGAATTAAAATAATATGACTATATCGCTTATTTAATTAAAAATGGCATAAAAAAATATTACTTTTAAAAACCAGATATTCTTTTTTCCTTATCTTATAATCTAGGGTTGTAATATTTTTGGAATATTCTGTTACAGAAAATCCTGAGCTATTCATAACTTAACTAGTCCATCGGATTCGTATTTATCTTCTTCTTCAATGTCTCCCCAAATTGTCAGTCAGCTCAAAAATTTCCAAGTTGCCTTCCCCAATACGTGTTATGTGGCCAAAACACTAGAGTATTCTCTGCAGACAAATTATTGACAGTATGATCTGTATCCCAATTTGCACCATTTATGATATGCGTCGTGCTATCGAGGTATTTCTCAGTTTGTGTATCCAGTCCCACAAGTCAAGGCGTCCACCTCTTTTCATAAGGTTTGCCTTTAGTGCCCAGATGTCTATCCCATACAAGAAAATTAAGAATATGAGCGAACGCATTGAGTGCTCCTTGGTTTTCAATGCTATATTGCGATCCTTCCGTTTACATTTTGTTTTACGATCTCATTATTTTCGTAACACCAAACTGACACTCAATCGCATACATTGGAAAGGGATATCTCCTCGCCAGACATGTTACTATCATAAAATCCATACAATTTATATGTTTGACAGTTTCAATTTAATTGGTTCATGCATTAAAAAGTAGGACCTCATTTTGAGGTCGTAATCGACTATAGATGATTGTATTTTATTGTATTAGGTACACTTTTGTTGCATACATTACAACTGGGCAGGCTTATGGACATGTGGCAACCTCTTCCAGCCAACTAAAAATATGTTAAAGAGGCCTTAAGCGAAAACCAGACTGGAATCCTTTTTTTAATCTGAGTTCCAGTAGGATTTGAACCCGCAACCTCCGGTCTGGGAGACAGGCGTCTTAACAACTAGGCCACGGAGGTCGTCGGATGATATTAATACACAAATATTCATGCGTACTCTACAATGTACACGTACATATTATTCGGAAATTGCATGCGATTTTTGTATCGTATCTATCAGGATAATTTAATTACTGAAGCTTATGTTATTATTATCAATATAAATTTTCAATATTAAATTATAATCAAAAACTGCCATTAGTCAAAAAAAAAATAAACAATAATTGTTTTATTTAATAATATTCTGAAATTTCATATCCACTCTTCGAAATTTAAATTACCACTCTTCGAAATTTAAATTACCACTCTTCGAAATTTAAATTACCACTCTTCAAAAATCAAGTAGCTGAATAAAAATATTATTTACTCTTCGATTATCTTTCAGGTTTGAAATTTTAACATATGAAAGTTTCAGGTTCGATAAAATGTTCCCTCCACCTGATTAAATGACAAAATCGAGAGATATCCGAATTGCCGATTCCGAATTACCGTAAATAATTACCGAACTTCTTTAATAGACCATATTTATAATTACAAAATGATTAACTTTTAAAATGTGGATAAAAGGAAAAAAATGTAAAATGAAGTGAAGACTTTAACTATGTTTATCTTCTTCTGGGTCCGTCATCGTGTTGGACATCGGTTTCTATTTTGTGGGACGACAAAAGACGTTGTCGAAATTGAGAAACTCTTCAGAGCAATTGGAAACTTTTAACTTCAACTCAGTAATACGAGTATTACATATTTCATATCCAATTTTCTTCTTCAAAATCTCTTCCTTCTTCCACCGATTAATGATATCCCATTTATGTTGTTTATATTTATACTGTTCACAATTTTTGTACAAATCAATAATAATTTCAATAATGTTTGCGGCTATGTTACTCTCTTTATTTAATTTTGTCTGGTTGGTTAGGAAACATTGCTACCTGAAAATAATTGTGCCAAATTGTTATACAAAGAAATGTAAAAACAAATAATTAAATGCATCAATCATATCTGAAATTTCTGAGTAGATAATAAATAATTATCTGCTCGACGATTATAACTACAAAATTATACAGAGCTTTTAATAAAAAGCACTGAAGTTACATATCTGTATTACCTTTCAATGACCAGAGTTTATATAAAGCAGTTTGAAAAATTAAAGAATTTAGGTCTAGAGATAAAAATCCTACCTCCCTCTTCTTGTGGAGATGCGTTCTGTAATGTAAATGGTTTACCTTTAACTATTAAGAGATATGGGTGGTATGTACAGCTTTAAGAATAACTTGAAATCAACTCTTTTTGGGAGGTCTTATATCATAATTAATGGTTTACACACTACACTCCACATAAAGCCAATTGTTTTACTAGCGTATATTGGAAGATCTATAAAGATTTATTTGTAGGTCGTCTTCCGTTAGTAAGTTGTCTGTATGTTTTTTTAACAAATATGTATTTCTAAACAAATCCAGATGCGGGAAAGAACCCAATCCAATGGCTGCAGTCTTTGGGTTGGATTTATCAGTCTTTATCCTGACACTCAACTTATAATAATTATTATTAGTTTGAAGTATTTTTCATCTGAGTTAGGTCGTTCTTACTGTCATTACCCTATTTATTTTGTTGTAATATTTTTATTCAGTTAATAATAATGGGTTCGAATCCCAAGTGAAAGAACAAGTTTGTTCTCTAAATGACACTATCTGAATTGTCATTTTATTATATTATTAAAGAATTCCCATGCCACTAATTTATGACACCCATAATTGTAAAAACAAGATCTTATCAACCTTCACCAACAGAAAAACAAAAAATGTTCCCTTCCTGGCCTTGGTTCCCTCATTCATTGTTTGACACCGCGCGAGCGTGAACACTAAGCAGTCAACAGCCATGCGAAGTTAATTATTCGCGACATCAATTTGTATACAAACTTATGTAATCGTTGCGTGTTAACGATCTTTATCAGCGTGTCAATGTTATAATGCTTCTTGTGTCCGATACATTGATAATCCTATATTCATTTTTTGCTACTGTTATGCATCAATGCCAGGTAAAACATAATAAAAATATGCCGTGTTTGACACGTAACAACCGGATAACAGTTACATTAGTTGCTATGGAAATGTTGGCAGAGATTTTTTTTAATATGCAATCCACCCACAAAAGGATGATTTGCGTCACTAAATCAAAGCCAAAAATACTATTATTAAAGACAATACAATAAAAAAAAATATGTAAAAATTAAAAAGTTTTTAGACAACGTATTTAGGTTAAACTGATCAATCGATCTATAAGTGGATAAGTTCTTCGAAGATAGAAGAAACGCTACATTCGAAACGTTACAAAATAATAACTCGATTAAATTGGTAAAATTTGATCACTAAGATTGGTTCAAAGAAAATTGTCGCTATGTTATCAAATTAGTGCGAAAAACATCATCGTCATCATCATCACTGTCAATCAGGGTCGATCCACTGCTGGATGAAGGTCTCCCCAAGTTGACTCCAAATAGTTCGGTTTTTTGCTCGTTGGTGACACGTAATGCTGCCATGCTTCCTGATTTCATATATCCAGCATACCTTCGGTCTTCTTCTGGACCTCTTAATGCCTCTTGGGTACCATAGGATTATTTCAGACGTCCATCGGGAATCTGTCATTCTGGCTACGTGTCCTGCCCATTGCCACTTCATTTTCTTGCACACCTTTATTACGTCTTTTACCTTTGTTATAATATTCAGGTAATTCGTTTACGGTCTCTTTTAGTATATGCCAACATGCATCTCTCCATACTCCTTTGTGCGGTCTGGAGCTTTTGTGTGTTCTTTGCTGTGAGCATCCATGTCTCGCAGCCATACGTAAGTACTGGGAGAATACACTGGATGTAAGACCTTTCGCTTCAAATATATTAGGAGTTTACTTTTGAAGATGTTGTTCAAAAGTCCAAATGAGCTCCATGCTAGTTTTGTCCTACGTGCTCCGATATGCCACCTACAAAGGAAATAAGTTGGCCCAAATACACATATTCCTGGACAAGTTCTAGCGGCGAAAAACATAAATGTGGTTAAATAATTCATTATAACTCCTGCAGGCTCGTGGTAAAGAGATTTATGTACATACGAGGATCTTAATTTCGGGAAATAAAATAAAGTTCATTGTCGCGTTGTTCTTATTGGAATATGAAAGACTATCTGTGGCAAAAAATATAGACAGTATCAATCCACCAAGAATTTTGATTAAAAATATTTGGTCAGTGATCGTACCACGATCTGATAAAGTTTTAACTCGGACCATATCGAATGCTTCTCCATACGAAGTATTGCATTATATAACACTTTCGTTGCATATACTACAACCAAGTAAGCTTATTGGTATATAGAAATATCTTCCAGCCAACCAGAAAAATGTTGATGTGGTCTTAATTGAAAACCAGACTAGAATCCTTTTTAAAAAATCTGGGTTTCAACGGGAATTGAACTCGCGACCCTCCGGGCTGGAAGACAAGCGTCTTAACAACCAGCCCATGGAAATCGTCAAAGTTGAAGGTTAACTATAATACATTCTTGTAACATAATTTAAACATGTTTGGTTGGTAAGATCAGATATCTTATGGTCAAAAAATTGTATATTTATGCTTATCTACTTTCATGTTTAACTTTTATTGTCCAAAGTTTTAATGATAATTTTAGTAGATATGTTGGCATGTGCAGTTAGCTTACAAGCCCATAAGCTTATAAGGATAGTATGAAAAAAATTACTTTAGATTTCAAAAAGCCAAACAATAGAAATAAGAAATAAATAATTAATTTTGATCGGAATCAAATCCATCAAAGAATTAACATTTTCTCTCTCAAACGTTGGCTTATTTATAGTGGTTTACAGTATTATTGAGTGTTTTTTATAAATTTAAAACACTAATTGTAAGTTTCAATTTATGTATTACAACTTTTAGTTGATATTTCTTCATAGGCGTCAGTAAATAATCAATACATTTTAATCACTGAAAAAGATAAAATATCATATTCATTAAAATCTGACAGCAACCACATTTAATTTGTTGCCTGAAAACAGTTGTTAGTTAAGAAATAGCAGATATTTTTATGTATTTATAAATATTAAAATTTGTTTCATGAAAGTCATAATATCGTTTCCCTCGTCCCTTCGAATTGAGTATGATCTCATATTACTTATGTTTTAATATTTTATAAATTAGATAAACCACGGTGTTTTTGTAATTGATTAGGTATGTGCATTACACACAAATTAAGAACAATGAATCGATAATAACCGGTTACTAACCATTTTGCAGTGGCCGTTCGTGATGATGACATTAATGAGATAAATCCTTCTGAGAAGTCTGATCGAAATGAAGTTAGGACAAACATATTTTTTTCGATATTGTAGCATTAAGCGGGTATAATTTGGCTCTCCTGTGATTTTTGATAACACTGTCAAAGCCAAATCGTACAATTGCACCGAGTCTATTCTTGAAAAATCTTTACGCCATAGTTCAGTTTTATTTTTACCAGATAACTCAAATATCAAACCATGACTCGGATTTATTACCTAAACATAATAAGTTGTTATGAATAAATTGCAACTTTGAATTTTGGGATGTTTATTTCCAAACCTTATATTGCTTTCTTTCAAACTTCTGCCAGACTTATTTACTGTCAAATCACGTTACTGTTAGTTCAAATGAGTGTTATATTACACTTTCGATGTAAACTGTACAACCTGGCGGGCTTATTACTTTATTGAGTAATGGTTCTTCCTGAAATGCAAGAGGACAGAAAAAAAGATACTTGAAAGATTTCATCGAAATCACATACTTACATCAAAATTTGTAAAACAATGTTTTATTGAGATTCGAGGTCCTCCGTGTTTTACCAATTATAGATGTTTGAATATGGACACAAGATATGAGAATCTATTACAGTTCATCATTTACATGTGTTCTTGTTTATTTAAGTTGCGTTGATCAGGTTTTTGTATATTGAAAAATACAACTGCATGTTACAAACACAAGAAATAAAGAGAAAAAGTTTAAAAAATCTGTAATACATACAACATCAAATACAGAATATTTTTTTTATTATTATTATTTTGTATACATGGCTTTACATTGTACATCTGCTGGGTTTATCGCTATAAAACAATTTCTTCCAGCCAACTTGCTCATCTTGAATACGTAAGTTTTGATCCATGACAGATTTAAAACAATATGTCTTTAAATTCAAGAAAAAAAAACTAATCTCAAAGCAATAGCTATAGAACTAGAGAAAAAGAATTAGTTTAAGGATAGGGAAGAGAAACAATGGAAAATTAAGATCGAATGATATTCCGAGTAATACAGATTGTTTTAAATTCACTCTTGGACGTGAATAAGGATGGTGCACATGATAACTATTGTAAGTTTATTCCATAATCACACTGCGCGAACCGCAAATAAAGATGTGTAAAATGAGGTGTGATGTCTTGGTTTGCAAATGAATCTCATCGATAATAGCAGCTTAGTCTTCAACAAATGATAGAAGAATATAAGGTAGACGTTGATAGCTTCGAGACTTTAAGTTTAATCTCTTTTTCATCAAACTATGTTGAAGTTTAGCATATAAAAATAAAATTGATATATGAGTTGGCACCATCGGAATCGATATGATACCTACAGAAATGTGAATAGAAAAAATGGCTTATTTATTATTTCCAGCACGAGACGACACTGTATCTCGTTCAGCCGTTAAATGTTAGTGTTTTACGAGTGGCTTATGATATTTAGACCGAAGAATTTATCGAAAAGACATACAATACCGAAACCTGTAACAAAACACGTAGTCAATGGTAAATATTTTATTTAACAAAAAGCGTGAAACTGATTAATATTTTTAACCTATGACGGTTATTTAAGACTATAATATTGTATTATGGCCCGAATTCACAGCCCGGCCTTAACATTAAATGTTAACTGTTTTTTTTCTGACGAAAATAGTATTTAAAATAAAATTTCGCACAAGTTTTCGTAGCTTCCTTTAAAAGGGAGCCGTATCATTCCATTTCTCACTTTGAAGTTAGGAGCGTATGAGGTCCACTCTAAAACAAAACACGAAATTTTGTGTGCCTAAAGTAAAGACGATTTATTTCATAGTAAAAATGAATTTCTGTATCATCGTGTAGTGACTAAGGTCACTCGCTTTCATTGAATTATGTACGTTACACTTTCGTTGTATACAGTACAACCTAACAGGTTTATTACACGTGAAAATTACTTCCAGCCAACCAGAAATATGTCAAAGAAGTCTTAAGTAAAAACCAGGCTGGAGCTCTTTTTAAAAAAATCGGGTAAAATGGGAACAGAACCAGCAACCTCTGGGCTGGAAGACACCTTACCAACTTCGTTAATAATTGGTACATTGGAGTAAAATATTCCCCCTCCTTACTGCTTGAAGCTATGCCACATTAGTGAGGAACTTTTGGAGGTATCCACATGTCAGTGGAAGACTGATACGAATGTTGAGCGTACCATGCGGAGTAGTAGGATATTTATTTATTAATTGACTCAAATTATTTTTTATCGATTGTGTGCAACAAAACACTGATGGAAAAAATTAATCCGGCCAACGAGAATACCTACGCAATTATAAGTCAAATTCCAAAAAAACAATACTTAAGTTAAAATGGAATAATCAATCTTCCTGCCAAGACCTAAGATTGAGAAAATGGCTGGAAGGTACACTAGGCATAGAGTTACTATATTGTTCCATTTTCACTATTGATAAATTACAACGTACAACATAAGCAAATTGCTATTGACACATTTGAATCGTCGAAGGTTACGTGTATTTCTAGCAGGAGTATGTAATATAACGTTGATGTAGTTGTTGAGATACGGTTGGAATAGTAGTACTCGTACATGTGATAGTTTTGGATCAAAGTGTGTAAGGATGTAAATTCCGAATATGAATGTTGCAGCTGAGTATTTAGGACAAATATATGAAATTTGTGAGTAAGGAATAAGGCCACCTCGTTGAAGGCCTTGCCTAGTGAAGAGATTCCTGAAATCTACAGAACAAAGGGCTTCAGTATAATTATGTACTTGTTCTCTGCAATTCTTCTCCCATAAAAACGATGTAAATTTTAAATTATGTATTGTGATTCATAAAAATTTAATAATGTGGTTTGTAGATACAAAAATTTAATAATTTGGTTTGTTGTGTAAATGTGAATGGAAGGCGTGTGAGAGGAAAACCAAAAAAAGAGTATGGTTGAATCAAGTTAATTGTATTTTGAAAGAAGGAAACGTAGAAAGTCAGTCAAATCGTATAAGTTTTATAAGAAGGTGGAGGAGGCTAAGAATATGTGTTGAGAGAGGAAATTTTGACATTCTGTTATCTCTGCTTACCACGATAGGGAAATAGCGTGATGGCGTATGTATTAGGTGTTAACATAAGTTGTGTCCGTTTTTTTTTTCAATTTAAAAATGAGCACCAAAAGTAAAACAAAATGGTAAAGGTTATACGTCATTCGAAAGAATTTTTTTGCTCTACAAGATGTTATATTTGCTTTTACGTTAAATATATTATTTTATTTGATTACAAGCCTTCAAAATGGAATATCAAGTAGATGAAAGTGAGCATTTTCGACACCTCCTTCTGTTCGCGTTCAATCGAGGGGATAAAGCTGCCAAAGCTGCACGCGATATTTGCAAAGTGTATGGTGAAGATGCTATAAATAAAAGGGTAGCTCGTCGATGGTTTTTGCGTTTCAAAGACGGTAATTTCGATCTGAAAGACATGGAGCGTTCCAGACGACCAGTGGACTTAGATGACGACCGCTTAAACCATATTATTCGTGAAGATCCCCTTCAACCATTTTTCATCACCATTTTCAAACCATTTTTCATCACCAGTAATGATGCGGTAAAGGGACTTTTGCTTGTGGCCATGCGTGCTCGATGACGCGCGAGCAAACCAGCAGAAATTGTCTTACGTTGATTTTTGTTGTTTTCACTCAAAACATGTGGAACCCAAGCACCGAACTTTTGGACTTTTCCCATTGATTTAAAATGGCGGTATACAGTCATGTGACTAAAATTCATCTTCTCAGTCAATTCTACGGTGGTTTGAAGGGGATCTTCATGAATAATATGGTTTAAGCGGTCCTCATCGAAGTCCACTGGAGGTGTCGAAAATGCTTACTTTCGTCTACTTGACATTCCATTTTGAAGACTTGTAATCAAATAAAATAATATATGTAACGTAAAAGCAAACACAATAATCTTGTAGAACAGAAAATTTTCTTTCGAATGACGTATAACCTTTACCATTTTGTTTTACTTTTGGTTCTCATTTTTAAATTGGAAAAAAACGGATCAACTTCTGTTAACACCAATATGTGTATGCTGCTCGATAAATTACAGTCAAAAGTGAATGAGCCATCTAACGCATTTCTTTGGAAACCTTATTGTGGAAACACACCTTTAAATGACGCACATGAAAAAGGTATTCCAATGTATTGAATAAAATTAAAAGATGGCACACAAAATGAAATCAAAACATTGATTTCAAATATATTTGAGCTCTTTCAGAATCAATTTTTTTGTGTTATTAAATTGAAAATATTTTTTTCTTATATATAACAAGTAAAATAAATCTAATTTTTCTTCAAATAAACAACACATTGAGTGTAGAGATGGGAAGTATATTGTATTTTCTGAAATAATTAGTTGCCAGCCGTCGAGGCGTTCTCAATTTGAATTTTTGTAAAATAATATTGTAAGTTAACTAAAAAGTTTAAAATATATACCTTACAATCAATTTATATTAGAAAGTATCTACAGCAAAAATCTTCATTAATACAAATTATTGATGTCACGAACGAACATATACGTTATTTAAAAAGAAGTTTGATATTTTTTGTCCCATGAATTCTTATCGACGCAAGATTAAAAAAAATGTTGCATATTTTTTTCATTTATTTTTTTATTTTTAATTAATTCGACATTTATCCGTTATAAAGTGCTTCATCAAAATATCAGACATATTTTTGAGTTGACCGAAATTAAAAAATATATTGATTTTATTTATTATCTTTTTAGTTTCCACCATCAAATCCGTACTAAGATACGAATCAAATCGATATTAATACTTCATTTTTTTGTCACACAGCAATATCATATAACTCGAGAGATTTTTCTTTACTCAAAGTCGGAATGAAAATAATAGTCATGATGTTAACTGAATTTTGTGAAATAAGGAAAGTTATTTTTTTTAAAGTGTAGAATTAAATAAATAAATAAATGGGTAAATTACTAGAATGTGGGTAGTCTAAAATACTACATATATTTACGCTAAAATGTACAAAAGTAACAGTCATCCTTAAACTTATTAGGCCAAAGATATTTCAGCAAAATGAACCACCAAAACTAGATATTCTATTTTGTATTATCTCTGCATTCTAATTTTCTCACAGTACCACAAACTTAACTTTATTTTTTGTTTTATAAATATGTTTTTTGTTCCATTTCAGGTTTTTTTTAAATCAAAGGTTGAATAATTTTGTCATTAATTGAAAAAAAAACCTAAATTTGATTAAACCTCAAAACTTAGTTTTTTATTTTTACTTTTATTACAAAATATGTAATATTTTTACTATGTACAAATGATAAAAGCTAATGACTTACATTTAAATATTTGTATAAATTGTGAATTTATTTCAAATAACCTAAGCCCAGTTAATTGTTTATAACTTTATTTTTAGCGACAACTACCTAAAATGTTGATAACCCAGAGTTATCCTTCAACATTTTAGCACTTAATTGTAATCCAATTTTGTTTAACCGTTTTATTGCTGGACATTTTTTTCAATACTATAAAACGTCTATACATAGGCTCTCAGGGCTCAAAACGGTTTGGGAAATTTTTTAAAGCATTATTTTACAGAATTGTCGAGTTCACTAGTTTACAAAAGACTACTTTTGTTGTTCAATAGTTCACAACCGATCATATCTATCAAGTACCTCCGAAGTCAAATTCAGTAATGGCCGAATTTGATTCAGCTGTCAGATGCGGCCGTGGGCGTTTTGTCGATGATATGTATTTTTATAGTAAATATCGCGTTGTTACAGCTTGAGATTTTATTCAATATACTTTGTTATATATTTCCGTGCATCAAACAATCATCCGAAATGAGGTCAACCTCAATGTCGTGGATTATATCCATCTCGTTAAAAACAAATCAATTACATGACGTTTGTGAAATGCTAAATGACATTCTGATATAATGTTCCCGTTGTTTATTTAAACCTGGTGATTCATTTGGATATAAAATTTTGCAATTGCAACGAGTACATGACCTTTAAGTGCATACATAATAATTCAACAGTTCGCAAAAACCACACGAGTAGTAATTAAATAATCACTCGTAAATATTTAGTTTTTGTGTATTTTCTCTTTGTTATACTGTTAAGATTTGCGCCAGGGAATAGTTTTACGTGAAAAATGTACAACACGACGAATTTAAGCTATTTGACTTGTACCGTCAGTGATTTTTAACCGTAAATGAATTTAATGCGCAAATTGCGGGGGGCGGCCACCATGAGTGGGCCAGACCCCCCGGAAGGTGCATCCAGCAGCTCACCTCACACTCAGCTGGGACTGATGCACCTGAAGAAGCTTTTCTCTGAATACACTCATCCCCAGCAACCCCTCTCAGATGCAGAACGCGATGACAAACTCTACAACATGTTGCCACTGTTTTGCAAGGTATAATACTGCTCAATTATCTTGGTGTAGTTGTTTTCATTAATATAAAATATGCACATTATAATTTCTAATACAAAAAATTCTTACTGGTAATCGTAAATGTATGGAAACTTTAATTTATTTTGAATGCAAATGTGTTAACCCAGATTAGTAAAATAATATAGTCTACTTTATAAACAGACAAGTTTCTTGTTTTATCTGATTTTACACCTTAAAAATTGAAAAGAAAACTATTTCTGGCTGACAATGATTAAATCTTGTTAGCACAATATTCTCAAATATTGAAGAAGGGTAAGATTTATGAACACTTGAAAAAAACTAGAACTTAGCGGACAACATATTTATTTACAAATATCTCCTATATTACTTCCTATCTATGAATAGAATCCACTCTTTAACATTTTTTCTATTTTCATGAAATTTTACCTGCTTCTGCATGGGAAAATATCTCATCATTATTGAGAACAAAATTCACAGAATACTAATTAAACATTTTTCTTTTTTGTGTGCTTAATGCTGAGTGTCGTGGTTCCTTGCTCCCCTTTCAACTGTCCTGTGATCTCTTCTTGAGAGGCTTCTCTAGACTTGCATATTTTTTTCTTGCAACATGCCCAAAGTATGTAATGATTCTTTTTCTGCATGTTGTTGAAAGACTTTCCGTAATCTCCAACTCTTGTATGATAGATATGTTAATGTGCCTTGCAGTCCATGGGATATGGAGCATCTGCCTTCAACGCCACATCTCGAAGACATTAAGAATAATCAATTCAAGAAATATTTTCTTTAAATTTTAAGAAATTCAGCTTTGTTTAATTCACTTCTAATATTTATATGCAACCAACCTGTTTTGAGTCATGCAACACATCTTCAAGAGTACTCACAACTAATATTTTATTGTATTGCTAAAACTTCAACATTTTTTTTAGCCTTTTTCAATAAATAATAGTGAATGAATATTTTTTTATTTAATGATGCAAAAAAATGCACTTTTAGCTAACACTCTTTGTAAACTAATGACTATCTTATTATGAACTTTTATTAAGGTCACCTGAGCATATAAATAAATATATAATGAATAAACCTAAGATTGATAAGCAATAATTTTGATATATAATGAAAGGTGTCCGATTTTTTTTAAATAATTCTGAATATATATGATGCTCCATGAAGTCAATGGTTAATACTACTATGGTAAGACTATCCAAATTACTTGATTGGGGATTTTATGTATTATCAACATTGTGTTGTTCGTAAAGAAACTAAGTTTATAACTGTCCATTGTTTGTACACATTTGTTTACCGAAATCAAAATAATTTTGGCAGGTATTTCTTGAATTATTTAAAAAAGTCACATTCATATTATAATATGGCACATGAATCTTCGTTTTGAAATTAACTGTAATCTACATTAATTATTAAATGAGTGATCAATTTTAGAAATGAGGTGTGCAAATGTTTTCTGATCTAATCAGAAGCAACAAAAAATACTTTAAGGTGTATTTTTCAAATCTATATCAATTCCGTCTAAGATTGCTTTGCGGGAATTATCATTCCACATCAAGATTTTTTCATTAAGATACCATCAGGCTTGGCCAATTGGGATTAGGCAGGAATGTCTTAGTTACACTTATTCTCAATACTGAAAATATAAACTTCAATTTGACAGTTTGCTCTAATGTGGAATCACAGATAACATAGAAGAAGAATGTGAAGTGTACAAAAAACATCATCACCATATGCCATGTTCCCAGCTTATTTCTATCTTGACATACTTCTTTCACTTCTGGCACATATGTACACCATGCAAAATTTCTTATTACAAGATTTTTCAGTCAATTCATAAATTTAGTCATGTGTCAACTTCCAAAACCTTTCATACCTTCTATACTACTCTCATGGACTCACTTCATATATTCAAAGATCACACTTATGTATTAAAACTTTTTTATGATACATGGAATAAATATATTTTAGTACTTATAATTTCTTATGTATTCCTAGTGTATTGATGTTAACTAAAAAATGAACCCTCATTGATAGTGCTGATGGAAAATGTACTCATTAACTTTAAAAAAAATCACTGACGGTGAAAATTACTGATAATGAAAGAGCTAGCTGAAAATCATTTGTGCTTACATTCTTATCTTCATTATTATTTTCAGTATATTTATTAATTTATTGCTAAACTTGTCCAAAATCATCTGTCCATTGGCATTTGCTGCCATTATGTCTCTGTGGCCTAGTCAGTAAGACACTATTGTTGAAATGTTTTTTTTTTACTTAAAGGTATTTGGTGCAAGTCCATCAGGAGAGATGAATGAAAAATTTTGGGATATATTGGCATTTTGTCAGCAAGTCTCAAAATTAATGGTCACCGAAATAAGAAGAAGAGCATCCAATCAGAGTACAGAGGCAGCTAGCTGTGCCATTGCTAAGTTTTTGGAAATAGAGAACAGTGAAGAATCTAGTAATGGTTGGATGCTTTTGTCTACATTGAATCTATTGGCTGCTGGTGACCAGTCATTGGTACAGGTTAGCAAATATTTCTTTTTATTTTTTCAAATGTTCACTCAAACATATAGCACATCTGAGATCTAAAAAATTGTTTTTTTTTAATAAACTTTTTTATTTGGGATATCGATGGTCTATCTATACCAAGGGCACAATTCTTTTATACCACACACAATTTTTTATTAAGGAAAAATATTAAGACAACATGTCGATATCCATGGCCTAGTTGGTAAGACGCCTGTCTTCCGACCTGGTGATTGCGGATGCGACTTGATCGACATTGGAACATATATTTTTTGAAAAAGATTTCCAGTCTGATTTTCATATAAAACCTCTTTAACACCTTTCTGATTGACTGAAATACATGACAATAAGCCCGCCAGTTTGTCATACAATACAAGAAGCACGTTTAAAAATTATCTTACTAATTTTCTATTGATAAATTCTCAACTGACAATTCTTGGTGGCACTATAATACAAAAAATAAATCAAAAACATTTGTGAAATATGCAATACTTAGTATACTTGATTTTTTTTGCTTTTGTGTGGCTATTTCAAAATAAAAGTCATGATTAAAAATAATTTTCAAACAAGTGGAGTTTTATAGAATGGTATAGTTAATCTCATTTTAAAAGTTCTGTTTGATAATCTGGGTCATGTTATTCAGTTCAGTAAAAATCCTTGAAATCTGTTTTCATTTCATGTTTGTTATTAATTGTTTGTCAATTCTGCAAAAAAACTCTGTATTGTGTGTGTATATGGATTCGATATAAGTTTTGTTTTATTTGTGTAAATTTAGTTAGATTTGCACGACTAAATATTCATATTTTTTCTGAAAACTTTTAAAAATAAATTAAACTTTACAGAACAGATAAAGAGCCTTCTAAAAAAAAGTTGACTTGAGGTAAATTGATATATTCGTAAATTTGTGATCTACAATTCACAGATTTATTGTTTAAAATTTTTCGAAATAAAAACTAAATTAAAAATAATTTAGCCAATGACCACCGATATCTTCTTCGAATCTGAATGTAAAGTAGCTGGCATTCTTTTTCAAACTGTAGATTAAAATTTTTTTTAACTAAAAAGTTTACCTAATTTTTCTTAAAACTCTTTTCTCTGCACTTAAATGCATTTGCACACCTTTTCTGAGGTATTCTTCTGTATTTTTTGACTGTAATATTTCATAATTGAATGGGAAACAAACTTTAATGTATGTATATGGAGAAAAAAAAATTATGAAGTCAAACTAAATTATAAATATAAATTTTAATTGTAAAAGTACATTACAAAAATAGCATGAACTAATCTGATTATACTTTCATATATGACAATAAGTACAGTTAATGAGCCTTATTAAACTTATTCATGTTTATAAAATATCAAGATGATGAAAAGCTAGAAAGAGACTAAGAAAGAATGTAAGGAAATGTGGATACCACTCTAGGCCCAGCTCAAATTGGACTTGGCATGGATGGTATGTATGTTTATAAGGCATTGATGCTAATCAGACAAGTTGAAGATAACACGGCCTGCAATGAAAAAACTTTTTTGAAAATTGTAGCTCCTTGATTTATTTTTGTGTACTGAAACAAAAAAAAACCAATGTATTTGATTACTTTTCCCAGTTATATAATATTCAATAATGCTAAATTGACTTATCTAAATGCCAATGCAGGTTGTGAATAAATTATACGCAATAAAGAAAAACTGAACCCTGTTTTGGATTTAGCACCCTAAAAACTATCAATTCAATATAAATTTCCAAGTAACTTTTATAAACCATAATTTTGTAGGCCTTTGTAATTAAAAAAATGACAAAGAAAGAACATTGTATCGGATGTATGCGTTACCTAACAAATATGATCTATTTGTAATTGATGTGTACCTATTGTAATGAAATGTTCCTTATGCGTGGCCTTCGTAAAAACCACTATAAAAAGTCGGATGGCCCATGCAAGCGAGGAGCGCGCGATAAACATAGTGTCTAGTAAGCCATGATGGCATACACAGGCGAATAAAGGGGCTTACGATGAGCGATGGGCTGCACATAAGGGAAGAAAAATAACAAAAATATGTTCTCAGTTTCTGGAACGTCGACTGTGTTTTTACTTATGACCACCTACTGAAGAGGAATCTGTTCACCTGCTACTTTTCACCGGAAAAGCAAGAAGTAAACCGAAATCTCCGATTATTCAGCGGCAGCTATCCATCTATTTAACAGTCTTTGTACCGGTGCTGTACAAACATAATTGCATATAATGTTCTTTAAAATTTACCAATAATATGCCATTATAATATTGATTTATTTATGCAAGTTTATATTTAAAATAGAATAATGTTATAAAAGATTGTGTAAAAATACACAATTCTCATATTTATCATCCATCCATTATCCATCTTTAATTTATGATTTTTATGGTTGCCTTCTCCATATACTAGGTTAGTCAAAAAGTTTTGAAAGCGGAAATGAAAATAAATTTTTTTTGGGGGGAAATCACTTTTATTGCTCAGTATAGTCTCCTATAAGATCAATACACTTGGTCCAACGATCTTCCAACTTTGTTGTCCCATCACGGAAGTGACTTTCTGGAAGGCCTGCAAAATACTCCTCTACGACGGCTATAACCTCTTCGTTTGATGAAAAATGCTTTCCACGAAGGAATTTTTTGAGGTGTGAGAACAGCCAGAAGTCAGAGGGAGCTAAATTTGGCGAATAGGGTGGATGCTGCAACAATTCGTACCCCCAATTCATTGATTTTCGCGATGGTTTTTTGAGCTGTGTGAGCAGGTGCATTGTCTTGATGAAAAATGATTTTTTTCTTCTGCAAACCGGGTCTTTTTTCACAATTTTTTTCATCCAACTGGTCCAAAAGGTCACAATAATAATCAGAGTTGATTGTCTTACCAGTTTGGAGATAATCTATCAATAAAATTCCTTTTGCATCCCAAAAAACTGACGCTAACACCTTCTTGGCCGATTTATGGACACGAACTCGCTTCGGAGCCAAAGTGCCTGGTTCACACCACTCCTTAGCCTCTTGTTTTGATTCAGGATCATGGTGGTAGACCCAAGTCTCATCTATAGTGATGAATCGACGCAGAAAATCCTTTTTATTCTTTCGAAATTGCTCCAAATGTTGCTCAGAAAGTCGCATTCGAACGTGTTTTTGTTGCATTGTTAGCAAATGCGGCACCCATTCTGCACGCAGTTTTTTGAAACCCAAAACTTCAGCCAAAATATGCCATGTTGTTCCATATGAGATGCCTATGGTGTCAGTTATCACATCCACAGTCGATCGATGATCTTCCAAAACCATATCCTGTATTTTCGCTTTGATTTCTGGTGTTGATGCACTTTTTGGACGTCCTGAGCGTGGATCGTCTTCAATGCTTGTACGGCCACGCTTAAACTCCAAAACCCATCGGTGAACGGTTGGAAATGAAGGAGAAGACTCATTTAATACTTTCACCATCTTTGCATGGATCTCAGTAGCCGATAAACCTTCCAAAACAAATAATTTAATCACTGCACGATATTCGGATTTTTCCATTGTTAAAAAATACACTGACACGTCAACTTCAAATGGCTTGTAAACAAAGAATGAATTGACAGATCGAAATGAAATTTTGAGTACGTTCTTATGAAAGATGAAATATTAAAATGGCGTAGAAATTTTGGTTTTTCTACTGCTCCATAGATGTCGCTTTCAAAACTTTTTGACTAACCTATTATGTGTAATGGTTATAATTAACAATAATATCATTTGTATACAGTGTTCCATTGCATACTTGCAGGAAAAAAATGTTTTTAAATATTTTATTACTATATAAGATTTTTTTTAATGGTATACTTGAATGACGATCAAAGCAATTTGATCGTCGTTCTCTCAAGGCTTAGTTGAAGATCAACTCTCTTTTAAAATCCCTCATTTTCCCTAATACAAATCATGTTTTCTATACAGTTTTTTTTTTTTTTATAATTTTCAAATAATCAATGACCATTCCCTTGGATCAGTTTTTTGTTTATTCTCCTCTCATATAATATCATGTCTTTTATTTTCTTCGACCCATCAGGAATTGAACCCGAAAACCCCAGGTGGAAAACAAACTACCAACTAGGCCACCAAAGTCCTCACAGTTAAAATTTAAGAAAAAAAGAACCTATTGATATTCATAAAGTCCCTGAAAACAATTCATAACCATACATTTTTTAATTTAAAAATAAACTTGTATTGTTTAAATCCGACCAAGATAGTTAGTAGATAAAATCTTGCAAGGTATATAGAAAATCTGTTCCTCGGATTGAATTTCATCAGTCACCTATAAAAACATGCTGGTAAAATAATAATCGGCACTTTTATGCCAAAAACTTCATCATCAATGGACAAAAACAGTATTCTATTCACTTTATTAATGGATAAAAAAAATTACTTGAATTGAATATCGCAATAAGCTTTATTTGAAAAATATCTCCAATATATAAAATGAACGTTTTTTATAGTTACATGAGTTCATTATAAGTGAGATCCGTTGTACAATTTCAATACAATTATATTTTGGGAAAGTCTGGAACCTAACATATTAAGACCTTTTTTATTTTTAGGTGATGACAACAGCTGCTGTCCCCTCAACGTTAGTCAAATGTCTTTATTTATTCTTTGATCTCCCTGAAATGTCTGATGCTGAGGCAGATGCTCAAGATGGAAATAGCGAATTTACACCAAGAGAAAGGAGAATCCTGCTTCAAAAGATATTTGTACAGGTAAGTTATCAAATACTCGACCAGTATTCTTCTTATATCATGTTTTATAGATGAGAAATCCTATTTCATTATACATTGTGTATTAATGCTTGGCCTCGCGGTAACACATTGAATTTTTGTGTAGAAGGTCGCCAGTTCGAACAGCCCGTTGTGCTATTCCGCTCTAATGACACAGGCATTTTTTCCATAGTCATTCAGAGGCTTTGAGTTACTTGATTCTTTTATCTCGTAGGCATTTTCTGTTTGGGGTCGGCTCACCTAATATGTATTCAATACATATACCTTCCACAATTTGTAGAATTTTTGTATCATTTTGCCTGTTGAGTCAGGTTTACAGTAGCCGTCCTGGTCCTCTCTCTCCTAAATCCAATAGCAGAGTTTTGCTGGTAATGTGGTTATTGACTCTACTGCACACTTGACGCGACCATCTCAAGCAACTTAGGTTTACTCTGCAATTTGGGCCACTTTTATGCATCTTCAAACATATTCATTAATCACCTTCTTATTAAGATCACATTGGTAGCCTGTATAAATGTGATATTCCTTAGTTTCAGTTTCAAATTGGTAAATTAATTATTTTATGTTAATATTGTTTTCAAATGATTTTTTGATGTCTCATATTAGACAGAAATAATTCATCTACTCTTTTGTAGACGATTAATTGTTGCCGAGTAGCATCACAATTTCAAATGTTCCTACATATTCACTAATTTAGTAATGTGATATAAGTATCATTTGATGTTGTACCTTCTTTAAATTTTTCTATAAAGATGTAAAAGTTAAAAGTACTAATTAACATTCTAAAATTTCAAGTGCTGTCTTTTCGAAAAGAATAGTTAGAATAATTTAAAAATAATACTATTCATTCTAAAATTTCACTTGGTATCCGACTGAACATAATTGTAGTACTTTTTCTCTAAGCATGGTTAGTGAAAGAAAAAAACTAATCAGCATTCTAAATTTTCACTTGGTGTCTGACTGATTGAACATAATTCAAGTACTTTTTTTGTAAGCATGGTTAGTGAAAGTTAAAAAATAAATTAACATTCTAAAATTTCACTTGGTGTCTGACTTAACATAATTCAATTATTTTTATCTATAAGCATGCTTAGTGAAAGTTAAAAATACTAATTAACATTCTGAAATTTATCTTGGTGTCAGATAGCATAATTGGACTACTTTTTCTATAAGCATGGTTAAAGAAAGTTAAGAATACTAATTAATATTTTAAAATTTTACTTCTAATACTTTTTCTATATACATGGTTAGTGAAAGTTAAAAATTAAATTCTAAAATTTCATTTGATGTCTGACTGAACGTAATTCAAGTAGCTGATTTAAATCAAGAAAATATTTATATTCTTCAAAGTATTAATAATTTTTTTTTATATCAAATCTAAAAATGTGTTTCATGTAATCACTTACACTCGATATTAAAACTGAGCTTAATGACTAAAATTGAGTCATACCCCATGAATCAAAGCACTTGATGTGCTCTGAGGTTAAACAAACACAATTATTATGAGTGTACACTGTACACTGTTACCAAACATTCCTTATCTCGAACCAATACCAAAATAATATGAAGTGTGGAAAACAGAAGCACTTATGTCCATGCACTTGAATTTAATCTCTTAATATTTTTTTAATAAAAATAATATATGGCTTTTCTCATGTAACATTATTTTCTAAATTTATATAACAAGCATAGTTACTTTCATTTACATTCAAATATTATCAAACAAGAAACATTTTTTACACCTAAAAATTTGTCCTCCATAACCTTAAAATATGAGTTTTTGACATGAATTGAACCTATGTGAAATTATGGCTCAGTCAACCCGATATGGGGAGAAGAACAAAGTTTTGATTAGTAGCAGATGGCATGAAGACCTTAGTAGCCACCACATACTCCAAACAGGAGTTTAAATTAATATAATATAGTTTTGAAGGTTAATTGCCAATTTCGACAATAGCTTAATTTATCAGCTTAAGATAGTAGGGTAGGATTCATTCAATAGTGGAAAACAATAGAAAAAAATCATAATGCCATATGCTTCTTCAAATTAAAACTTAAAAATTTACCAAATAAGTGTAGATATTAAATGTTACTTTTTAAATTATTTTATCTCTTAATGTATCGTTATTGTTTTTAATAAGGTAATCCATCCTATATATCGTCGAGTTTCTGGCACGAAAACTCACAAATCATTCATGAAACATCATTACATCCACAAAAGGTTACACTATGGTGCACTATTCATGTCCAAAATGTCATTAGCTTTATCTTTTCGAAAATGAAAATGTTACTGCTGAAACTGTTATTGCTGAAAATTATCGACAGACTATTCAAGATTTTTTTATGTTGAAAATTGAGGAACAGTCTGTACAATGTGTGATTTCAACAACACGGCACAACATCGCATGTAACTGTGCCCAATATGGGAGTCAATTTTGTTCTGGCTTGTATCATATATATTATTATATAATGGGCACTTAAAGAGTACATATTTTTCGATTTTTTAAAAGTAGTATTTCCAATTATAATATCAATTGTAAATTTATACCAGACATGCACATTGGTTATTTGATAATTTCCAAAAAAAAATTTTTTTTCTCAATATTTAGCACTTACCGATTTGTGTCAGAAAACTGACAACGTGTATCTTGTCGCAATATAATAAGACTTAAAATTAAAAAAGGATTAAAACTGTGTAACTTTCTTATCCCAATCTTTTTAATCTGATAACAATAGTTTTATTTCAAGGTTCTTGTAAGGTTATGCAGCCACCCTTTTCCCTGTGAAGAGTTATCACGGAAGGATGATCTGAGTCTACTCTTTTCTGCCATCACTTCCTGGTGCCCTCCCCACAATGTCATGTGGAGGAAGTCAGCTGCTGAAGTTCTAGTCACATTATCTAGGCATGGACTTACACAGAATGTGGTTCAATATATACATAGTAAGTATTCAATTTGGTTCTCTGTTATTGATATTTGATAAGGTTTTATGTTATTAAATTACCACATATTTTTTGGGTGTGTTACGAATTAAGCAAATATATTGCAAAATTTATTAAAAAAAATGAGTAGTTATATTACCTTGAACACCTGCTACCGCCCCAAGAGCACTCTGAGAATTTTTGATAGGTAGCTACTATTTTCCAGTACAATGTTATTTTATCCGGTATATAAATTCACATGAAAAAATATTGCAATAAATTTAATCCAATCATAAAAAAAATATATTTTTAAATATAACATACAGTGGTGCCTCGCATAACGAACGCCTCGCACAGCGAACGCTGCACACAACGAACTTCCTTTTCGTTCATTGTAACATGTATTGTTATGGGAAAACGCGTTTCACATAACGAACTTTTCGCATAACGAACTTGCTCCTGGAACGAATTAAGTTCGTTGTGTGAGGCACCACTGTATATGTTTTTAATTTTTGTAGTTAATACTGTATTGGCATTTCTGTTGAATATACTTATTCAACACTGTTGATAGAAATTAACGCATTATCTAGGTATTTTCATTACTTGTTTATCTTGAAAGTTCTGTTAACATTTCCTGTTGCATTTTCAAATTCCTTCACAAAGAAATATTTTGACTTTGACTGTTTCCTTTTTAGATAAAGGTTGTGTGTCACTTTGCATTGAAAACATGCAAAGGGTTCCGGAATTATCACCATTGGAGGTAAGTTCATAAATTTTTCATATTTACTTGTATAATTGTAAAAAATCTGATAAATGAAAGGTACTTCATTATCAGATGTATTTACAGATTAAAAGGTTACTGTTAGAATTTGTCAGTTATCCTTGAATACCATAAAGATTTTTTTCAATTTTCACGAAAATAAGAATGTAAGATATATTAGATCTTATCTGATTGATTTGACTTCATAAAATTTCATCATACTAAAACCCAAATATTTTAAAAATATATGTTTGTAAACTCACACATTTACGGTGTACTTTAATTGAATAAAATTTTTTAGGTTGTGGAAATGTTTGTTGCGGTGTTTTGTTTTCTCAAAGACTCAAGTGATGTAAGCCAACTGTTACTGGATGACTTTAGAGCGTGCCAAGGATATTTGTTCCTTTCTGAATTTTTATTAAAGTAAGAAAGAAATATTCATGTTGTAACATAAAAATGTAATTTATTTGTAACAAGCATGTTTAGAAATTCACTTTTTGAAATAGACATCACTGTATCTCTTTTTAATTTATTTTGTAAAATACATACATTGTTTTAGTTGTCCTTTGATGCATAGTTTTTCATGTAATGTTTAAGATATATTTTTGTTTTATTGTATATTTCAATATGTGTTGTTTATATTTTCAACTGCACTTTTTATTTTATTTTTCTTTTTTAAGTTATTTATAATTTCAGAGCGAGTAAACCACAGATACCTGATTTGTTAACTGAAGGGTGAGATATTTATGTTTTTACAAAATATTCTAAATTTTGCATTTTGTACATGTTATCAAGTTAAATACGATTTAAGTCATTCAAACCTTTTGTTAAATCCTAAAAAATAGTTTTTAACACAATAACTACCAATTCAATCAATATTATCGGCCCAGCTAAGATGATGAGATTTTAGTGACCAGTAGTTTACTACCAATAATAATATTTTTCTTTTTTCATGCAATTTCAACACTTGAATGAAACTTGAGATAAACATTAGGTAAAATCAAGGCCGACTCTTGACAAAAAACATGACTATATTTTGTAAAATGAAAACGGAAACTAAAGATTAAAAAAATACATTTTATTTGAATTATTTACTGTAAAAGGTCTATTTTTACATGAAAGGGAAATACGAATTGTTTACAGTAAATAATGGGATACACTACCCAATAGATACCGTCTTAGCAATAAAATACGACATAAATAACGGGACCACCACTAAACTTAGTCATCTTAGAAACCTTAGTCATCGTACACGGTACAAAAATAAATTTAAAAATTAAAGTTAAGTTAGTACAAAAATAAATTAAAGTTGTTTATGGTAGCAAGTGTGTTAGTTTAATTAGTAATTTCATTAACATTCTTAGATACAAGATAACCTTTTTGACCTAGTTAAGAAGTTTGACTTTCATCCAGAGTTTCAGGTTCAGTTCCTGATGGTATATGAAAAAAAAGAGTCCTAATCTAGTAAGAATTTTTCTGGTAACAATAGTCATACCCGCTAGTGAATGTTGTCTCATCATATAGGGGATAGTTTTGTTAACATGTGTGATAATGAACTGCGGGTTCCATGCCTACTCAAGTTAATTTGAACCCGAAAGCTAGATTGATATGGCCAAAGAAAATGTCTATCGGCCACTATCTTCAATATGTCCGAATCAATCATTCAGATATATTAAAGGGTACCATATAAATGAATGAATAAATAGCATTCTTGCTCAATGTTTTAAACTTCTATTTGAGTATTTTTTTACTAATTTCTAGTTACATTGTTTTCCTTTTACTAAAATTTATACATCATCTTTTTGGACAAACATTAATTTATTGGTTGTTTTTTTGTGAATCCATTTTTAAATTAATGTATGTGAAACCAGAGCTGTTTGTAATAATTCAAATCACAGATAATTTTTTTATTATTATTATATATGGACTTGACATTTCAGAAAAAAATTATGTTGGGAAAAAATGTGCATTATCATTCAAAAATAGTTTGTCAGTACTTTAAAACCTTTCTTATCTTACAAGACTTCCAAGTCCTGTAAAATTTAATTCCGTTTTCTAAATGTTTGAATTAAATTTTCTATATTTTTTGTCTGACACGACTTAAAATACTCTTCCTCAAGTACGAAAAAACAACGATTTAGCTTCAACTTGAATTCCCAAGATTATTTATTAAATCTCATATGAAATAATAAATTTTTAAAATCTTTAATTGAACCCTTTACAGAAATGACCAAGAAAATTTTATGTTATTTTATTTCATAGATTGGGCATAAAAGGGTTATGACATAGATTTTGGACATGTGGATAGAATGAATAATGAAAGAATGATTAAGCTAATATAAAAGTGATACGTGCAAGGTATACACGGAAGAGGTAGACCGAGGAAAACTTGACTGGACCAAATTGTGCACGACAAGAGAGTTGCGTGTTTGATTAGAAAAGTTTTGAGATCTGTTCTTTCTGCCTACCCTGCAAGGGACACGACGTGATGATATGTATGTATGTATTTATTACACATCACAAAAATATTTGAATAAAGAAATAAATTGAATAGTTAAGTTCACAATAACAAATAAGGCTTTCAATAAATTTCTAACCTATAAATGTGAAACGTTTTATGCAGTTAATTATTATATGACATCTAATACTCGTAGTTCAATGATATGGTCTGCTAGTTTATTTATCCAACTCATTGAACTTCTTAGAACTCGTGCTGCGCTTGATTTATTCTAATAATTTAGTATCAAGTTGCTACTTAATGTATTCACATAAGGTTAATCAATTTCATCATCTTTACTGTACATTTTTAGACATACGATGTTTTATGATTTGATTAATATGTCTTACATTTATACAGTTACATACTTTTACTTTCATTTTGAAATAATAATTTTAAGCATTAGCTTTATGCTCACTTAATTTCTTGACTTGATTTTATTTTGTGGATTCATATTGTGGGGGAATCATCTCAAAAGGCTGGTAACACTGGCTCAAATCAGAAGCACCTAATCTCATTGAAAAAAACATACCATTCCCACATTTCTAAATGTCGTTGCCACTTATTGACAAAAATATTTTTACATTATGTAAGTATTAAATTCATTCCTGGACCTATATTCATATTCCGGAAATTAGTAACCTGGAAAATTTTTATGTGTACCTTTATGTCGTAATAATAACACATCGATCAATAAGTCCCGAGACTAACCAACAGATGGCGCCTCTAATAACAAATCCATACCATTCTCCGTTAGTACCAACCTTTAGAAGTTACGTGTCAAACTTTCATGACATTCCGACATTGAGTTACAGTGTGGCTTTAGTGACGCTACTTTTGCTATTTTCAAAATAATGGAAAAAAACGGATTTCATGTGTTGAAAAAACATTGCTTTTTAATGGGAAAAAATACCGTTCAAATGCGATGACTTGAAAGGTGTTATCCGGGCTCTGGTCCGTTGAAAACAACCATTTGTCGGTGGTATGCTGAGTGCAAACGCGGTCGTACAGACAAATAATGCTGAACGCTCTGGTCGTCCAAATGAGGCTGTTACACCAGAAAACAAAAAAAAACCCTCAAAATCGTGATGGTAAATCGCAAAGTAAACATCCTGAAGATATCATTTGGTAGTGTTTTCACTATTTTGCATGAACATTTGGTCATGAAAAAGCTGTTTTCGAAATGGGTGCAACGTTTGCTCACAAGGGAACAGAAACAACAACGCATCGATGATTCAGAGCGCTGTTTGGCACTGTTGACGCGAAATAAACAGGAGCTTTTGCGTCGGTATGTGACAATCGATGAAACTTGGATCCACCATTATACTCCGGAATCAAATGGCAGTCAGCTAAATAGAGAGTAGCCGGTGAAAGTCGTCCAAAGCGACCAAAAACTCAACAGTCGGCCAGGATGGTTATGGCCTCCGTATTTTGGGACGCGCATGGTATAATATTCACCGATCACCTTGAAAAGGGAAAAACCATCAATAGCGAATATTACATAGCGTTATTGGAGCGTTTGAAGGCAGAAATTGCAAAAAAACGGCCCCATATGAAGAAAAAAAAAGTTCTTTTTCATCAGGACAATGCACCGTGTCACAAGTCGATGGTAATGATGGCCAAATTGCACGAGTTGAACTTCGAATTGCTTCCGCACCCACCGATTTGGCCCCCAGCGACTATTGGCTGTTCGCAGACCTCAAAAAGATTCTCCAGGGAAAGAGATTTGGCTTTAATGAAGAAGTGATTGCCGAAACTAATGCCTATTTTGAAACCAAAGATAAATCGTTCTACACGGCAGGCATAGAAAAGTTAGGAAAGCATTGGAATGAATGTATCGTTCTTGAAGGAGACTATGTTAATGAATAAAGAAGAATTTTGGCAAACAAATGTTTTAGTAGTTAGTCCCGGGACTTATTGATTGATGTGTTAAATCACGTGTCAACCACTGGTGATAGGGGGGATATTACAGGATTTCCCATTGGTGACAATTTTTTTTTTTTCATTAATAGGCCTATAAAATAATTCTATTTGGTTGAAAGAAAAACAATTCACATGGTAACATATCTGTACTACACTGCATTACACTTTTGTTTTATACAGTACAACCTTGCGGGTTTATTGCTATGCGACAATCGAACCAACCACAAAGATGTTAAAGTGATCTTTCGAGAAAATCAGACTGCAATCCTTTTTTAAAGAATCGGTTCCAACGGGAATCATACTCGCAACCTCCGGGTTGGGAGACAAGCGTCTTACCAACTAGACCATAGAGGTTGTCTGAATACAATCGAAGTGTAATACAATAAAATGCAAACATTATGCTTTTTCTATAGTACATGTAACAATTAGTTTTTTGAAATACATTTTAACTTAATCATGATATATATTTTCAGACTGGAAGAAGAAAGGACAAGATCAGCAGAAGGTAATGCTGCCATAAGGAACCTGGTTCTGATGGTGTCTTCACTGTGTTCGTGTGGTTACACAGAGCTGCGACCACACCACGCATCTGCTTCTGCCCTTTTCCAACTGCAAGGCTTTGTGCTTCCTCAACCCTCTAATAGAGGACAGGCAGTGAGAAATGTTCAAGCATTCCAGGTAAAATTTTGTGACTTACTAGATTCTGAAATAATTGATACAGATTAGGTTTTTTTTATTTCATCGGAAGATATATTTATTTATTTATTGATTTTATATAATATACTCATAAATAGGTTTAACCTAATTACATACAAAGCAATTTAATAATAAATTATTATGGTATCAAAACAATTATCTTGTATCAAAAATGTTAATATGAGAGATTTAATTTAAAAGTGACAGCCTGTGAAATAAAGGAAGAGCACTTTGCAAGTTAATTCTACTTATTGCTAATCTAAACAGATTTCTGAATCTCAATAGTTATTAGCAACATAAAATCATATATTTTCCAACACAGTTGGATTTGATGTTGATCCAATCAGCAATCTAAAGATATAATAAGAGACTCTCACATCCCTCGTCATGTTTAGAAAATAATATTGCAACATGCCTAGAAGAAACCTAGAGCCATGGAGAAACTGTATTCCAGCAAGTAGAGAAATCTCAAAAATTTCTTCTGAACTTTCTCCACCATTAATAATTTTCATGGCCCAGTTGGTAAGACACACCTGTCTTCCAACCCATTGGTACTAATTTAAAAAAAAAACATCATTCTGGCTTCCACTTCATGCCTTTTTAAGATCTTTCTGGTTATTTTAAAAGATTGCCACATGGCAATAAACTTGCCAGATTGTACTGTATTCAACGAAAACATAATATTATACAAAATATCTGAATAGATAATATCAGTAATTCTCTATTTAATAAATATTTTAAATAAATACGCTAATACAATACGAATACAGCTGTTATTAAAAAAGTACTTGGTTCAGGGTTGAAAATTTGGCAAAGTTTTATTTTTTGAACATAAAATTAAAAAGGAGATATTTCTACATATTTGCACAATTTAATTTTTTTATCGAAATATTTTAGTATAATTAAGTTAACCCTTTTACAGCCCGTGGTGTACAGTATATGTTATGAAACTAATTACGCCACACACCGTGACGTAGGGTATTACGCCACACACCGTGACGTAGGGTATTACTCCACACACCTATACGTCATAGCTTTTTGACATTTTTGTTGCCATATGTGTTTGTAGACTAGCAATGGGTAAACATGAACATTGATATACATTTTTGGGCATTTGTCTCCTAATGTTTAAAAACTTCCGAAACTAAATTATGGAATATTGTTCAACAAGAAGCTCTCTGTATTCATAATTTTATTTCATATTTACTCTCAATTGTCTAATAAAAATAATTTTTTTATCTTTGAATTGCTGTTTTTCGTATGTGGATAATATTGGAAATCTAACTAATCTGAATAAAAATTGCATTTTGTTAATTACTTAATAAGAAATAGGCATAGGGGGTATGATTACCCATAAAAGGGTTGTTAAAAGGATTATTTAACAATGGTAAAGTTATTTACCTACCTCCACTCCATTTAATTTGATCAGCTTTTGAGCCCTCAAATTCTTTTTCCTCCAAAATGTATGTTGGGAACAACATACTGTACTACTTGGAGGTCTCTTAACACCTGATACCTTGCATATATGCCTTCTTCAGATATCCTCTTCGTCTTTTTCTCTTTTACTTAATTATGTAGGATGCAACAAATGGAATATTAAAAATGCTGTGTTTTAAATATTATCTTTGTATTTTCAGGTTCTTCAGTCGGTATTCATCAAGTCGAATTCCCCAGCTTTGTGCTGTACAATTTTGGATGCAATTTCTAGTGTGTACCATGCTGACAATGCTAATTATTTTATACTTGAAAGTCAAAATACACTTAGCCAATTTTCAGAAAAGATACACACTAAAAGTAGAGAGATTCAAGAGAAGTTCTTTGAATTGATTGAATTTATAGTATTTCAGTTAAATTTTGTACCTTGTAAAGAGCTTATATCACTTTCAATTCTACTCAAAAGTAATACATCCAGGTCATGCAGTATAATCTGTATGAAAACTTTGCTGAATATTCTTAGGTACGTTATTTTTTAGTATTATATTTCGTGATAAAATATGTTTAAAAGTAGCCTAGTTGGTAAGATGCCTGCCTTCCACCTGGGGGTTTTGGGTTTGATTCCCAAAGATAAAACATAAAAAAGGAGTTAGTCCAATCTTTAAGGGTTCGTCTGGCTACAAAACCTGCATGTGTGTGAGTGAGTGTGGTCTCTTCACTACTATTAAAGTATTTCCAATATGTATAATGACGAATGAATGAATGAACCACATTCTTGTTTGTTTCCCATACAGGCATTTTAACATCTCTCTGTCCTCGAAAACGCAAGACTGAACACCTTACTTTCTAAAAGACTTCTATCCGAGTTACTAAAAAATCTCAACACCTACCCCATCACAAAGTAAGTTGTGACCAAGTCAAGGGGAGAGAAACTAAGTTTGTGATCAAGTCAGGTGGAGAGAAGTTGTTGCTTCCGCGCCCTCCATTCTGGGAGCATAAACTGTAGTAAAAAAGGATTGACAAATTTTGAATTATTTTTTTATAATTGTTAATATGAATTGTAGTTAATTTCCAATCGATTTACTACATAAAATAATTTCTTTACGTTGCTTTTATTTTGTAAATTTTATCAGGCATTTAATATTTTATTTACTGAACAATTTTTTTTATGCATATAATTTCATATACATTGCTTTTAAATAAACTAATATAAACAAAACAATGTTTTGTCATCAGGGAAGCAACAACAAGACTGGTTAATTACAATGCCTTTAAACCTCCAGTGTTAATGCCTTATTTATAAATAAAATATTATCTTCACTTACCTGGATACATTTTTTTTATCAGATTTGCTTAAAAGGACAAAAATCACCTAATATTTTCAAGGAAATATGTAGAGAGCTTCATTAATTTGGTGGGGGGGGGGGGATCCTCTTACTCCAATACTTAAAATATCAAGGATTTTTAGATACTACATATTTTTTTGTTTTTACAGACACAATGTTATTTTCAAAGATGTTTATAGAGAAGTTGGTATGTTGGAAGTTTTTGTAACTTGCCTCTCAAGATATGCAGCTCTTCTAAAAGACAAAGAAATAGAAAAAGAAAAACCTACCAGTAACATTGATAATGAAAAACAAGATTCAAACAAGATGTCTTATAATGATGAGGTTAAAAAACCTATCAATAAAAAAGACAATGACTCAAAACTAGTTGAAGACGATTCGTCAAAAGATGGAACAGGAAATGAAGAAGAAGAATTAGGTTTCTTGGTCATGGAAGGACTGACAGCGCTTTTAAACAGCAACGCTAGTAATTGCAATGTTTTTCGAGAGTGTGGAGGAGCAAAATGCGTTCATGGAATGGTCATTTTTGAGGATTGCAGAACTAAAATTTTGGGTGAGGTTTTTGTTATATTTACGATTATTTGCTGTTTCACTATAATAATTTACACTTTTTTCTGTTTTTTTTTCCAATCTTGAAATAATTCTTTAGTTGACAGTTATATATTATTAAAGAACACAATTTATCAAGTGTTGTGAGCTGAAAGAGTAAAAACGATTTCCATATATGAATCTTCAATAAATTATACTTATAAGAAATTTATTTTTGTACCTGTGTTATGTTGAACATAAAATAATGGTAATTTTTTATAAATATCTTTTTGTTTTTGACTACACTTTTATAGAATTATATTACTTTGCGAATTTTTCATTAGTTTTATATTCTCTTTTTATATACGTGGATTATACAAAAATCGACAAGTTATATTGATTGTCTGGAAGTAGTTTTGTATTTATTGGGTAGATATCGTTAGGACAAAATTTTCATTGGTAACTTCATTCTAAATGTGTTGAATGTATGTTATTATAAAAGGTAATAGTTTAACTCATTTTTCAGCCAATGTTTACCCAAATTTCTTTGGTCGGTTTTTTTGTGTCATTTAGAAGATGGAACAAAATAAGTTTTTCTTTCAGTGCTTGATGCTTTTTTAGTACAGCGTGTGATAATGGTGCAGTAAGTGACTGTATGTTAAATATAGTTTAAAAATACCTGTAATGGTGATACAATACTCGAAGATGATATCTGCTCTGGAAGGCCAATTTTCACTGATGATGACCGGTTTTCATTGAAAATAACTAGCATTCTATGACACGAGAGATTTCTAAGATACTACAAATGTTGAAAACCACCTTCCAGGAGCATTTGCGCAATTTCACATTTAAATTTAACCTAAAAATATGATATTACTTTCCGGACAACCTATTATTTTTAATAATATACTAATAATGTAGCTTTCTCACTTTTGATTGAAATAATTATTATACTTTAATTCAAAACATAATGTATTTAAAAAAAAACATTTTAAATTTTCTCTTTTTCATCATGACCCCAATGCTAAAGAATGTGACCCACAAATTGTTGAGTTTATTCATATGGTTTGGGAAAAATACTACCGTGGTTTCCCATTGCTTTCCGTTAATTAAGTATAATAAATAATGGTCGATATATTTGCTCATTAAATAAAAAAATATGACCACCATGGTCTAGTTCAGTGATGGAGAACCTTTTTGACAAGTGGGTCAAATTTCGTTCATTATTTTTTTTAATACTAGCCCATGGGTCACTAAGTCAGTGGCGTCACTTAGAAAGGAGCGAGGGAGGGGGGGGGGGGGGTGTTAAAAGGGGTACCAATAATTTGGAAATACCGAAATTTTGTTTACAGAAAAACTTGACAGTTGATCCGTTTTTTTGGTTCTCACTTTTAAAATCCTCTAAAAAGGTTTACGTTTCTTTTTTGTTTTACAACCTTTACTTTTGCAAGTGAAGAGCAAGGAATAAAGAAAAGCACATATATATTATGAAATATTCTTTACGAGTATTAGTAAACATAGTTACAGATATGTGTATGTATGATATAATAAAGTTGATAAAAGTATATTTATTGTGAAATCTGTTGTTGCTTATTTTCAGATAGTTTCTTAATATTAGGTTCATATCCTGTATTCATTAATTTAACGCATTTCACAGTCAATTCATTTCCAAGTTTATTTCTTTTGGTAGATTTTACAACATTCATTGTGGAAAATAATTTTTCATACGAATATGTGGACCCTCTTTTATGTTCTCTCTTTTATGATATAAAATATAAGTTTATAAAAATCAACGCGTGGGTCATTTAAAAAGCCCCCGTGGGTCAGTGTCTGACCCGCGGGTCATAGGTTCACCATCACTGGTCTAGTTGGTAAGACACATTTCTTTCAGACCACGGGCTGTCACTTATATTCCTGTTGATACCTAATTTTTTTAAATAGGGTTCCAGTCTAGTTTTCACTTATAACCTCTTGAACATCTTTCTGGAGATCAACACGTAGCAATAAACCTAGTAGGTCATTTAATTAATTTATGACATTTATTGAATATTATGTCATTGTATGGGTTATGTGTTCAATCATATGTATTTATAAAAAAAAAATGCTATAAATATTACCTTTTTTTTTCGAGAATAATTTATAAAAATATACAATTAACACTTAAATTTCATCAGCAGTAAAAAAATATTTGTATATTTATCTTTAACTTGAGTTCTTGTATTTTTTCAGGAATTATAAGAGAACTAATTTTAAGCGCTGGAGGTGAAGACGAAATGGCAGCTTTGTTAGGAACATTGCACTCAGCCTCTTCCGAAGCTTTAGTCCTAAAGACTCACATCTTGAAAGCTCTACTGGCTTGTTTGAGAGAATCTCACAGAACTAGAACAGTATTCAGAAAGGTAAAATACTAATTACATACAACATACCACCTGCCATTTCCCTGTTAGGATAGATAGAGAGGAGAGAGCGCAAGACTTTCCTATCGCAACACACATACACCTCCTACAATTTATCTGAATTTTAACATTTCCCTTCAATCATTCACTTGATCCAACCATACTTCATTCATCATTCTCTACCATGCCTCTCACTGATATCTGCACTGTATATTTGTTTTGATAGTCTTTCTACATGCCCCTACCATCTCAGAGTGCTAGAGTGCTCCTCATCTTACTTAATACATATTCATTCCTAATCACTTCATTCCCTATTCTCTCATACATTGTCACCCCATATATTCTCAGTGTACACATTGCTACAGCATTTATTCACTCCTTTCAATTTTTCCATGTCCACATTTCACTTCCATACATCAAAGTTGGTATAAGAATATTGTGGATTATCAGTTTCGTGATTTTGATTCTGTCCTGTTTGAGTATATCATCGCCAATATTGCAGGAACACGTATCTGGGATTGCCCAAATTTTACAGGGGAGACAAAAAACTATTTTTCTGCAAAAATATAAAATAAAAACTTCGTCACTTGGTATTGCAGTTACGAATAAATGCGTTCCGCATTGAAAATAAATATATGTGCTAATGCAAAAATGGGTCAATGATACAAGAGATGACAAAAAATAAAAAAAGTTACTTGTACCAAAAAATCGAGTGATGTGTTCCTACAATATCGGCGACGATATATGTTTTATTGGCAAATTGACCTCATTTTCTATCATTATATGCCACTCTATATTTCTCGTAACTCTTCCACCGTTTTAGAAAATACTACCTAAATAGCAGAATTTCACAACTTGCTCTAATCTTAATACTAATTGGAGGTATTTAATATATTGGAAATATATTATTTTTGTATCAAAGAAATTGAAGAAAACAATATTTTGACATAAAACATTTTTTTACCTGTTTTTTCAATGCTACTTTTACCTACTTACGTTTTTAAATGTTCATACCTTAATAAAAATGTTTTATTACTTAAGAGATTGAGAAGACATTTTATTAACAAAGATATACATACGTGTACATATATGCCAATATAAAATCAAGACTTGCTAAAATGATGCTTCACAACAGCTTGATAGTGCCAACATTGATATACGGGACTGAAACATGGATGTAGAAAATAAATTAAAGAAGCCGAGTAAATGCAGTGAAAATGCATGCACTGAGAAAAATATGTGGTGTATCAATGTATGATAAAATAAGAAATTTAATTATTAAGAATGAATTTGAGGTCTAAACTGGTGTGTTAACTCAGGTCAGCACATTGTGGTGGTGATAAGTGGGAGTCGTAGGAGAGAACAACTCAGGAAATTTCGGTTGCACAGTTTTATTGTATTTCGAAAGAAGGAAAAGTAAGGAATAAAATAAACAGAAGGAGCTCTATTAGAAGATGTATGGATGAGGAGGATACAAAGGATATATTTTTCTATAAAAAAGTTTTCTAATCTGTCCTCTCTGCCTACCCCAACACGGTATTGGTGTGATATGTATGTATGTGTGATCAAATAACATGAAAATTGTGATTATGACAATGCATCACATCTTGTGTGTTAATTAATGCCCATCTTGACTTATTGATGTGAAAAATGGATTTAGCCAGCTAATGGTAAAAGTAAGATAAATTCTGTCAAGTTGCATACACAAAGGGGAAATATGTGAAGTTTAAATGTATGTAATGAGAAGAAATGAGGACTTCAGAAATTAATTTGTCATTTCTTGTATAGGGGATGCACTTATTAATATAAACTTTATATTATAAAGGACGGAATGTTGAGACGGTTTGGCATGTTGACAGAATGAATGAAAAAAGAATGACTTAACAAAGATATAGGTATATTAAGTGCATAGTGTATGTGGGGAAAGTTGACGAAGTTGATCAGAGTTTAAAATAATGGAAAGCACAAATAACACTAGATTGGACATAATAAGATGTCCACATGTTGAAGTGAAACAAGCTTGTTTAAATGTAAATATATACTAGATAAATATCTTCCTTTTTTCAGGTTGGAGGATTTGTGTATGTCACCAGTGTATTGGTTTCCCTTGAAGGAAAACTTGGTATTGGGGAGAAGCCTAACAAAGAAATGTTAACTTTGCTGCACATGGTCTTCCATACCCTCAGTACTGCAATGAGATTTGAACCTGCCAATGCAAAATTCTTTTACCATGAAGTAAGCTACAGTTCTCTTAGAATTTGTAATTTGAGTATAAACTCTTTTTTAAATTTATTTAGCTGTAAAAAAACCTGTTGAAGTGATTGGCTGAAAAAAATTTAATGCAGCTAGTATGAGAGTTGATTAAAAAATATTTTACCATGTCTAGGTGAAGCAAATCTTCATATAGATACTTACGTAAACAAGGCTGACATTGTATAATAAAAGTCCATTATTTAAAATTTTTTTAAAGGACCAAATTTCACAAAAATTCCAATTACGAATTACACAATCATTAAAAAAAACAATTTGAATTTGCGCGGCACTTACGAACGACTGGGAATATCAGAGCCATTTTTTCTTACTATGAAATTAATGTATGTCAAATAAAATTTTGTCCTCATGTTTCTAGATTATTGAGACAAAATAACAATTTAATGGTAAAATAAATAAAATACATACTACTTTTCATGGGCAGCCAACACGAATTTCCAATGATTAGAATTTATATTTTTTTGGCGCAAAACATTATGAATTACGAAATACGCGGTTTTTTACAATTATTGGTAGAATTATTACAAAAAGTCGATTTCGGGACCTAGAAAATGGCGAATGGTGCATATCAAACTCTTTGGTCAGGAGTCATTTAGAATATTGTTCTATAATGTGAATTACTGTGTTGTTCTATAATGTGTTACGTATTTACTCATGTTATATAGAGTTCAGAAAATATTTCTCTGTTGTCTCTGCAAGAGAGAATATGGATACTATCCCATGGCTTTATCTTAGTGTCTTCTTACTGTGGATGATTGACTATAGGTCATTCGAGAGCGGGAGATCTCTTCGATTGGATGTCCGCTTTTTTTGCTTGCTTAGGGTAATCTAGTTAACCCATATGTCTTGAACAATCTTGATTTGTATGTTCCGGAAAATTATCACAGCCTAAGTATTCATAGATTGTTCTATCAACAAAACTAACCTGCCTTTAAAAATAGGTAGAGCAATCACATTTTTTCATTAACTGTGTAGGTCCTCGGATAGATGTTTCAACTCCTTCCGGAAAAAAATTCATAAATTGAGTATAATCCTGTAAATTATTTTATTTTTAACCGTTTGAGTGCCATTGTTTTTTACTCATATATACTTAAAAATGCCAAGGAAATCTTTGTTTTTTATGTCATTTACCCTTGTCTTGAAAAAAAAACTGTATCTCTTCCAAAAATTGTCCAATTCTAATAATTTTTTCGGTGTTTTCTTTATAAAAACATGTAGAAGGGTAATAAAATACAAAAAAAATATGGAAATATATATTGTAAATAAAAATTATAACAAAAACTGAAATCTAAAAGTAAAAAAGTTAACATGTGTGCTTTCGCGCACAGACTCCATGAAGCCCTTTCTTACAGCGGGCACAAATCAAGTTGCTCCTCTTCACAGCGCTGCGATCCTTGCTGCTGCACACTACGCAGCGCCGTAATTTACGCCCGGGTAACTTTTCTAATCCAATACTTCGAGGGGGAGATGAAGTCTGAGTAGCAGGTTCTGGTCTATTTTTGTGGAGCAACCATTTCTCTTCTAAATCATCAATTATACTCGATGTAAATTTCAATCTTTTCATTTTTTTGCATAAATAGGTTTTGCGTTACATGGTGGGGTATGTTTTGGTCCTGGTAGTTCGCAAAATACGTGCGGAGTTTGTTTGCTGTATTGCGTATCCGGAGGTAGGCGTCTGAATTGGGTCGAGGTCACATTGTCATTTTCGCAGTTCGGTATATCCTCCGTATCAGCAAAATAATAGTTATCATCACTATTATCACTCTCACTCAAAATTTGCATTACGCGGTGTGAGCGCACCACAATGTCACTCCCGCTATCACTTGCTTCACAACTTGAAGAATGATAATTTTCACTCAAACTGTTTTCGTATTCCGACATTTTGGGTTAAAAAAATTCTTTTCCCAAATCCTTTTTATATTGTAATTACTAATAATATTATAATATGCACTTTATGTAACACATAGAAAGATAAAAAAATACTTATGCGTGCGAGCGACCTCCCATGTTGCGTGCTAAACGGCAACTGATTTTGGACGCGCTGTCGCGCTCCTGGCAATTTTGGATAGTACGCGCAAGCGCGCAATCGCGCGCCTCAGCACTCTAACGGTTAATATTATTTATAACATGCTATAATTTGTTTTAATGTTATTGATACACATTTTTATTATAATGGAAAAAACAATCAAAAGCAAATCTATGCATTAATTATTAAATCATGTTATAATGAAGTATAATAAAAATAATATAAACAATAAATTAATATATTGTTCCTATTAATTTTATATTACACACGTTACATGAGTAACTCTTTAGTTTCCTCAAACCCCAAGTATTCTGACACAGAGTAAGTTGATCAAGATACGCAATGCTTCAAGGAACTACACACGATCCCATGAAAAGTACCTCCACAACATAAATCTAAAATTACAAATTTTACCATGAAAAATGTCCACAATCATGGCATACTCATTTCTGTTAATCACAGAGTTAATAAATATTATTGAATTTTTTATTGCAATGTTGTATGTATTGTGTTTGTTTTTTTTTTAGGTTTGTACAACGAGTCTATGTGATACAGTCCGTCTACTTGGATGCTTTACCCAAAATATTTACTTAGCCAATAATGCTGATCCAGTAGACCCACAATATTATGATGCGCTACATACACTCTTCACTGGCAACGTACTTGAAATTAAGTGAGTCTCTTTAATGATTCGTTTTGCCTTTTTTGTTTTATGATAATAAATTTCCATTAAATATGTTTTGTGTCATAGATATTCTTGTACCCTTGGAAACTAATCAGAAAAATTAATGTTCTTATCGGAGATCCATGAAAGTGGGCTTTAGAATCGAGAAATTTTTAAATGAATAAAATAGCTTGAAATTTATATACATAGTTCTATTTTGTAACACAGATTACCCCAAGAACACTCCAATTATTTATGTAATTAAATAACTAAAAATGCAAAAAACCAAAAAATAAATTTACCCACAGGTTGTTGGTTCCAATCTATCACTAATCTTACTCTTCTTTGGATAATAAGAGCATTTCTTCCTCGTTTTTTTGTAGCATAAGGAAACCTATGATTTTTTATCATGTCAAGTCTTTTGTGTTCTTGTTGAGGATTTTAGGAAGAATTGAAAAAAAAGTTTCAGTATTCGTAGAAATATATACGTGTAGACAGAATTGTTATTCTGATATACATTATTTAAAAAATTTGTTAATCCTTTGTACGAGGGTGGATCAAATATAAATGAGACTTTTTTGTTTTAATTTCTTTATTTGCAGAAAGAAAAATACCAAGTACACATCATTTTTCTACATAATCTCCTGCTTTAGAAATGCATTTTTCCCATCGGATCGGTAGTTTTTTTATCCCGTCATCGTAAAAAGAAGTGGGTTGTGTCAGCAGCCAATTGCGCACAAACACCTCTACTCCATCGTCGTTGTTGAATCATTGGCCTCCCAGAGCTTCTTTCAGTGGCCCAAAGAGATGAAAATCGCAGGGCTATAGGAAGGGTGTTCCAGTTGTGTCCAACACAGTTCCTCCAATTTTTCGCATGTTATAGCTGCAGAAAGGGGACACGCAAAGTCATAGAGAAGAATCACTTCTCATATCGGTTGGTCACGTCTTTTGCATCGATAAGCAAGTTTAACTTCACTCAAAAGCTCGCAGTAGTACGCCGCATTGATGGTGCGACGATCGTGCAAAAAATCGATGTGCAAAATGTCAAGCGGGTCCCAAAAAATGGTCACAATCACCTTACCAGCTGACAGCCGAGTCTTGGCTTTCAAGGGACTGCCTCATCCTTCTTTCTCCACTCCATGCTGGCTTGTTTCGACTCAAGCGTGTAACGGTGTACCCAAGTTTCATCGCAGGTAACGATGCAACTCAAAAATGCATTCCCTGGTGCAAACCGCGCCAAGAGCCGTTCACAGACATACAAACGAGGCACTTCTGTTCTGCAGTCAAAAGACATGGGACCCATCAAGCAGACACTTGACGGAATCGTAGATCCTTTATGATTATGGATTGAGTGCTCCCATAACTTATTGTTAGAACGAATTTCGAAAACCGTCGAACGTTGGTAGCCTTCCCGAAGATCACGAATGGCGTTAATGTTTTGTTTGGTAATGCTCATCCGTGAGCGATGATCATGGCTCTCGTTTTCGACCCCTTCACGGCCTTTCATGAACTCATGCCAGGCAAACACACGGGCTTTGACAGTGGTTGATCCCCGAACTGTGCCGTCAGTCTCCGCAGAATTTCGGCCGGTTTTACGTCCTCACGAGTAAGAAACTCGATAATTATGCGTTGCACAATCGACAGATGCACCTCTCTCAGACATCGTGTGTCATACTAATGACGGAATCTGCCGAGGCCAGCCTACCGCTCTCCACACTCCTGATATCCCCACCCAACACTTCTCGAGGCGGCCGCACGTTCTGTTTGAAATTATGCACTCTAAAACAAAGGTCTCGTTTATATTTGATCAACCCTCGTATTTTCAAAATATTTTTGAGTTATTGCCAAAAGTCGACAGAATTATCTTTGGTTGAAGTCACCATTTAAGTTCAATTTATTTAAAATTTTAAGTGCAAGTGGAAAAGATTAAGATATATAATTAATTTGAACCCAAATGCTAATAAGTTTTCATAAAAAGTTTAAAAATACAGCGAAAGAAAAAAAAGTCTTTTCAAATTGCCTATTTTTATAATTTTTTAGGGTTACCTGGTGAGAAATTCAATTGATAATAATTTTTCCAATAATGTTCCTTTCCCAGCATACCTGAAGAAATCCCACCAGTATTAGCTCACGCATGTATAATTCTGCGCTTATTATATGATGTTGCTCTGGATGCCTTTGACAAGCCAGTATTTTGTGTATCTTTGTCAGTCAGATCACCAAGTCTAGCCAGACAGAATGCTGTCTCTTCTGAGGTCAGTATAACATGAAGTAATTATTTAACACAAATATTTATTTACATTTTATATTACTTTTTCTATATATCAAACAACATGCAACTAATACTAACCCTAATTATTTTAAGAATGCGTGTTTCGCCTAGTAGATAAGATAGAGTATGGGGAATTTATGCACTCTGTTTATGTTTTATTTCATTAAATTATCAGGAACAAGAGCAATCAAATAAAATATTTGAATACATTTATGAAGTATTAGATTTCCCCTAATACTTCTTAAAAAATAAACTATTTAAATAACCAATATATAGACCACTAGCCAAAATGTAGAAATTAAATAATCACACTTATTAGTCATCAAGATATCTGATTCCTATTAGCTAACCTGAAGATTATGATGCTTGCTTGTTTACAAATTGTACTTCTGCATTAAAAATCTTATCTGAAATAATTACTAACAATCGTGACCCCATGAAAATAGATCCAGCTGTAATTATCTAAACTAAAATCTTTATTGAATTTTAAAGTGCATTGGGATTTTATTAATTTTAATATGTCAATAATAGTGGGTTCGAATCCCGATTAAGAGTGCCCTTTAGGAGAGTTAACTCTCTAAACAGTGCTATATAAATGATCATGTTATTATTATTATTATTAAACCCGTCAGGTTGTACTGTATACAACAAAAGTGTAATATATACAATGAAATAAACTGTAATGTAGATAATTGTAGTGAGTCAAGGGAAATTTTTATTTATTCTGTAAATTTTTAAACTACTTATTTGTTTAGGCTGCTTACCTTACTATAATTTCTTGAGTACCAAAGTTAGACCATGTCTAAGTTAACGTTGGTTTTAAGCTGATTAGATATTTCTTGTTATATAACTGATCATTAATAGTGATTCTGCATTTGTGGAGGATTTTTAATAACACTAGCAAATTGATATAATATTGCTAGACGAAAATCTAAAGACAAATTTTGATCAAACAATTCTACATTAAGTTTGGTATGAAGTGGCACTGTTACTCTCAATTTCATATTTTTATTTTGTTAAATAACATATTTTGCAGAGGCAGCGTTCTTTGGAAAGTAATCGCTCTTGTGTATCATCACTGAACCTGTCTCCTCCTAATCCTGAGCCATTAGTAGTTCATGGAGGTGTAGTGGTTTGTTTGATAAAACTTTTACCATCTTTACCACCAATCTACAACGATGGAAACCATCCTCAAACTACTGCACTACAAGACTACTTAGCCCATGTCTTGAAATCACTTGTTCGAAGGTAAATATCATATAACTTAAAAATGAACTTAGTGTATCCTGGATTTTATGTTTTCCAATAGAACAAATAAAAGAATAATTTGGGGGAAAAAATCTTTATGTAAGAAATAAGCAATAAGCAATTTGTACAAAATATCTCAAATATTTAGTGCTGAAGATCTATGAATTTTCTATAAAATTGTGTTACAACCAGTAATCTGAGCTACACTTTCTATGTTTTATTTATTTATTTCTTTTTTTACATGATAAGGAAATATATAATAATAACAAACCAACAGTTGAACTATTCCCTTTTTTAGGATATTCGTTCACTTGAATTTCAAATTAATGGGTTTTTACCGTATATAATTTCTATTCTGTCTCTTATGTAATATCTGTTCTACCTCCTATGTGTACATAAAATCAATTACATCTCTTACATTTAAGATTGTTACTTCTATTGTCTAGTTGGTAGGACCCTTATATTCCTACCCAGAGGTTGCGGGATCGATTTCTATTGGTATCCAATTTTATTAAAAAGAGTTCCAGTCTGGTTTTCACTTACAAGGCCTCATTAACATCTTTCCGGTCAGTTGGAATAGATTACCACATAGTGATTAACCCGCCAAGCTGTACGTATACAATGAAATTGTAATACTGTACAGAACAGTACAATAATTTAAACATGGAAATTTGTTTTCAGTGAACGTAATCAGCAAATAATGTGTGAAGCAGCCCTTACTGGGGTATTGTTGGAAGTAGGAAAAGCAGCTTTGCAAGATGAGCAGCATTGCATACATGCTCCATTACAATACATGTCGGAAAGGTTAGCTGCCCAATCACTGGAGCCAAAGGACCTTCGGTAAATACCAGTTTTTAGAATATATAAACGTATGACTTACTTACACGTAACGAGTATTCAATTCGCATTCGTTCTACTGCTCAGCCGAGCAAAACACTTATTTCTAACAAGCCAACGAAACTAGTTGAACCAAATATTTGAATTATTCTTTGATAATACAAAATATTTGTCTATATTATAACATTTTCCATTTAAAACTAACAAGTTAACTTTGTTGGATAAATAATTTCACTGTAAATTTAAAACGTGTCATAAATTTTAATACCTTGTATAATAATTTATGTTTATATTTACAGAGAATTTCTAAGAATGGGCACCCCATTGAATTGTATTTCACCAGAAGAAGGTGTGCCATGTAAACCTGGAGGTCCTGTGCCTTTAACAAGAATTAAAACCCTCGTGTCAATGACCACACCAAGAGATTATAGGTAAAACCCAATTTTTAATTTCCACCGCTATCTCATCTCAAAAATAATTTATCGCAATTAGATTTCATCACTTTTTTTAAAAAGTAAAAAATTGTATGACTTCAATCACATTTTTATATTTTTAATTAATTAACCTATACACTTTTTTATTATTATTTTATTTTGCTTCTCTTTTTAGGTATTAGCAATAAAGATGTTTAGTGTTAGTTTTTGATTTTTTTAAAGTTTCCAATATATTGTCAATACACAATTTACATTTTCCCTAATTTTACGCCATTTCCATTTGCTCTCCTTTCATAATATCAAAGTATTACAGTACTTAGAGCCTTCCTCACTTCCTTTATGTTTTACTTCTATGATGAAATTGCTCTCCTTTCATAATATCGAAGTATTACTGTACTTAGAGCCTTCCTCAATACCTTTATGTTTTACTTCTATGATGAAATTGCTCTCCTTTCATAATATCGAAGTATTACTGTACTTAGAGCCTTCCTCAATACCTTTATGTTTTACTTCTATGATGAAATTGCTCTCCTTTCATAATATCAAAGTATTACTTTACTTAGAGCCTTCCTCAATACCTTTATGTTTTACTTCTATGATTAAATTGACAAAAAATGCTCTACTCTTATATATCTGAACATAATTCTTTTCCATTTTTAAGTTTGCGTTAATATCCAAACAGTGTTTATTTTGAAATTTATAATGTAATAAGGTGGTACTTTTAGCGAATATGCAAGCTTAACTTTTTTTTCTCTTTTTGCCCAGGCTTTATTGATCTATATGTAAAAAATGAATAAAGAATAAGTATATGTTTTTTCATGTTTAAATTAAATTACATTTAAAAAAGCAAATTAGTTTTTGGTTTTTACATGCAAACATATCATCACGCGGCGTCTCTTGCGGGGTAGGCATAGAGAACATATCTTCAAACTGTTCTATCCAAGCGCACAAATTTCGTCTCCTCCACATTCATATGTCTCATCACGCACAATGTTCTATTATTCATACTTCTTACTTTACTTTCTTTCAAAATCTGCATTTGGTTCAGCCACGTTTTTCTCGGTCTACCTCTTCTACACAAACCTTGCACTTCTGAGTTGTATGTTCATTTTGTCATTTTTAATCATTTATTTTCTCCACATGTCCAAACCATTTGGAAGCTCCATTCTTCATCTTACTTAAAACATCTATTTTATCCATGCAATTATTTCTGACGTCTTCATTCCGCCTTCTTTCAAACATGACACTACAAATTTTCCTTAGTGCATGCATCTCCACAGCATTAATATTACTCTTATCCTTCTTCTGCCAAGTCCAAGTTCATCCCCATACATCAAGGTGGTTTTTATGTAATAAACTATAGTAATAACTATTATTATTAGTCTCGATTTTTGGTTTTTATAAAATCAATTATAGTTATAACTATTTTTAGTATTCTTGAAGTTGTTTGAAATTGATAGTTATATCGAAACTGGTCAGACAATCATTTCATTATACACTCGAAGTGAATAAAACTTTGTTTATACTAATAACAGTTTTTAACATGGATTTCCACAGTGATTCTGTCAAAAAAATTAAAGAATTGAAATCTATAGTTTTTTTTATATTTTTACGGTGTATTTTACATTTTGACCACATGTCAGTACTCGTACTATGTGACTGATAGAGATACGACTGATATCAATAGTTAATGGTTAATTTGAATATTTGTAAGTATTTAACCTTATTTAATAATAACATGGTAACTGAAATTAGTAATATTATTAACATAATCATTGAAGGATTGCATAATTTCGATACACACCCATTTAATGTTTTTAATTAAATTATTTTATATAAATGTTCACGTAACAAAAATGTCCATTTTTACTTATTCAATAAATTTCCTGCTTGAAATTTTTAGATCCCATGGCTCGTGCACATTACCTCCATTTGTGGAATTTGACATGTCTGCTGAAGGTTTTGGATGCTTATATTTCCCCAGTGTTGCACCACAATCAGCTAATATCAACACTTTAGGACCTCAAGATAACACAACCTCTGGAGGGATAGGATCAGGTAAATTTATTAAAATGTCAGCATTTATGTTCATTCCTTAGATATTGTCAGCATTAATGAACATAAATGCTGACAGTATCTAAAGCCTGGTGGTTTAATAAGTTATAATGCACCCTTTATAATCATTTCTCAATCAATTGACTTTTTTTTAAATTCTGTTATTTCATGCATATGATGAAAAGATGACGTGACGTCTGAAGTGACTTTCTAAAAACCTTGGTTACTTCCTTTATTGGTTTATCATGTCATGCGATGAAAACCCAAGACTGAAATACCAGAGACCTCTCCATTGTGCACGAGTAACAGTTTGGGCAGCCATTTCTGTGTCGAGAATCATCATTCCTTATTTCTTTAAGGATGCTCGAGGTCAAGCAATAACAGTTTATTCGTAGCATTACATTCAAATGCTGAGAGAAGTTTTAATTGTGAAATTGCAAGAATTTTCGAGGTACATATTGAGATTGTGGTGTCAACAGGATGGGGTCACTTTTTACAGGTCCAATGAATGTGAATGGGTGATATTGTGTAGCCTCCATGAAGTCCTGATTTGTCCCCACTCGATTTTTTTGTGGGGACCTAAAATTTGGAGCATACACAAATAATCCAATGACTACGCTGTAATTGAAACAAAACATTCTTCAAGAGATCAAAGCAATATCTCAAGAAACATCCAGGCGCGTGCTTAAAAATTTTCAACCCAGATTAGAAGAATGTCGTTGACGCAATGGTGGTCATCTCGATGATATTATATTAAAAAATTAGATCCCAACTTTTGTTACATGTTTGCAGTAATTAAAGTGGATTACAACAAACTACTATTTTATTATGAATTTTTCAAAAGCAAACTTTTTTCTGGGCCACCCTGTATTTGAATGAATTATGTGATAAATAAAATAAAATAAACTTTTAATGAAATATTTTGGAGAAAGTTGATTTGTATTTTATGGAATATTTTTGAATTCAGACGATTTGCCTTTAATGGAATGTTTTTGAATGAATAGGATTTATCTTTGATGAAATGTTTTTGAATAAAAACGATATGCCTTTACCGGAATGTTTTAAAAAAAATAAGATTTGCTTTTAAAGGAATATTTTTGAATAGAGACGATTTGCCTTTAGTGGATTTTTTTTTTAATAAAAGCGATTTTCTTTTAATGTTTTATTTTTTAAATGAATTATTTTATGATTGTCTCAGGTGATAGAGTGTTCCCACCGCAAACAGGCCTGTCATACTCAACTTGGATATGTGTGGACAAATTCTCTGATCCTCGCACTGACCCACATTGCGTGAGGCTGCTCACCCTCGTCAGGAACCTCAGTCACAGTGCTCGTGATGAACATTTGGTCTGCTTGGCTGTCGTGCTCTCTGCCAGAGACAAAGCCATCATTGTGTCTACTCATGAGACACTTGTTCCTCACAGTGAGTATCATTTTGGTGAAATAAAAATGTTATGTTCTTTAGTTTTTTATTGTACAAACACTTTTCAAACAATTGATTATTAATTTCACAGTATTTATTACAATTCTTTAACTGGAAAGCAACGGGAACTGTATAGCATTTTGATAAATTCCTGAATAGGCATTTTTTGGAGTATCTTTAAAATGAATGACATAAAAATCCATCTTGCTATTTATGTGTGCGTTCCATCAAGTGTTTTACTGAAATATTCTACATAATTTAACAGCATTGTGTATGGTCAGAAAAATGATCAAAGTGGATATCATGTCATTTACTTCCCTGGCTTTTATTTAAGAATTTTATGTCATGTTTGAATGGCAATTGTTTTTTTTTTATTTTCTTTACTTAACTATAAAAAGTCTGAACGTTTCAATTAGGAAATACATTTTTTCACTTTATCTCATCAATTGATAAAAAAATTGACGTTTCCAACATTTTTAATTCCAAAGCATACTTGATATATTCGAGTAAATATATCTCATTGTTTATACTTGAAAGTAAAATATTGCCAGTATATTGGTCTACAGCAATGCTTGTAGGATTAAAGTTTAAATCGACTTCAGTAGCTATAAGATTTTTTTTCAATGGATATTGTATGTGTACTGCGAACATTTGTCCATAGTCTCTATTCTCATTAAATCCTAGAAAATAAAGTTTTTCCATTATATGATGTATAATTATGTATTTTGAAAATTGTGAAACTGTTTTTATTATGCTCTTTCCCAGTTTTAGGTATCTAGGTGTGTGGTAATGAATTGTTACCGGCTCAAAGAATGACAAAAATTCATTATTTTGGTTGGTTTTAGAAACTTCATTTATGCTTCCTTCAGATATTTTGTACTTATGATCATGTGTGTCATAGTAATAATCGCCTTCTTTGATTATCACATTGGTTATTTTGTAATTATTTTCTCGTTTCAGTTGTTTTTGACGAAAATTTTGTTCCAATATTGTAATAGTTTTTTTATCTGTTGAGTTATTTTCATCTTGCAGGGTAGATAATAATTTTTCATGTAATATGTCCATCAATATATTTATTTGTGGATATGGCTGTAAAATAAATTATTAAGATTACAAATTTGGATTTAATTTTTATAGATGAAGCGAATTTCAGTTGTACTCCTTTTGAAATCATATTAATAAATTTTACTGATATCAATGGATGATCAAGTAATATACGAGTATGAGATCTACCCGAAAGTTCCCCAAATTTATGAACAAAAAATTAACAGCTTACCAAAAAAATAATTATGTTACTCAACCTCAAAGTAGTCTTTTATAGCATTTATGCAAAAATCCAAATGTAATTTTAACAATTACAAACAATCCTGATTCTCTTTCAACAACTTCAACACTTCCTGCAATACGGCCTGTGCCCCCAGAATTTTTGTTTTCTCTCACAGACATCTATCCTTTTTTGAAATGCTCAACCAATCGTAGGTTTACATTTGGCCCATTGCTTGTTCACCAAAGCTTGTTTTGACACGGGATAATGTTTCCATTACTTGATTATTGTGACATGTGTTATTTGGATGCCAACGAGGAGTTGTTGAATAAGTTGAAGAGACTTCAAAAAGTTTGCATCTGATTCATATTTAACCTAAAGAAGTATGACCACGGGTCAGAGTTTCGAAGGAACTTTCACATTCGGTCGACATTATTTTGCATGCTTAAAAATCCCAATTCCCCTTCATATCCTCGCAAAAAAAATCCAGTTTCTTTCAGAACACGGACGTTCTCTTCGATCATGCGATGAAAAACTCGTATGCATACCAACACATCACATCAGATTTTACACATTTTCTTATGCGGTAAACTCGGCATGACTGGAGCGAACTTCAAAGATTTATCACATGTGCATTATTCTTATTTACATTAAAGAAAGAATTGGAAAATGATTACATTATTCCGAATATCCTATCATCCTAGTTTTCCTTTGCTTCCTTTCCTTATCTTTGAACCAAATCCTTTTCTCCAGTTCTACCATTCTACCATTGATAGAGATTAGTAATTTGATTGTTTTTTTGTTAAGTCTGCCATGGATTAAACAGCTTAATTTAACCAAAATGAGCTGATTGGTTGGAAGAAATTACTGTGTAGCAATAAACCTGTCAGATTTACAATTTTTAACCATGTACACAAAATAATTTAAAAAAAGGTCTAGTGACAGAGAGTTTCCAAAACGATAGTGACGGTACACCATACTTTCGCCAGTTCATATGGGACATTAAAATTTCGGGAACTTCAAGATAGCACCTCGTATATCTAGATTAAATTAGGGTCGAAAGTAGATGTAATATCTTGACTATAGACTTGGCCCATACAAATGATGGTGCTGTCTAATTAGCAGCTTTAGACAGTTAAGTCTGACAAAAAAATAATTCTTAACAAACAACAAATTGAATAACTGTTTTAAAAAAAAAATTATATTACATTTATGAAGGTTGAATTTCAAGTATATAAATTCATTACATGAAAAACAATTGTATTGATATTAACCTCTAAGCGAGTGAGATTTTGTTAGCAAAATAAAAAAATGATTTTATAAGTAATATAAAAAACGTAATTGCGGCTGCCATATACAAAATAATTGAATAGATAAGAACATTTGAGCCTTGTCTGTTTTATGGATAAATTAATTTATTCGGGAAAAAATCATCAGACGTAACATGTACGTCCATACTCTCTTGAGGTAAAAATTCGCTCGCCGTACACAGTACGGCCATACTCCTTTAGAGGTTAAGGTCTTGTTCATACTTTTACACACTTTGTTACTATTTTATTCAAAATTTACCATTTTCTCTGTTGTTATTTCGCTACTGGCAGTTGTCATATCAACTTCTGGATCCCACTCCTCCGATTTTAGCAACATATTTGTGGAGACACTTGCAATTAGAAGGCCTAATATTATCAATGTCTTCTTCATAGATGGAAACATCTGAAAGAAAAATAAAACAGTTAAAATATTTAAATGCACATAAATTTTTTTTATACATTTCTCCATAATTTTCAAATTGTGTTTTTAAAACAATTTAAAAATCTAAGTTTCTTTAGCCTAAGTGCTTGAAATATTGTTAGGGCATTGTATTGTATTACACTTCTGTTGTATACAATATAATCTGCCGATTTTATTACCATTTGGCTGTCTCTTTCAACTAACCAGAAAGGTTTTAGACCAGTCATAAATGAAAACTAGACTGGAATCCTTTTTTAAAACTCGTGGTACCAATGGGAATGGTACCCGCAATCCTCGGGCTGGAAGACAGATGTCTTATCAACAAGGAGAATGCGGTAGAATATTTTAGATCTGAATCCTAATGATGAAACAAATAAGATCTCTTAATCGGATGAAAAATGCTAACAAAAAGTATTTTAAAAATAGCAAATTTTTTAAGTTATATTTTATCTATTATTTTAACATGTGGAATAAATTAAAATATCTTACCTTTAATAACGTTCGTTGTCAGTCAAAAGAAGGTCCTTCTTTCTCGAACAACTCAGACAGAATGATTCAACATGTTGTTCCGAAGTGAACAATAATGTGCTAGGTGGGCATAATTTCTTTTTCTCATGAACTGAGTTTCATATGCAATTCGATATACAACATATGGAAGAATTCTTAGTACATAGCATTTTTTGTAATAATATTGTATGATTTTACATGTGTTTTAAAAGGAATCACTTTTGCATTTAATCAACATGCTTTTCTGCAAAAGATCTTGAAATTGTGATCTGCATTAAGTTACTCTGTTTCAAATAACATAAACACTTTTTACATCACTTCATATTTATTATTATCCTACACGGTGAGCAGGAATGCCATAAAATTTCTACATCCAGGTCATTTCACAGTCTGCACTTTACTTCCTTCGAAGCAGTAGTCAAACCATTTCTATTTCTGAGGCGATCTATAGCTGTTGTCGGAGTCTGTGAATATCTGTGAAACAGACTACTGAAAAAAATCACTTGATATTTATTATTTAAAATAAAAAATGGATAATGTTGGGATATTGTAATCAACTCATTGTTATTTTGATTTTTTACTAAAATCTCATCTAATCTTAAAATATAACTTAGTCAAAAAGTACTTTTTTAATGTTGCATATTATAAACATCCCAAAGTAATTGCATAATTCACATTATTTATAAGACTTTTTACTCGCATCATTAATTTTTTTTTTAAGAATAGAATTTAAGACCCAAGTCATAGGTATCCTTATGTCCTCGAACACTAGGCGGACAAAGTGCCTGTGTCGTTGGAGAGGAGTTGCATAGCACAGGGTTTGAACCGACGACCTTCCGCACGGAAGTCCAGTGCGTTACCGCGCGGCCATGCACCTCTCCGGCATATTATGTACAAGACTTTTTACTAATTCACTTTGTTGAAAAAAAATTATAATCAATTTTAACACCAGAATGCTGAAATTATGAAATTGACTATCCTATTATCATATTGGAAAAAATAGGCCACCTTATAGATTACTATAATATTAGAGATTGTTGCTTGCCAATCTATACGTCTTGAGTTCGAATCCCAGGAGGTTCTGATTCAAGAATAGGTCTGGTCTAACTTTCAGAAATGTTTATATCTGAATTAAGGTTCTTAGGTAGCTTATTATATACCTTAATAAATTCTTAAATCACAAAGAAATGACAAAAAAAATACAGGAAAATCTGATAATACAAATACAAAAAAATACATATTGAGCTTATCATCTTGGAATACCCATACCATATGAAAACAAGTTTGATATGTCAAACATGTTCTTGCTCAAGTACAGCAGAATGGAGATTAGGACAATTGGGATATTCCCACTAAAATGAAAATGTCTAGTAGCCCTAACAACAAACTTCTTTTTGACTGCTTATTTGTAAAAGTGTTTGGTGTCATATTTTGTCAGCAAATATTTTACAATAGAACAAGGGTGATGAACAAAAATGTGCAGGTGTTTAATATTCAGATTCAAAGGAAATGGTAAATTATCATTTCCTAAGAAAAAACTTCTTGTAGGCTTTTTTTTGGCTTGAGTTTACTCAAGCATTTTACAGAGTACATCAAATTCTTTGATAAATATTTAAATATAGAAATATGGAATATGAAATGGTAAATTATCATTTTACAAGAAAAAAATGTCGTGTAGGTATGTTTTTTGACTCAAGCATTTTACAAGCCTGAAATGGAATCTGGAAATTAATAAAAGCTCCCATTTTTTTCATAAGCGATACCACTCATTGACTAGCAGTCCCGGTATTGAGTAGTTCACCGTCACTTCTAGGGTAAACGGCGAGTGGTTGACCGTTTACCCGCAACATAAAGCTAAAATGTGCATAAATGAATGTTTCAATGGGTATTTAAAATTCTATTATTTATATTGGTTTTGCAAATTTATTTCTATTAAGAAAAAGAATAAACATTCTCATTTTTCTATTTTTTCATTTTTCTTTTCATTAAGAAAAAATGTATAAAATTACCCTATTATATACTTTCTACGTATGGCTGCGAAACAAAATGTCCACTTCCCTGTGTTACTGAGACCACGCCAGGGCTATGATGGCTATACGTTTCTGTAGCTCATCACGCTATATCGCGTGAGTGACCCCAATGTGTATGTTTATACCACGCATTATCACGTGGTCAGTAGCGAACATGTTCAAATACTTTTCGCAACTTAAAGTTGAACATGTAAGAAATGGTTATTTATTTTTTATGAAATTTTGTTTGATTTGTTATTTGAATTTTATTACAGATGTGGGTGAATGGGAACCAGATGGAAGCGGAGAGTGTGGAGCCAGGGTTTGGTGCCCAGATTTGCTGCATGAAGGACAGTGGCACCATCTTACTTTAGTTCTCAATCGAGCAGTCCTCAAGAACTCCTCTTTCTCATTGTATCTTGATGGTAATTCTTTATAATTTTTATTGGTTAAGGCCTTTTTAAATTGTGATAAGTAATTGGCCTAGCATTTGCTGCTTGGGCGACTATCAAATATTGGGCCAGTGATCGTTTACACCTTGATTGTGCTCTGTCAAATACTGATTATGGTTTTCTAGTCCACAGCACCTTTTCACTTTTACACCTATTCCTACCATATTATTTCGTAATTTAAGTGCTATTTTATCACATAATCTCCAAAAAGGTGCTACAATCTATTAAGTAATTAAAAATTATGGATTCAATACTACCAAGACTTAGAAAAAAAAATGCAATACTCCCTCTAATTATGCGGGTTTTGGGCTCCAGGAAAACAGCACGTAAATTAAAACTATGTAGATTGAGCCATTGAATACTATGTCAAATATGAGATGTTTGACGCATTTCCAGATTTTTTTCTTAATTGATAAAAGATATAGTTATTATTTAATACGTGTATAAGTGGTTTCTGACAACTAATGAATACACACATTTTGATAAGAGCTATACGATTTATTTTAATGAAGGAAAAAATCACATTTTCTTTCAAAATCACTCATGCAGCATACATCTTCCATTGTTACTATCGTCACTCACAGTTGAAGCTATTTTAATTGTCAATATACTTCAATATAACATTTTCTTTTAGGCCAACACATGCATTCAGGAAAGTTGCACTACATAAGTGTGAATCCTGGTGGTGGGGCGGCCACACTGAGTGTTGCAAGTGCAGTGTACGGAGTGATAGGGACTCCGCCACCTTGGAGGAGGTACTCTCGTCTCACCTGGAGACAGGGACCCGCTCTGCTGCTGGAAGAAGTTTGTATCCACTATTTTTCTTAATTAGCACATTAATAACTGAGTGGTTTAATATTTAAAAAGGGGTTACGCAAGGATGTGTCATGTCACTCCGGTTGTTTAATATTTACATAGATTCGTTTGTGAAGGAACTACAGAAGTCAAATGTCGAATGGGATTGTTGTATGCTGATGACATGGTAGTGTTAGCGGAGAATGAGGATGAATTACAGTCTGATAAGCAAATTGTATATTGATGTAAAGAGAATAATCTGGGAATGAACATTGCCCAATCCAAAGTCATGGTGATATAAAAGTGTGATAATGCGATACATTAGTTAGCAAGGAAAGTTATGGTGATATAAAAGTGTGACAATGCGATATATTGGTTAGCAAGGAAAGTCATGGTGATATAAAAGTGTGATAATGCGATATATTGGTTAGCAAGGAAGTCAAGGAAGTCAAGTGTGATAATGCGATATATTGGTTAGCAAGGAAAGTCATGGTGATATAAAAGTGTGATAATGCAATCTATTGGTTAGCAAGGAAAGTCATGGTGATATAAAAGTGTGATAATGCGATATATTGGTTAGCAAGGAAGTCATGGTGATATAAAAGTGTGATAATGCAATCTATTGGTAAGCAAGGAAAGTCATGGTGATATAAAAGTGTGATAATGCGATATATTGGTTAGCAAGGAAAGATTAGAACAAGTCAATGAATTCTGCTATTTGGGTAGAATTTTCTCAGATGTTGGAAGAGCTACGAGAAATATCGAACAGCGTGTAGCGGTAGGAAACAAAGTCAATGGGGTATTAAAGCATATATCTGGTAAAATTATAGTCCACAACAGTATTCTAGTACCAACCTTAATGTATGGAAGTGAAGCATGGATGTGGAAAAGACGAAAGTAGACAAATAAATGTTGTAAAAATGCATGGACTGAGAAGAACACATGGAGTGACAATGTATGGCAGAATATGGAATTAAGTGATTAGGGATGAATGTAAACTAAGGTTGATGTATTAAGTAAGATCAAGAAGAGTATTCTGAGATAGTTGGGCATATAGAATGAATGAATGAAGAAATACTATCAAAACATATATAAGACTATCAACCAAGAATGTCTGGTGCTCTGTTCTCTCAACCTATCCCAACAGGGAAACAGCATGATGGCATGTTTATATTTAGGACATGTTTATGATTAGAAAAGTAAATAACTATCCTACTATAATATATGGTATAAATACATTACTTGTGAAGTATATGTTATTACAATGTATGATAAAGTAAGAACTGTTTTTTAGAGACTGGTATTATAAGTTTGGCCACATTGAGAGAATGAGTTGCAAAAGAAGGAATTGTGAAATTTGGGAAAACCGAGACAAAGATAAGAAGTATGTAAAATGGAAAAGAATTTATAATGAGATGTATGAATGTGACCGAGACTAAGGCTGTGTGTGTGGATATACAGATGTGAAGATCTATCTTCTACCCTTAAGGAATATGACGTAAATGTAACCAAGATAGCAGAATTTTAGTGACCTACCAAATACAGTATTTCTCTTGATATAGAAATAATTTTCTTCCTTGTGTATTTTTTTTATTATATACAGTATAAGCTGACAGTTTTATTGTCATGTGGCGATCTCTTACAACTAACCAGAAAAGATGTTGAAATAAGCCTTAAGTGTGATTGGAACACTTAAAAAAAAATGGATTCTTTTAGAAATTGAACCCCTGGGTTGAAAGAGTTCATTTCTCTCATATATCTTATCATGCATGCTTTTCTTTTTTCACACTTGTTACATTTAGTTCCTTTAAAATTTCTCCAATTATCTCCTTCCATTACTTCCTTAACCTACCTTTACCACTCAATATCTATCATCAAGTTCACTTCTTCTTAAATCATTTGTTTTATTTTTCAGGTCCTCAGTCCACAAACAGTAGCCACTATTTTCCAATTAGGGCCACATTATGTTGGTTCATTGCAATCACCTCATGTATCTGGCCCAAATCAAGAACCATTGACACCACTTGTAGCTGAAGAAAAGGTTATATTCGGACTTAATGCCAAGGCAATGTCGCAACTAACTTTAGCTAAGATCCGTAAAGTCTACAGCAAATGGGATAACAAAGCCATTGCCAAACAATTAGGGATGTCATCACATGAAAATGCAACACCCATCAGAATATTACACAACTCTGCGGGACATCTGGCCGGCCCTGCAAGGTGTTTAGGTGGAACTGTTGTGGGTTATTTAGGAGTTCGAGTTTTCTGTCCACGACCTGCAGCTATAATGGTATATATATTATTTTATTTTTGCATTCTAAATTTCTGATGCTGTCAAAATGTTAATTTATATGTAATGTAGGCCAAAACTAAAAGTGGAATAAATTTTGTTTAGTCTATATAATTTGTTTCTTTATACAGTGCTGGGACGCTGGAAGAAAAATTGCTTAAAATTTATTAAAATGGAGTCAAACAAGCATTTTAAATATTTATTTTTGAACCAAATCAATGTCAATAAAGCGCTTAATGATTTTGCAGCCCTGAAAGCTCGAAAAATAACGCTTTTTGGTCTTTCTTTCATAATTTGTTTTTTTTTATTAATTTTAACTTATCTTTTAGATTGACACTGTTGGTGGCTGTACAGTCCTCTTGGGACTTATTGCCATGGCGCAAGATGTGGAAAGTTTATATGCTGGGGTCAAGGCTTTGGTCTGTGTTGTCCGGTCTAATAAGTCCGCTCAGGCTGAAATGGACAGGCGCAAGGGATATCAAACTTTAGCCATGTTACTCAAAAGGAAAAGACAATTATTAAACTCTCACATTCTTCATCTCACTTTTGGACTTGTCGGCACTGTTGACAGTCAAAAAGAGACTTCATCCATTCCCAATTTAATGGCTTTTCAGGTAAATGTTATTTGTTAACAATTTAGTATATACATTTATAAATTACAAATATGTTTCAAGTTGGGAATTTGATTTTTCATACGCGGATTAGTCATATTATGTATTAAAAATGAAATATTACCAGTTACAAAAATACTTTATTTCCAGATTTATTTATATTTTTTTTAAAAAGTAGTTTTGCCTAATTCACAATATTTACAAAATAATCTTGAATAATGAAATGAAGGAAAAAAAGCTATTTATAACAATTTGGCTAAATTAAATAAAAAAATAAACAAAACATTTGAAGTACGAGGCATATCCAGAAAGTAAGTGTACTGAATTTTTGTAGGTTACAATTTTTTTTATTTAAACAAAAAAATTACGTGGTTACCGTAGTACATATGTAAGCTATTTTTCGACATAGTCGCCATTCCTCTCAATGCAGGTGGTGAAGCGGGGTATCAACTTTTTGGTGCCTTCCTCGAAGTAGTTTCCCGCCAACCCCTCCGTCCACTTCTCCACCTCCTCCTTTACCTCCTCGTCGATCGAAAACCTTTTTCCACCCATGTGCAGCTTCAGGGAGGTAAAGAGATAGTAATCTGAAGGTGCTAGGTCAGGGGAATGCGCGGGATGGTTCAGGACATCCCATTTAAACGAGGCGAGCAGTTCCTTCGTGGCGTTGGCCGTGTGTGGTCTAGCATTGTCGTGCAGCAGGCAGACTCCGGTCAGCATGCCTCTCCTCTTGTTCTGAATCGCCCTCCCCAATTTTTTTAGGGTCTCACAGTATCTTGCAGTTGATGGTCTCCCCTTGAGGCATATATTCAATTAAAATTATGCCTTGAAAGTCCCAAAACACGGATGCCATGATTTTCTTGGCTGAAATTGTGGTTTTAAACTTTTTGGCGGAGGGTGAAGAGGTGTGACGTGACCGTTTTTAAACTCGCGACACCACTTGTACACACTCGTACGATTCATAGCTTTATCACCATATGCAGTTTTCACCTCATTATAAACCTCAACCGGAGGTTTTCCCTTCCAAACGAGATAACGGATGACGCCGCGTATTTCGCACTTGGCGGGAGATTGGATTGACATTTTTCACGAAACGTGTTGTCGCGTCGACACTTCTCAACGTACTGACCTCGAACCGGTCTCGTTGCGGAGGGGAAGGGTCAGGCTACACGGCAGTGTAGCCAACATGTCGAAAATAAAATCCATCCAGTCGTGAGAGCCTCAGTACACTTACTTTCTGGATACGCATAGTAATATATAATTAAGTAAGGGCACGAGTCAAAATTATTACAAAAATATACACAATAAGATCACACGATACTAGGCTAGTCAGATATCCAAATTCTTAATATTCATTTTATAATAAAATGTTATTTGGTTAATGTAAAACCTAAAATCCTTACGAAATTACATTAATTTTATTTTTCATACTATAGGAAGGATATTAATTGATTTGTTCGATAAATATAATTTTGATAATTATAAAACAAAATTATTTCATCCTCAATAAATTTTATGTTACAATTATTTTATTAATTTTGCATTTTTTTAATCTTCAGGATCTCATATGTGAATTAGAAGTATGGCTAGGAGCACCTGGTGGTCTGATCAAATCTCTATTAGAACACCTCTTAGAACTGGCCACTGAAGCAGCTCATAGAACACACAACTTGAGAATAATGCGTGAACTCCAACTGGTCACTAAACTACTTCATATCATTCCAGAAGTGAAAAACTTTAACACCAAACAGGTTTTGTTGCAACTATTAAGTGTCCTTCTTGGAGGGCAACCAAGGCCCAACGATTTGCTCTGTTTTGGGCAGTTCATATCTTCTACACTTCCTCCTTCAAATCAAAATGAAAGAGACTCCAATCTAAGAGATGGGGATGGAGATAAAGAAGGAGAAGGGGAACAGATTCTTTTGAGAAATCGATGCCTACAATTACTTCATGGTCTGCTCTTCACTCAGCGAAACACCGTTAATAGTATTGTCGGTGAAGAAATAGCAAGAGTTCTTGGCATGGATTGGATGCTAAGCTTTATGCAAGTACATATACATTCCACTACAGTGATATGGGCCATGAGGTTATTAGTCATCTTATGTGCTGGACAAGGCAACCAATCTGTCCTGCTACAAAAGTAAGCATGGACATACTTCATATTTAATTTCAGTAATACTTTCACGTAGCTCATTATTTTAGTTAAGAAATATTAACTTTTCATTTAGACATAACTATTTTTGATATTGTATTAAAATTCCATGTGGATTTTGGCTCTGAGATAGATAGATATATTAACTTTTAGACCTTATTCTATCAGAATGTTTAACTGTACTTTATTAACAGAACAACAAAAAAAAACGGTGAATTTCATAAAATCCATCTGATAAAAGATAGCAACAGTTTGATCTGCTTGGAACATGGAACTCCTCACCATGAGAACCTCAGGTTTAATGTCAAGACTGTGTCCTTGCTAAAATGCAACAAATGCCCACAGGGTCAATTGACAATCCTTATTGACCAAAGAATTACCTATTTTAAGAATCTTCTAATATATTTTTTAAGCTTTCATAATCTTCTGAATTCATAATATTCACTTAAAATGTTTTCATTAATTAATGTTGATATATACGAGTACATATTGAAAAACTAAATGTTTAACTCAAATATGAAGACATAAAAAAAGTAATATTTTTAGGTTCCGAGATGGTCAGGGCAATGGTGGATGGTTGCGGCACACAGAGCTTCTGGCTCACTCCCAACAAGTGGGGGTGGTATTAGGCGGGGCCCTCTCTAATGGAGGGCAACTAAAGGCAGACCTGCTTCACGTTCCTGGTTTTCAGATGTTAGGATGGTAAGTTTATAACATGCTTTATAGAAAAATTTCATCAAGTGTTTAGTTGATTTTGAAAATGCAGAGACTCAATTTTAAGCGTAATGTGACAGCATGATGTATGATAATGCAGGGACTCAATTAATGTGCCAGCATGATGTGTAATAATTTTAGTGACCACTTTTATATTAGTGGAGTTCCTAGTGGTAACCCATATTTTATTAAAACTAATTGAAATCAGTCAAAATATTGAAAACCTTTAAGAACAACATGCAAAAAAGAGGTATACAAGACAGTTTCCGAGACCAAGAATCAATATAAAAAAGATTAATTGGTTGTTGAAAATTAAATCCAGCATGAAATCTTAATTGTTTAAAACTTAAAAATGGAAAACCAATATTATCTGACATTGTCAGTGTGAATAATAGTGGATTGTTTCATGTAAGGTTGGATGAAATTAGAACATACTCATATTTTAAATGTTGTAGAAATTTGCTTATTTGTTATATTGCATACAATTTATTTGTGTTTATCGAGATTTAATGCTTTCAAGATATTAAATGACAATTATTTTTTTTTCTGAGCTATTTTTTGTTGAAAACTCAAATTGTTTTAATTTTACACAACTTGCTTTCTTATTTTCAAATTTCTGTATTTCTATTAAGGTTGATGCCATCTCACTTACAAGTTGGAGAATTATACTTTCTCTTGGTTGGTTTGATGCTTGGACAGCCAGTAAAACTTCTACCCGCCGATACACGTTTGGCCATGGACACCGTTTGGCCATTCCTCTGGGGAGTAGCAGTCAACTCCAACTCTTCCACAAAGCAGAGCATGGCAGCTGTAGCCTCAAGGATTACACTCTGCCCAGAAGCAATGATAGTGCTACTATCTATGGTCAGGAGTCTTATTCACCATGATCAAGCTTCTCTACCTCAATGGATCAAGGATCATCCTGTTACTATTGTTCAGGTTAGTTAGATACATGATTATATTTTAGATTCAATTATCTGACATCTGAATATATTTTTTTGGAAAATTGAAACATCTCATTGGCATTCTGACAACTTCATAAGTATTTTTGCTATTTTATTTATTATCAATATGTATTTATTTAAAAAAGTATATTCTCTGTATATTTGAAGCATCCTCATTTTAAATAGACATCAGGTGGAGAGGGTTAAAAAGGTCATTTATCTCAGCAGCATTATAACTGACACACTCGACTTAGTTATAGTGCAGAATTGGAACGGCAAGATCGGCAGCTATCTAAAGTATGAGAAGAAACCGTTCATCAGCAATGATAATTTAAAATTGAGATAGATAATGGTATATGTACACATATGTGGTTAATTTTACTCTAAGGTGTTTAAACATGTACCTTAAATATATCCATTGAATAGATCGGAAGCATTTTGTACTGTGGGTACACAGAAGGATGCTAAGAATTACCTTGGAAGTACTCCAGTGTTCTTATTAAAATTGGAACCCAAAGAGGTCATTGGTTTTTATTTGGTTGCACACTTTATAACGATATTTTAATTTATGAAGTTTTTGACAAATTAATGCTTACAATTGCGAAATTATTCAAGTTAAAATTTAAAAAAACTTTAACCCTTTCCGGTCCACAAAAAAAAAAAAAATGTTCCATCAGGTCCACAAAAGATTTACAGAATTACAGGGTAAAACAATACATCCAGGTTGTTTTTAATAAAACTATATTTATGTTCACAAGGTTGTTTTTAATAAAACTATATTTGTGTTCATAAGAAAATTTTTGGAAGAGATTTCTACATGGCAATAAACTCGCACGGTTAAAAAAAAATTAAAAAAAAAAAAAAAATTAAAAAAAAAAAAAAAAATGTCGAATGACATTCGACATAGGACTCACTGGAATAAAATCGATGTCGAATGACATTCGACATAGGACCGGAAAGGGTTAAAATATATAATTTATGTGAAAAAAACACTTAAAAATATACCTATTAATGTCACCTAGAGGGGTTAAAAAGGATGTCTCGCTTACACTATATGTATGTTATAATAGGTCTACCAGAAAGTTCTGTCTGATAATGTCATCTCAAGTTTCAACACATATGAACGTGTTGGTTTGAAACATATATGGCTGTCTCTTTTTATAATTGTATTTCTACATATACGCTCTTCTAAATTTACTGAAACAATGGTTTCATAATCTCAGTATTAAGTGAGATTCGTTCGCGTAAACATGTCTATTAATAAAGTTCATTTACGGCATTGCATTCTGTATGAATTCCAACAAAGTAGAAATTCTACAGAATCGTGTAGAAATATGATGAACGTTTTTGGTGAAGATACAGTTTCCGACTGAACGTGCAGGAGATGATTTGAAAAATTTGAAGCAGGCGATTTTGACCTTAATGACAAGCCACGCTCTGGGAGACTATCTCTGGTCGATGACGATATTGTAAGGACCATTATTTTGGACATATTCGGAAACTTGGATTGGTGTATTCAAGATGGGTGCCTCATGAGTTAAGTGAATAAAAAAATTACATGACCTAGTTCGTCATTTACACATCTTTGCTTGCTCAGAACAAAAACGAACCTTTCTTAGACCGGATGATAACCGGTGATGAAAAGAGGATTACGTATGAGAACATTGTGAGAAAAAGAATATTCTGTCAGCCCAGACAACCTTCTCCCTCCACCTCGAAACCGAGCTTGAGCCTCAATAAGAGAATGCTGTGTATATGGTGGGACGTCAAAGGACCAATACGCTATGAGCTCCTCAAATCCAAAGAAAGGCTCAATTTGGAAATGTATTGTCGACAAATGGATGATTTGAACGAAGCACTCGAGGAAAGAAACCGGCGCTGGCAATAGGAATCAAATCATACTGACAACCCCAGGTCACATACTGTTTTGGCGACTTGCCAGAAAATCGCAGAGCTAGACGGAAATTCTGTCACATCCACCATACTCTCCAGACCTATTACCATCCGATTATCATTTGTTTCTCTCCCTGCAAATTTTTATAAAGGAAGAAAAATAAAAAATGAAGCAGATGGCAGCCAAGCACTGCTTGAGTTTTTCGCCTCCAAAGATGAGTGGAATAGAATTCACAAATTACCATTATGCTGAGAAGAGGTCATTAGTAACGATGGAAATTATATAGTTCAGTGAATGTTAATAAATGTATTGAAAATGTATTATTGTCTTTTCATTAAAAAATAGACAGAACATTCTGGTAGACCTAATATATGCTCGATTTCAGAAACTTGCGCTATCTCGATCACAGTCTCATTTTATTTGTGAGAATTCTCGGTGGACTTTTCCATACTTGTTATAATAATCTTGAGATATTCATATTTCTATATTGAATTTTTGGATATAGGGGAAGCCCCTAGAATTTAGTCGCTTGTCGGTGCGTAATAGTCAGAGTCGCCAACCAAAAACTTCAAATTATTAGAATTCATAAATACTTTTCGGCGAAAAAAACATTACGAATGACGAAATGTGCAGGTTTTCAAATTAACAGTAGATTTAATACGAAATGTCTATTTCGGACTCTTCCTATAATCCTATAATCTGACTTACGAATTGGGGGTCAATATGACTTATTAATCATTCTGATGAGTTTTACATATACAGTAATCCTTACATTTATGCGGTCTTCATTTACACAACTTCACTTGAATGCGGTTTGAAATTTTAAATGCATAATAATTTTACTTCTATGTGTTTTATTAGTTTTCGATAACAACTTATATAGTTTTATAAAAAAATAACTAAAGCTTCTAAGATGATTGTCTAAGATAAATATATGTAAATGGTTACCTATTTTACATAGCATTCAGTGGCTCCATTTATGTGCTGTTTTCCTAAAACCTGCATCGAGGGATTACTGTACCTATATTTTTATCTGCTTTTAACTCTATTTCAATCTCTCCTGAACTGTTTCTTTTTGGAATGGAATAATATTATTAAGAAGATATTCATGCATTATTGTAGTAATTGATGTAACTTTAATTTTTGTTTCTCTATAGGTTTTATTTTCACTTTATCATAACTTCCCTGACTTTCCACCAATGGTAATGACTGGAGAAGTGCTGACTGCGCTAGCTTCCACACTTTTTACTCCTGATCATACTGATGATACCAATATAGGTAGGATATTGTTTTATTATTTACCATTTAAAATACATGTTATCTGACCTTGTATAAATAATTACGGAATTCCATATTAATCAATTATAAAAAAATTGTTCAAAAAAAAAAAACAATTGTATTTACTATTATAAATACAATAATATATAAAAAAAGGAATGGAGTGATATCACTGATCTTGTAAAAAAAAGCCAGTTCACTTCTCTACCTCTACATTATAAAAAACCTTTCAGTCGGATTACATCACAAATGTTTTTGTTAGTCTATAAGACCTATGTTAGACCTTTGTTACAATTTAGTTATCAAATATAGAACTCTTGTTTTATAAAGGACCTATGTGTCTATTATTCTATGTAAGGAATTTATTTTTCTATTCTATTGTTTTCTAGTTTATTTCTATTTTATTAAAATTTGGACTTTTATTTTTTTTCTTTCGCTACGCTGGCTGGTTATTAGTCCGAGCTTGTATGTGTAGGTTTGAGTTTGTGCATTTATATTTTTAACAATTTTAGCACAAATTTATTTTTTTCATAACTCTATCAAATGTTTATTCATTATCACTTAATTATTTTGTATAATACAATAGTTTAAATATACAAGGACTGAATACATCTGACGTCCTTCCGGCCGGGCTTGCCCTCCTATTGGTGTGGGCATATCTCATGAAATGAATCCAAACCTTTTGAAGTTTTATCTCAAATGTATTATTTTCATTGCCTTAATAAATATATATATTTTTCAGAACATGTATCTAAATACAACATTGCTATTAATAAACTAATTATTTACCTATTTTATCTTACCAACTAGGTCATGGGGGACACATAAATTTACCAATTTTGTTTATATAATAACAAAATCCTCATTTTATGTTTACTTTTGATCCGCATGCATGCCTCGAAACATAATTTTGTTTTTATTCTTTCTCTCCTTCTTGATTACAGTTGAATTAGGCAACGAAAGTGAAGAAGGTTCTGGCGCATCCACTCCAGCATCAGAACATGACGTGCCTATGATAGTGGGCTCAGCAGCTTATCTTAAGGAAACTAATATTGGACTGACAGAGCACCCGGCCAGAAAGTTTATCATGGATTTCCTTAGAGTCATTGTAGTTGATTCTCTTCCTCTAAGTGTTACTAGCAAACAAGCACCAGTAAGTTTTTCATTTGCACAGTTTTTAAATTAATAATTTTGATTTTCAATTTTATTTTAGTAATGAGATACATATGTAAAAAATTATATGAAAATTCTTTAATTTGGGCAAATGTATTTTTTTTAATCTCAAATACTAGAGATAAAAAAATACATTTGTAATAAATGAGATGTGTTGTACTTTTGTTTGTAAAATAATTACAATCATCGCCATAACACCATCTTCGTAGGGGTAGACAGATAAAACATATCTCTATTTAATCTTATCTTGATAATGTCCTATCAAAATGATTCCTTTGAAGAAAAGTTTAGTAAACCACAATCATTATCAAAATAAAGATTTTCGATACTTTATCATCATTGTTTGTATTAATGATACAGTAGTCTCCCTTATCTATGGCGGGAAATGTTCCAAGAACCCCAGTGGATGCCTGAAACTGCAGATTTTGCCGTATAGTGTGTATTTTTCCCATATATACATATCTATGATAAGGTTTAATTTATAAATTGGGCACAGTTAAAGATTATCGACAATAACTAATAATTAAATGTAACAATACACTATAATGTGATAATAATGAAATATAATAATATTCTCACTCTTTTTCTCAAAATGTCTTATTTTATTAAAATGTACAGTATTATAAAAGTTATTCTCAAATTGTATAGAATTTTGAGTGCGCGTTGAATATATACTATATAAAACTTGTCACAAAAATTATAAACATTTACATGAATCATATGCAAAAAAATATCAGAAAGCAGTACACACATGCATACCACCTACCACACACAAAATACAAACTTGAGACAGGTCAAGGTTCAAGTAATCAAAGACCTTAACATCCAAAATAAATAAGAAAATAATAACAAAAATTTACACATGTATAGTATAATCAATCTACTTCAATACACCAAAAAAACGCACTTTGAAACTTCTACATACACGTGTTTACAGAGATCTCCAAAAGTTTGAGGAAAACAAAGTCAATGAAAAGAAAGAAAAAAAAAACAATGGAATTTATGGTTCAAACAAAAAAAAAAGCTCTCTAAGAGAACTTTTAAAGGCATTAAGACTGTCACTAAATATGTCCGAGACTACAGCATAGTCATATAACCCAATTGATGCAATCTGAGACTACAGCATAGTCATATTACCCAATTGATGCAATCTGGAACTACAGCATAGTCATATTACCCAATTGTTGTAATCTGAGACTACAGCATAGTCATATTACCCAATTGATGCAATCTGGGTTTGGAAGAATTAAGAGTAATAAGTAGTTTTACAACCCTCGCACTGGAATATATTATTGTATACTTCTGGTCAAAGATGAAGTGGGTTGAAAGACATAAGCATTGTGACGTATTAATCTTGTGATGAATTTTCCACAAATGTATTTTCTAAACGCAGATAAGGAGGACTAGTGGCTTAATGCTATACCTAGTTAAAGTTCAATCATCCAAACTAATACAAGTACGAGTAGTTGTGGGATACTGAAGTTTTAATTATTGTTATTTCTCTTTTTTCTGTTCATCTATTTTTTCTATGATTTTTAATATATAATATATGATATTTTAAACTTGATTACCAGGTGATAGATCTAGTGTTAGATGCATCACCTCCAAATGCAAGCTCGAATCAGCAAGTTGAGTATCAAACTGAAGTTCTCTCCACACTCATGGAACATCTGCTGTCTATGGATATATTGTCTTCTGAATCTAACGTTGCCAATGTCTGTTACTTGGCAGCTAGACTTGTGGATAAACTCTGGCAAGGACAGTTATCCAGAGATCCACATGAAGTGAGTGTTTCATTCGTCAATTTCTTACTAAATATATGACATCTCTTAGGAAATATATTTTTATTTATGATAAAAAAGGACAGAAGGAAAACACCCAATAGATCATTTCCCCGAGGCACAACCTCTGTAGCCTAATTGGTAAGATGGTTTACTTCAACCCGGGATTTCGGGTTCGATTCCCGATGGTACCCAAAAAAAAGGAATAAAACATAATCCCAGTTTGTTGAAATAATCCATCTGCTAACAATACTACTAGTCCGTTTGCAGGTTTTGTTGTCTCTTCATGTACAATAATATTGCCAGTATGTGAAATGATGAACTGTGAGTACTGTGCAGTTGGACTAAACCTGAAAGCTAAAGCCAAAAACAATATTGTTTCCCAACCACACTCTTCAATTTGTTCACATTGCCAATTTGGATATGTTGACGGTACCATACTAGAAAAAGAAGAATTACCCAGGCACACTTGGGTAAATCAGACAAAGAAACTGTATAACAGAGATGAAGATGAAAATTTATGACCAAGTTGGCATAGGACACGGCCAGAAGTAGGGCCTTTTTCATGGAATTGGATCCTACTCCTATGACAAGGGAACAAAGATGAAAAAAATATTTGGCTCAATCATTGGCTTTTGTATTAATTTTATCATAGATTTTCTGAATTCATATAATTGAAGCACAATTTATATAGCTTCTTCTTCATGTGCTGTGTCCGGTCTCCTTGACATTGGCGATCGCTCTTGAGAAATATACCTGTCTTTGGTAACACTGAACAGCTCCTTAACTGTCTTAATACTAAACTAAGCCAGATTCTATGAGTTCTGCATTGGCCCTTCATTTTGCACATCAATATAATTCTTAACCATGACTTCTATCGATCTCGCGGTGATCTCAATTTTGCCAATTAAAATTTTTGGAATAAGTGTTTTTTTGACATTTTATGGTATTTAAAAGCTCCCATTCTACATCTGCTTGATGTGTAACCTCTCTGTTTTAGATATAATAAAACCAAGAAATTCTAAGCATTCTCCGATGAATCCACATTTGGAAGGGTTAAGCTAATTAAGTTCAAATAAGTTTTGAAAACTCAAATGTTAACTTTAATTGAGAATATTTAATTAAACTCTTGTTTTATTTCAGGTTTTCGATTTTATTGTCAAACTTGTGGCACAAGCAAAACGGAAATCAGTGTGTATTTCTCTCGAAGGCTTACATCACTGTTTGAATCGAACAATACTGTTTCTACTGTCTCGATCTACGGATTCAATAGCAGATCAAATGTCAGTATTAGAGGCGCTTCACAAATTAACAACAAACAGAATTTTGATATTTGGTGCTGGTAACCATGAATTGGAATTTATTGGCTGCCTCACATATTGTTTATTGCAATTGAGTGCCGACATGAAAATAATATTGGATTCACACATGAGAACTGTTTGGCATGTTAATCCTAGCAGCGATTTAGAAGCAAGAGATGACAAACTTACACAGCATCAAGGTAAATTTAGATTGTTTCTATTCTATAGTATGACAGTGACCTCACCCTTTATTCTTCAAAGATTTGTCCTAATTCATACACTTTCATAATTGTTTTTATAGATCCTAAATTACAAACATTTGAAATTCTCTGAAACAACATATTTTCATATTAATAATAAACGCTTATGGCCATCTTAATTGAAAATTAAATTGAAGATGTGAAAACTGCATATTGTATGGAATAAAGCATCGTGTCTAACAGCCATAAATATGTCATTCACAACACCATTTTCCAGCATCAATTACTACACTAGTGCTTTGAAAATAATTAGATTTTCTTAATTAAAATATATTTTTGATCGTTAATTTTTTTCAGGACGTAATCTAATGGCTGGTGCCGCAAGACGGGTGTGGGAAGAATTATATGCATGTAAAAAACCGGCTATTGAAGAAGTCTTCAAAATTACCCTTGGTGCTCCTGTGGGTAATGCTCGAGCCCCAGATTTAACTGCAGTCAGAGAACAACTTTGCGAGAGTTCTACTAAATTATGGCTGCATTATGTTGATTCTGAAAGAAAGGTATTTCTTATCACAATATGTGATTGTGCATAAATTTAAACAGTCCCACTTGTATTTGTTTTTCCATTGGCCCAGAGAGCCAGTATAGATTAAGGCAAGCAATCATTTGGGCCAGAGAATGGTAAAACCACTGGTGTCCCTGGAGGCAACCACTATTATTAACTGTTTTCATATTAGTAGTTTGCTGTAATAAAAAATAACTTTAAAATGACAAACTTAAATATATCATCAGCTTTATAACCCAGAATACTCTTGATTGCCTGGAGGATCTTCTGCAATCCTTCTATCTTAGCAGCGTTCCTTCTCCAATTTGTTATACCCAGTGTGCGGCAATTCTCTGTCACACCATCTAGCCATCTCAGTTTTAGTCATCCCACTCTCCTTTTCCTTTCAGTGTAAGTGTCCTGTAGGCAAGTGCCCAAGCAAGTGCAGTCTAGCAATTTCTAAAACTTTTGCTACGCTAACTTCGCTGTCTATAGTGTAGAGCTTTTCGTTATACATGTCTCAATTCGCTATTGTCATTAAGCGATCATTTTTATTTTAACAAGACGTGCAAATTTTTGCTTTCTATATTGTTCAGTATTGATTAACCTTTTATATGAGACTGTAATACAAAAAAATATTGAGAGCTTTATGATTTAAAAATGTTTTTTTTTCTAACTTTCTAGGCCTCCTACAGAATTCCATGGGAATTGCACAATCAGATTCAATCTAAGATTCAGAAGGTCACAGGTGGACTAACTAGACTCGCAAGTCGTACTAAGGTGAAAAAAGAAGATCCAACTAGAGTCAGGGTCAATCTGAGTAAAGAACAAGCTTACTCATATATGGATATTCATGTTGGATTAGTAAGGTGAATTTCAAACTTAAAAAAACCATGTGCAAGATTTATTAATATTATAATTAATTTTATTTAATCTTTTAGATAGCTGATTTATAAAGAATATGATTTTCCTATTATTAGTATTGCCCTGAAAAACATACATTTTGGAATACAGACTTGGAATAAATAAATCCCTTAAGTAATTTTCAGTGATTAATTAGTTTTTAAAGGGATGCACTGTTGATTTATTTAATGCTTATTACCCAAATAGATTTAAAGAATCTTCCTACACTGAAATTTCTTACTTGTTTCCACTTACATTTCCTGGTTTTAGAGTTTGTGAGATCACCAACATTGGTGTTTAAGATACTGTTTAAGTCACAGTTTTTTTTATGTTACAAAAATTTATTCTAACTAGACAAAAGTATGTGTTTTTTCTCTTATGAATAAATTTGTTTTTTCAGGGAATTATGGTGTTGGCGTCGCACTCAACATGCCAACACATGGCAACACACATGGCGATATGTGCACCAAGAATGGCTGCAGGCAGAAGGAGAACTGCTGCGGGAGAGAGGTCTTTGGGGACCTCTGAAGCCACCTCCTCTCAGCAAATGGGCCCTCGACTGCACTGAAGGGCCTAATAGGATGCGCAGGAAGATGAGGAAAAATGAAATTTTCTACCAGCACTATCCCTATCGACCTGAAATGGATAATCCAGAAAATGTAAGTAAACAAATTTTATTCATAAAGAATCATGTATTGTATTCATGAAGATGTTTTAACACAGATTTAGGATTCCATTATTGTGTTATCACAATACAGTAAAAGTCCGTCAATTAGAATAATGATAATTCATATTTTTCGCCATTTTCTAAGTTTCGAAATTAGTTTTTCTTAATAAATTCCACTGTTAATTTAAAAAACCACTTATTTCATAATTCTTAATGTTTTGTGCCAAAATAATTTGAAATTTTCCACATAAATCACGGATCACATAGCCGGCCCTGGCAGTTGAACTATAGGTGTATTATGTGCAGGCAAGCAGTTAAATTTCTAGAGTTCTCCCTATATCCAAATATTCAATATCAAAATATCCAATATCAAAATATCTCAAGAATATTATCATAAGTGCATGGAAGTCCAGAAACAATATCCAATGATGGCGATGAAGATATTTTGGAATTGATGGTAGACATATCATCTAGGGAGAATTAGTGTTTTTTTTAATTCGTTCACCTGCCTAGGTGAAGGAATATTTCTTTAATGTATTTCACCATTTACCAATATGTTACATAATCTCAATATTGGAAATATTTTGACAGAACGTTACTTAACTTCCATAACTTTTACAGTAAGAAAAACGGCCTCGACGTTCCCAATCCTTGCGAAGTGCCTCACAAATTTAAATTTCCTTTTAGTGATCTTGTAATTGGAATTTTATTTATGAAATATGGTCCCCAGAATTTTAAATGAACATACTTTTACTGTGTTTGAAAGAAACAATTTGACTTAGATCATATCTAATTCTTGTATTTTCTCACATTTCGGTTGCATACAATACAACCTAGTAGGCCTATTGCCATCTAACAATTTCTCACAAACAACTAGGATTTCAACAGGCTTAATTGTGAAAAAAAAACAGGTGAAATCGAACTCAAAACCACTGATTGCAAGATTTCAAAGATGATTACACTTTGAGATTCCTCCGTATTTCAATATTTATTATTCAATTTATATTTTGTTCCTAATGAAAATTTTACTTCATCCAAATATTATCCTTTGATTACATTTGAATATTGAACTAAGAATAAAATTTGTTTTTTTTTAAATATGGCTTTTAAAAACAAGAAAATATGGCTTATTACAGAAACAATTTAAATACAAAGTAGCTCATAGCCTGGACAGCAAAGAATATTACATGATGTACCAACAATGGAGGACTAATGGCACCAGCCTGGGGGATGGGGAACGCAGTGAGAGCATTGGCTATCCATTGGAATCACAGGCTATACAAACTGATGAAGACAATGTGTAAGATATCATTTTTTCTATCAATTTAAAAAAATTTACTATATTTTTTTATTTCACTTGGCGAGTTTATTGTCATGTGGCAATTTCTTCCAACCAACCAAAAAGATGTTTTTAATGAGCCCTAAGTGAAAACCAGACTGAAATTCCATTTAAAAAAATCTGGATTCCAGCGGGGATCGAACCTGCAACCTCCGGATCGGTAGACAAGCGTCTTACCACCAGGCCACGGAGGTCGTCATAAATTTAAACAGTTTGGTTACCATATTAAAATTTCATTCGCATTGTGAACCAAACTTATTAGTAATATAAATTCAATTGTCATATTCACGTGAAGAATATACCATTTGTTAAGCCCGGAACAGTCCCACTTGTATTTGTTTTTCAATTGGCTCAGAGAGCCAGTATAGATTAAGGCAAGCAATCATTTGGGCCAGAGAATGGTAAAACCACTGGTGTCCCTGGAGGCAACCACTAAAAAAACCACTGGTGTCCCTGGAGGCTAGAGTGGGCACCAATACGTTATGTATTGTCATTTTCATTACTTTTTATATAGTGCGGTTATTATATATTACATTAAGTGCTCCATTTACCTCATTACCTGTCACTAGCCTTCTTCCAATGTCCCTTTTAACTCGCCCATCATACGTCAACATGCTGCCCGAACAGAACTCGTTAAAAATTACATTAATTTATGGTGTAATAAAATTTATGATTGGAATCAAATTAGGTTGATGTAATCAAGTCTTGGTTAACTATATTTGAAGAAGTTGAATTTACATAGCATATAACTTTTACATAATTCAGATTATTCATAATTTTATTATATGAACGATGCACACCCTAAAAGTTGATTATTTCTCTGTAAAATTTATACATTTTAAAATAAATTATCATATTTTTTAACCAGATCTAAAGAAACTCAATTAGACTTGGCAGCGAATGGGGGGTCTCCGTCTAATTTAGTTGGAAATTTACGTGGTCGCGAGCAATCTTCATCTGTGGATGGAAACGAAGACGGAAAAGAAGAAGAAGATGAAGAAGAACAGCCACCACCACCTGACAACCAAACACTTTTAAGACTGCTGGATCATCATGAAAAGGTCATATTCAAAATTCTTACACTACATCAAAATAATAAAAGTTTGAATATAATTTTATTTTAAAGAAAATAATTTTTTTTCTTTTAACCGTCTTGCTAAATTTTAGTTGAATTATTTACCATATAATCAATTGAAATTTGACCCGAGAAATTCGACATGTTGTTACTCTAGGGTTTGAAGTATCAGGTCTGTAAATACGAAACCGGATTTTTTTTATAGAAAATACACATTTATTGTATGAAAATGGTAAAAAATATTTTATTCAAAGTATTGGCCATCGCTAGCTACATATTTTTTCCATCTCTGGCAATTTGTGAATGCTACGCCAAAAAATCTGTTGCTCTTTTGAGGCAAACCAATCATCGAGCCATTTTTGTACATTTTCGTAAGAAGTGAAGCGCTGCTCAGCAAGTGCGTGTCCCATCGATGCAAATAAGTAGTAATCGGATGGAGCCAAGTCTGGTGAGTAAACCGCATGCAAAAGTATTTGCCAACTAAACGCCTCAATCATTTCCTTGACCGGTTTTGCTGTGTGCGATGGTGCATTGTCATGAAGCAAAATCACTTTGTGTTGCCTCTTTTGATATTCTGGTCGTTTTTCACGCAATGCTCGGTTCAAATCCATCATTTGTTGTCGGTAGCGTTCAATATTAACGGTTTGGCCAGGTTTTATGAGCTCATAATAGATAACACCCTTCTGATCCCACCAAACACAGAGCATTGTCTTCCATCCATAGCGATTTGACCTTGCAGTCGATGTCGCTGGTTTGCTTGGAGTTACCCATGATCTTTTACGATTAGGATTCTCGAAATATATCCATTTTTCATTGCCAGTAACAATTCGATGGAGAAATGATTTTCTTTTGTGCCTGCCGAGCAGCATTTCACAAGTGGTTTTTCAGTTTTCATGCTGTCTTAGATTCAGTTCATGTGGAACCCATTTTCCCACCTTCTGGATCGTATGGAGACGGCTTTTCATGTCACATTTAATTGATCCGCGAGTTGTTGCTGCGTTTGAGAGTCATCCTCATCCAACAATGCTTGCAATTCGGCGGCTTCAAACTTTCTCGGTGGTCTTCCACATTCTTCGTTTTTCACGTTAAAATCGCCACTTTTGAATTTTTTAAACCACTAAAAGCACTGTGATTTACCAAGAGCATGCTCACCGTAAACTTCGACAAGCATTCGATGCGATTCTGCAGCAGTTTTCTTCAAATGGTAACGGAACATCAATGCTTTCCGCGAATCGTAGTTTTCAGGCACAAAAATAGACATGTTCAACGCTATGAAAACATGTGTAGTTGTATTAAACTTGTATTGTTGTGAGTTAAAAGTCTTTTACAAATGTAAACACAAGAAAAAAGCGCCAATGACGCGGTTTGACCGTCACTACTTTGACAACTAGAGCCATTTATGAGCAAATTCCGGTTTCATATTTACAGACCTGGTATGTTCACTTTGTTAATTTTATTTGATTACATTATTACAAACTCAAAAAAATAAAACTCGTGTTGTAAATATTCTCTAAAAAATTATTCCATCATCTTTTAGATCACCCACATGTTTCGCTGTGCTCGAATTCAAGGTTTAGATACAACAGAAGGGCTCCTTTTATTTGGTAGGGAATGCTGTTATGTGATTGATGGTTTTACTCTATTAAAAAATAGAGAAATAAGGGACCTGGACAGCTGTCCAGCAGACTACGAGCCAATATTGCCAGCTAGTCAAGGATGCTCTACCAAAGAAGTTCCTCGATTATGCTCCAAATTTTCTTATGAAGATATTAGGTATGTATCCTTTATTTGTTTTTGTGATGTGTTACTGTCTTCTTCATCTTATTTTAGGCCTGATGGCCTGTTATGGTCCTGCATCATTGTTTGCCTCTTGCGACGTCGACTGCCAGCTGTCTTTCCATCTTTTGGGAGGTCGTCCTGGAAGTCTGCTTGCTTGGGGAATACTGGAATTAATAAATTAAAGATTATTTATTTTGGAATATTTATTTATTAGCTCGCCAACTGTCAGCAACAAACTATATTGCTTGCTAAAGGAAAATTTTTGCATTAATCTCTCTGGTTGTTGTGGAACTTGTTAATAAATTTTCATCAATGGATTCTAGTATGAAATTAACCAATTTTACTTGAAAGTGTCAAATCGTTTCTTGGCATTTTGAAAAGGGTCACAAATTTTTAAATAAAGTTAACAAAAAGCAAGTTTATACGTTCCTCAAAGGGTCACACGAGAGGAATAAAATTGCCCAAAAGATACGTGGCATTCGCGAGGGGGTGTAGCGGTAACTGAATGCGGTACAGTACGGGAGATAGGTCGTTAGGTGACCGGCGCGACGGTAAACATTGAAGTAATATGTATTGTGATTTTAAATTTACTGTCCCAATTAAGCGGAATATTGTCTCACCTAAGCGATGTAAATTACTATAGTTCCTTGGTTTGGTTTGCCTTCCTTGAGATTTGGCCCAAATAAGCGGCTGCCCCAATTAACCGGTGGCCCAATTAAGCGGAATTGACTATATATGTATATATCTTGAACAATAATCTTTTTTTTTAATGTAATTTTACATCAATCCTTCAATGTTTCAACTCACTGAAAGATATCAAATGATTTACAAGATCATTTAAAAAAATATTTATTGTTTTTTTTATTAATTATTGTATACCTATTTATTATCTATATAAATATATTAACACATTGACTGCTCAGTCGTTCCTTTTAAAATTGTTAAAAAATGATAAAAAGGGGAGAACAGACATAATTCATTGTTGTACAGCCTTCAGTGCCTTTAGACTACTCCAGGCTCATTTGCTTTTTAATTCATATAAAGAAATTTGGAATAGAATGTCAATAGGCATTTTGATCACTCAGCAAAATTTTATATAAGCACCTAAAGGCATTTTCAGTATGGAATGTGTTAGTAATATTCTTATTTTTTTATTAATTTTAAAATATATCTTTTTCAATTTTAGTCATTTCTAATATATTTTTTTTTAGTTATAAAATTTTCACACTCAAATTTTCACTATTAACTTTTTCAATTAGAATGTTCCCCCATTGTGAAATACCTATATTTATAATTTAAATATCAAATACCTTCGTTCTTCAGATAATTCACTTTCTAAATATATTGTAGGGAAGTCCACAAGAGACGGTACCTCCTGCAGCCCATGGCTTTAGAAGTGTTCTCCAGTGATGGTCGCAATTATTTACTATCATTTCCACGAAAAGTTAGAAACAAGGTAATGGTTTATTTTATTTTATTTATTTATTATAATGTATGGTCTTTTATTGACCATTAAAAATAGTTAACAATAGTAATCATATAATTAAAATAAGAATTTAAAAAAATATCAGAAATAAGTATGTACATACATATTACCTACCATACATATAACATAAACATGAGACAGACCAAGGCTCAAGAGACCCAAAGCCCTAACATACAAAAAAGATAATTGGAAAAATAAAAAAATATTTTCAAATACGTCATCCACTGAATGAAAAAAGAATACATAGAAATTTCAACATATTTTTTAGAGATCTTGGAAAGTTTAAGAGAGAAAAAATACAATGTAAAGAAAAAAAATCAACGAGACTCATCCCATGATGTCAGATTTATGGTTCAAATAAATAAAATCGCTCCCTGAGAGAACTTTTAAAGGCACGAAAACTGTCTGCAAATATGTCAGAGACTACAGCATAGTCATTACCCAATCGGGTACCTGCGTACTGGATAATTCGAGTAATAGTTTTACGACTCACGCACTAGAATATATCCTGCAATCTCGTACTTATCGAACGAATTTGGAAGTTTATTAATTTCAATAACTTACAGTTTATTGTTCCATTTACTGTTTTGAAAAGCAGGACAAAAAGGTGAAAAGATGAAATAATATGGTGTAAATGCAAACTTGTTCATGGTATATTGTCATTTTATTCATAGAATATATTAGAGCCAGGATTAGAATGAATATTTTTTCGAGTGAGCGGCTCCAAACTACAAAGGGTGTGTTAGTTATATCACCCAAGTTTTTTTAACATCTATGTATATATTATAGATAGATGCATGTGTTGAGTATCTGCAAAAATTTGTAGAAGGCGAAAAAGAAAATGTGAATTGCTATATATTGATGACATGGTAGTATTAGAGTTAAAACCATCTTCATGGTATTTGAAGGTACTTTATCAATATGTAGCTAAGAGCATGTAGCTTTAGTCATAACCTGTAGAATGTCAAAAAGTTATAATACAATAATGTAAGAAAAATGATAAACATTTATATTTTCTTGTTCAGGTGTATCAGCGCTTCATCTCCCTGGCTACAGGGATATCTGATAGTGCGGCGGGATCAGTAGCTGGACAAAAGCGTGGAGTGGCCGTGGAGCAGCCTCAGGGTCTCCTGGCCACACTCATTGGAGACACTTCTGTCACACAGCGATGGGTGGTAAGGAACCAAGCTTTTAACAAATAACCAATAAAAATTAGACGAACGTCACTGATCTTGTGGAAAAAAATGGTAACATTGTAAAATAATCAAAAAGTTCATTTGATATACGAGGGTGGAGATCGAATATTTATGAGACTTTTTTGTTTTAAATTTTTTATTTCCAGAATATCCCCCATCGAGCAGACACGTGACGGAATTGTAGGTCCTTTGTGATTATTGATTGATTGCTCCCATAACTTATTCGTATATCAGAAACAATTTCGGAAACTGTCAAACATTCCTCTTCCAGAAGATCACGAATGGCGTTAATGTTCTGTTCGGTAATGCTCGTCCGTGGGTGACGATCATGGCTCTCGTTTTCAACCCCTTCACAGCCTTTCATGAACTCCTTATGACAGGCAAACACACGGGGCTTTGACAGTATTTGATCCCCGAACAGAGCCATCAGTCTCCACAGAATTTCGGCCGGTTTTACGCCTTCACGAGCGAGAAACTTGATAATTATACATTGCGCAATCGACGGGTGCACCTTTTTCTCCGACATTGTGTGCCGTACTAATGACGGAATCTGCCGAGGCTGGCTGACCACTCTCCCCACTCCTGATATCCCACCCAACACTCCTCGAGGTGGGCGTGCACTCCGTTTAAAATTATGCGCTCGAAAACAAAAGTCTTGTTTATATTTGATCCGTACTTGTATACATACATATAAGTACTTGTATACATACATATAAGGTGTATAAACACTAAGAATTCTGAATTTCAATGCAACAACCTCTGAATAATAAGAACCTCACTATTATTCCTCAATGTGCAATAACATTCTTAGATTCAGCCATGCTCTGAGAAGTAGCCATTCCTTCATTATATATTTGAGCTTAAAAATGTAAATGACTTCCATTCAGCTGACAATTTTTTACATATCCTAGGAGTTAAAAAATATTATAAACTGTTCAAAAGAAGTCTTCATCGTTTTAACACTAAGTATATTTTTCTACTATTTGATAAACATTATTCTACTAGCTTCAGTACCTTTGTGTTAAAAAAATATTAAAAACATCTAAAACTATGATTGAAAAGGTACAGAAACCAACTGTTAAGGTTTTCTTAAAAATGCTGTAAATATATTCGAGCAGCCTTAAGTTCACACTTATCTCTCATCGCTTCATTCCATATTCTGTCATATGTTGTCACCGCATGTATTCTTCAAGTGCACAAGTATATATATTTTAGTGTCTACCAGTATATATGTTTTAGTGCCTTTTGATTTTGTTTCCTATCACTGCATGCCGTTCAATATCCCTCGAAACTCTCATAATTTGAGAAAAATATTGCCAAAATAGTAGAATTCTTCAACTTCCTCTAATCTTCCATGCTTACCACATTTACTTTTCCTTTCACACTTTTTTATCACCATAACTTTGAATTTCGCAATATTCATTCTCAGATCTTTCTCTTTACATCTCTTATACAATTTGCATTCTCTACTAACACTACCATGTCATCAGCGTACGACAATCTGCACACATTCCCATTCGACATTTAAATCCCACCCATTCATTGACTTGTGTAGTTCCTTCACAAACAAATCTATGTAAATATTAAAACAACTGGGGTGACATGACACATCCTCACTTTGGCCCTTTTTAAATATTAAACCACTCAATCAAGGCACCATTCACTCTGATACAAGCTCTACTTCCATTATATAATGATGCAATAATACCACATTTTTATTTCCATTCAACACCATATTAATTTAATATTTTCTATAGCTTGTTTCTTATCTTACAGTTTCTTATTTTTTTATATATATTTTTCTATAACCATATACTATATGTATGAAGAGAAAATCTGATCCATCCTCCTCCACTTAAGAGGGCCCCCAGATCATTCCACACATTTCAGTCTTTCATCTCACCATTTTTCTATCAGAATTTTGCCAGAGCTTACTTACTACACTTAATAAGCTGTAACTTCCACATTTCATTCTTGTACCATTGCCTTTATATAATGCAAAAATCACTGCACTCATTTAGTTTTCGTTGTTAGTTCCTGTGTGCTTTCATCACAATTAGTTCTGTGCTCACCACATCACATAAAATATTTATTACACCAACTTAATGACCCTGCAATAATAAAGCTACATATTTTATCTTTTTAAACTCTTTTTCCCTGTTTTAAAATTTTACTGTGGTGTACATAGTACTAATAATAAAAATGCTGTAGATAATATAAAAAAAATGATCCAAAATAATATTAATTCAAAATTCTATTTTCCTATCTGTTAAAGAATCTTAAAATATTGACCAAAAATAACCTTTTGTTTCGTGGGACTTCTATTAATTTTGCAACAAAAATTACATAATGGGACTTATATTGAACAAGAAAGGGATGTGCCTATTTACTGCTGAGTGAAAAGTCAAAAAAAATCTTTTGATCAAAAATTCAAAATTTATTTTTAAATTTGGTCTGCTGCATATATAGTAGTAGGTTTCTACTTATTCAAAGTGGTCACCTACCTATAGAAAATATACAGTAATACCAGATAAATTCGAAACGAATTGGTATTCAATAAAAATATTCATCATTTAAAAAACTTTATTTATTGTAATTTTTTTAACAGTTAAAAATTATCTTAATTTATTGCAATTGTTTTTGACAGTTCAAAATTAGTATGAGTTATTCCACGAAATTAGCATTTAAGTTATTGTTCATTGATGTACTAAAAAAGTTGGTTTTCTAAATTTTGCCTGTAATTGGTTTTTTTCTAATTTTATCTTGTATAAACCAAATTTACAAATTATATGAAACAAAATTATATTATTTTTAATTGCTCCACGTCAAACCCATTTTTGAAGTTTTTTCCAACTAGTATATTTTAATAGAGATTTTTTTCTTTGAAATGTTTAATTATGCCAGAGACATTTCAAAACTTGACATTGTGAATTTTTTTGCTCAATAAATCAATTGAATGATTTTTGTGGTGATTTGAATGAAAGGATATTTAATCTTTGTAATAAATAAATTGAATAAAAAAAATATTTTGGAAAACAAGAAAATTCTTGTTAAATTATAATGAAATTTGCTGTCCACATTTTATAAAATAAAAATATTAAAATTTTCAGAGGGGAGAAATATCCAATTTCCAATACTTGATGCACCTCAACACTCTGGCGGGAAGATCTTACAATGACTTAATGCAGTATCCAGTTTTCCCCTGGATTCTGGCTGACTATGATTCACATGATCTGGATCTCACCGACCCTCACACATTTAGGGACTTCTCGAAACCTATGGGTGCCCAAAGTCCTGAAAGGCTTGAGCAGTTTAGAAAAAGATATAAGGTCAGGCATATTAATGTTCATATATATTTATCTTTTAAAAAAATTTGTAATATAAATAAATCTAAAAAAGTGTTTTGATGATTAACTTTGTTCTTATAAAGTAAAATATGAAAGTTACCAAAGAGTGATAGGAGTTAAATAAATACCTTAGAAATTCATACCTTCTTATTCTCCAAGCATCTGAAGTTCTAGCAACTGTTAGAAACAGGTGGTGTTATTAGAATTTAGGGAATTATTTTGAGGAAACTATTTGAAAGATTTGCATGGGAAATATATTTGGTTGAAATTAATGTCACAGAAGAAGATGGCTAAAAAAAGAACAGATGGGGAGACCTTTGGTAAAATTTTGACAGAAGTGGCAAAAGTAAGAAATGTTAGAATGGTGTTATTACAAAATGTCCACAACAGACTTAAAAAGTATGGAGATCCATCTACTTATCAAGCTAGGGAAAGTGTACACGTTATGTATATTTATATAATCTATGACTTATGAGTATTGACTATTGATTTAAAAATACATTTTTTAGGAATGGGATGATCCTCACGGAGAGACTCCACCATATCACTATGGCACTCACTACTCCTCAGCTATGATAGTTTGCTCCTATTTGGTGCGCATGGAGCCCTTTACACAGCACTTCCTGCGCTTGCAAGGTGGCCACTTTGATTTGGCTGACAGGATGTTTAATTCAGTAAAGGAGGCTTGGAGATCGGCATCTAAACATAACATGGCTGATGTCAAAGAACTGATACCTGAGTTCTTCTATTTACCAGAATTTCTTTGCAACTCAAACAATTTTGACTTAGGTAAAATATTATAATTTTTTATCAATAGGGTAGTTATTTCTGTTTCTCTTTAGAGATATGGATTTTAAATAAAATACGATATCAGCTTTATGTGCATTATTTGCAATGTTAAAATATTAACAGAGTTAACAACAGAATTTTTATCTTTAAAAAAATATAAGAACATCATATGTGTCCAAATTTTAAGAAGAAAGAAAAATGCTAGTGAATTCTAAGGATGATCAGTTCAGTATGAAATTCGAACTATAAATTTTAACCTTTGCATTCGAATGTCACTTTCGACATCACAAATAGGCATCTGTCAACATAGAATTCCAACTCTTTCAATATTCAAATGAATTACTTATGAAAATATTTATTTCATTGTCTGATCATCGTAAAATAAAAATTCAAATGCCAAAGGGCTGATGGATAGTGAAATTATTTGAGCTATTTTATAACAATCAGAGTTATCGCACATTTTAGAGTCATTTGACCAATGAAGAATGCTAAAATAAATTTTTTTAATTTAAAATTTTCAGGGTGCAAACAATCGGGAGTGGCTCTCGGTGATGTGGTCCTTCCACCATGGGCTAAGAATGACCCTCGTGAGTTTATCCGTGTCCACCGGGAAGCTCTAGAAAGTGACTATGTCTCCCACCACCTTCACCATTGGATTGATCTCATATTTGGCTACAAGCAGCAAGGACAACCTGCTGTGGATAGCCTCAATGTCTTCCATCACCTTTTCTATGAAGGAAATGTTGATATCTACAAGTAAGTTAATTTAGAAGTTTTATTTCAACAACTCATTTTAAGAATCTTCAGTGAAACATAGTCTGCAGGTCAATTTTAAGAAGAAAGAAATTTCTAAATTTAAATTTGTTGTTTTGAACATAACTTGATTATTTATGCAAAATTTTATTTTATTGGGTGTTAACATAAGTTTTGTCCGTTTTTTCCAAATTTAAAAATGAGCACCAAAAGTAAAACAAAATGGTAAAGGTTATACGTCATTCGAAAGAAAATTTTCTGCTCTACAAGGTATTATGTTTGCTTTTACATTACATATATTATTTTATTTGATTACAAGCCTTCAAAATGGAATGTCAAGTAGACGAAAGTGAGCATTTTCGACACCTCCTTCTGTTCGTGTTCAATCGAGGGAATAAAGCTGCCAAAGCTGCTCGCGATAAGTGTACGGTGAAGATGCTATGAATGAAAGGGCAACTCGTCGATGGTTTTTGCGTTTCAAAGGCGATAATTTCGACCTGAAGGACATGGAGCATTCCGGACGAGTGGACTTCGATGAGGACCGCTAAACCATATTATTCATGAAGATCCCCTTCAAACCACCGTAGAATTGGCTGAGCAGATGAATTGTAGTCACATGACTGTATACCGCCATTTTAAATCAATGGGAAAAGTCCAGAAGTTCGGCGCTTGGGTTCCACATGTTTTGAGTGAAAATAATAAAAATCAACTGTTGAACGACACAACTTATGTTAACACCTAATATATCAACAGTTTAACTTTTTTCTCTATTTCACTTAGATCTGTGTTTTTTAGCCTTTTTGAGTCATGACTAGATTAGGGTATTATTTTTAATTTCACTGCCTAACTAAAAATTAATAAAATAATACAGGGTACAATTTTTTTTATTTAATGCATTATATTTTTTTGAATACATTTGATATATTATTAGGAGTACAAATAAGTTACCGCCGTTTTTAATCAAAATTTGGGCATTTATTGTGAAACAACAGAACCTCATGTTTTATTCGAAGTATTGCCCATCGCTTGCCACTACTTTTTACCATCTTTCTGGCAGCATACGGATACCGCGTCGGAAGAATGCTTCATCTTTTGAGGCTATCCACGAATCGACCCAATTTTTGGTATCTTCATATGATGTGAAGTGCTGCTCAGACAGGCCATGCGTCATCGATCAAAACAAGTGGAAAACAGAAGGAGCAATGTCTGGTGAATACGGCGGATGGAGTAAAACTTCCCAATTGAGTGTTTCCAAATAGGTTTTGACCGGCGCCTCAACATGTGGACGAGCATTATCATGCACTAGAATAATTTTGTCGTGTCTGGAGTAGTAGTGGGCGCGCTTTTCCTTCAGTGCTCGATTCAATCTCATCAATTATGTTCGGTAGACAGCCCCAGCAATGGTTTCATTCGGTTTGAGCAACTCATAATACACGACACAAAGCTGATACCACCAAATACACAACAAGAGTTTTTTCCATGAATATTTGGCTTAGCCGTAGATGATGAAGCATGGCTAGGGGGTCCCCATGATTTCTTCCTTTTTGGATTATCATGGTGGATCCATTTTTCATCACCAGTGACTATGCAGTGCAGAAAACCCTTTCGTTTATGCCTGGCAAGCAGCATTTCACATGTGGAAAATCGGCGATCAACGTTTCTCGGTGTCAGTTCATATGGAACCCAATTTCCTTGTTTTTTAATCATTCCCAATGATTTCAACCGATGCAAAATTGCTTGTTGAGTCACTGCTAATGTAAGTGCAAGTTCTTGTTGCGTTTGGCACGAATCTTGATCCAATAATACTTCCAATTCCGCGTCTTCATACACTTTCGGCCTTCCGCTACGTTCTTTGTCTTCGATGTCAAATTCACCGTTCTTAAACTTTTGAAACCACTCACAACAACTTATCTCACTTAAGGCAGCCTCACCATATGCTTCTACAAGCAATCGATGCGCCTCAGCTGCAGATTTCTTCAAATTGAAGAAGTAAATCAAAAGTTCCCGCAAATGACGCTTATTCAACTCAAAACTTGACATTTTCGCACACAAAAGAATATATTATAGTGATAAAAATTCACTAATATTTCAAGGTTATGTTGTTGACAGATGTCCAACCTTATGACAATGACGTTTTACATCTGACAATTTTAACCATAACTTACTGGTGGCGCCAACTTTTGTCAAACGGCGGCGGCTTATTTGTACACCTGATAATAATATTGAGAAATTATTATTTTCAACATGCAGTGAAAGGTTTTTTAACATGATATCGTATTAGAAATATTAAAGTATTGGTATTGTTGAAAATATTTTGTGACCTATTCAAAATGCCAACTGATTCACTTTTGGGCCCATAGGTTACTATTTTTTACATATAATTATTCAATAGGACGTAATTAAAATGAATCAAGTTCCATGAAAGAAATATACATATGAGAAATTATGTTTGTGGACCATGTTTATAGTTCTTTTATCTTTTGATTTTAGAACACATTTTTCTAAATATTTCAATTCTTTTGTTTTTGTAGCATCAATAATGTTCTTGTCAATATACTTGGGATGTTCTTTTCAGTTCTTACTTAAATAGGATATTTTTTTAATCTAAAGGCATATTTACACTAATCACAACAAAGTCCCTCAAATCTATAAATAAAAGTTAGTTTGTTTAAAGATCCTGTAGGGTTGCAGGACAAGGAAAATGTAACATTTTCAAGGAGTTTTTTTTCAGTAGTCTCCAAGACAGACTAATGCAAATATGAATCTAGGATGAGCCATCTATTAGGGTTACACCCAGGCCTCGGGCTATTGGACCTCCCCCAATATCCTCAACCCTTTGCAAGTTTTTTTTTACGTCACTCGAAGCAATATTTCAAAAATATTTTTTTAATATTGATGTTTATTAAATAAATATCCAAATACCTGTTAGTGTAAACAAAAAAAATTAACATGATTAAAAATATGAAGATACATATGACACACACCTGCTATGAAAGATAATGCCACACTGAATATAGCGTGTCACCATTGTGCCTACAAGTTTCGTGATAAAATCAAAATTGCACTGTTTGAGTGTCCTCCAGTGCAAAGGATTAAAAAAAAAATAAAGAGTTGCAGAATGCCTCTTAAATTTGTCCATAACCTTGACTCTGCTCTTTTTTGTCAAATATTATGGACGTGTTTTGTGTTCTGATACAACAATGAAGGTATTAGATAGAAAGTCAAAAGATTGTCTACTTTTGTGTTTGTAAAATTATTTTGTCTCTTTGCAGTATTGATGATCCTTTGAAGAAAAATGCAACAATTGGTTTTATTAACAATTTTGGCCAAATACCCAAGCAACTCTTCCGCAAAGCTCACCCTAGCAAAAAGATGTCCCAACGTAGCTCCACAATTCTCGACCCCAACATTATCAATCCTATGGTGGGAATAACACCTCCAGAAAAGCTATTTTTCCATAATCTGGATAATCTAAAACCCACTCTACAACCAGTCAAAGGTTAGTTGAAAATTACTTTTATATTTCTACCTAAATAATGTATTTCTTTTAACTTCATTTCCGTGCTTACTCAATAACAACTAATTTATATTTTAAGAGAATTTAATTATTTAATTCTAACTTGTTGCAGAAGTCAAAGGTCCGGTCGGTCAGATCCTTTACACTGACAAAGCAATATTGGCTGTTGAACAAAACAAAATACTAATGCCCCCTTCTTATAACAAATATGTGGCTTGGGGCTTTGCAGATCATTCTCTCAGAATAGGCAATTACGACAATGATAAGACGGTATTTGTGTGTGAAACAGTAGCACAGGCCTGTGGTGAAATCTTATGTTGCGCTGTGCCTTCAGCAAAAGTATTGGTCACTGCAGGTACAAGTACGGTAAGTTTACTGGTTTTTTTTTTGTCATTTTTACTATTGCTATAAAAATCAATACTATGGTAGCGATAGGATAGCGAAGGCAATGGGGCACTAAAACATATATACTCAAACCAGATAGTATCAAAATCTGCCAATTCCATAAAAGTATGTTAGTACCAAATATATGGAAGTGAAACATGGACATGGAACAAGACTGAAAAAAAACAAATAAATGCTGTAGAAATGCATACACTTAGAAGAATACATGGGGTGACAATTGACTGAATGCAGAATGAAGTGATTGGGGATGAGTGTGAACTTTTTTGTTAAGCAAGATGAAGAAGAATATTCTGAGATGGTCGGGGCACGTGGAATTAATGAATGAAGAGAAACTAACATAAATGTACAGTGCAAATTTAAATGGAAGGTGTGGTAGAGGAAGCCCAAGGAAAGTATTGTTGGATTAAGTTTATGATATTTTGAAAGAAGGAAATGTAAAAAGTTAGAGAAATTGTAGGAGCTGTATGAGAAGGTATATGGGTATAAAAGAGGCAAAAGATGTGTTTCAACAATAGGAAATTCTGGTGCTCTCCTTTAGTAACAGTATATATGTATAAAAAATGTCATTTTCATACTTGAGTGCAAAAGTCTGAACTTTATTGATGTTAGTTTCTGATGTAAAATAAAGGAAGACAGGAATGTATTACCAGGTCTGAAAATATGAAACCGGAATTTGCTCATAGATGGCTCTTGTTGTCAATGTAGTGACTGTCAAACCGCGTCATTGGCGCCTTTTTCTTGTGTTTACTTTTTTCAGACTTTTAACTCACAACAATACAAGTTTAATACAACTACATATGTTTTCATAGCGTTGAACATGTCTGTTTTTGTGCCTGAAAACTACGATTTGCGGACAGCATTGATTTTCGGTTACCATTTGAAGAAAACTGCTGCAGAATCGCATCGAATGCTTGTCGAAGCTTACGGTGAGCATGCTCTTGGTAAATCACTGTGCTTTAAAAAATTCAAAAGTGGCGATTTTGACGTGAGAAACGAAGAACGTGGAAGACCAACGAAAAAGTTTGAAGACGCCGAATTACAAGCATTGTTGGATGAGGATGACACTCAAACGCAACAACAACTCGCGCATCAATTAAATGTAACATGAGAAGCCGTCTCCATACGTTTGAAAGCCATGGGAAAGATCCAGAAGGTGAGAAAATGGGTTCCACATGAACTGAATGAAAGACAGCATGGAAACTGAAAAACCACTTGCGAAATGCTGCTCCCCAGGTACCAAAGAAAATCATTTCTCCATCGAATTGTGACTGGCGATGAAAAATGGATATATTTCGAGAATCCTAGGCGTAAAAGATCATGGGTAACTCCAAGCAAACCAGCGACATCGACTGCAAAGCCAAATCGCTATGGACGGAAGACAATGCTGTGTTTGGTGGGATCAGAAGGGTGGTATCTATTATAAGCTGCTAAAACCTGGCGAAACCGTTAATACTGAACGCTACCGACTACAAATGATGGATTTGAACCAATCATTGCGTGAAAAACGACCAGAATATCAAAAGAGGCAACACAAAGGGATTTTGTTTCATGACAATGCACCATCGCACACAGCAAAACGGGTCAAGGAAACGATTGAGATGTTTAGTTGGCAAATACTTTCGCGTTCGGCTTACTCACCAGACTTGGCTCCATCCAATTACTACTTATTTGCATCGATGGGACACGCACTTGCTGAGCAACGCTTCACTTCTTACGAAAATAGCTCGATGATTGGTTTGCCTCAAAAGAGCAACAGTTTTTTTGGCGTGGCATCCACAAATTGCCAGAGATATGAGAAAAATATGTAGCTAGCCATGGGTAATACTTTGAATAAAATATTTTTTACCATTTTCATACAATAAATGTGTATTTTCTATGAAAAAATTCTGGTTTCATATTTACAGGCCTGATATATAATGCTCAATATGTCTTTTTTAACCCATTATATGCTTTGGAGAATTTTTAATATCATACAAAATGTTGTATCAAATGCTTCGTCTTTAAAATATGAAAAAATAATATGTACGTAGATGTTGTGAGAGACGACGACGTACCTATCTGCCTTTTTTCTAAGTTTTTGACACCCTTGTGGGATGTAAAGAAAGTTAATGTGTCAAACATATTACTTGAAAATTGGCAATCTGTAATTGCCTGCATTAGCTCAACTGTTAGAACAGCTTTTCAGAAAAGACACTGTCGTAAGTTCGAATACCTTGAGCAGAAATATTGTTTTATTTCATTATCTCGAGGCGATACGTTTTACACAACTTTTTGTTTGTTAGTAAAAATTATTGCTGTTTCATAAAGAAGAATTGCTTTCTCTCTTACTTATAAAAGGCATACCTTTTTATCTAAAAATATATTACGTCTTAAAGTTTTTTTCTGTATTTATTTTAAGATTGTGTGAAATTGTAGTTGAAATTATATTGAACCTTGATTATTGTCTCAATTTCAGCAGATTTGTTTTGATTTCAAGACAATGTCAGTGAGTTTAAGTAAGTTTGATTATTGTAATAAAATATGTAATCTAGTAATTAATTGAAAATTATGATTTTACAGGTTTTAACAGTTTGGCAATATGATGCCAACAGGAAAACTCTAACTGTTAAACACAGTCTGTATGGACACACAGAAGCTGTGACTTGCCTCGCTGCTAGTCCTGCCTACAATGTAGTGGTCAGTGGAAGTCGAGATGGAACGGCCATAGTTTGGGATTTGTCAAGATGTCTGTTTGTGAGGCAACTCATTGGCCACACTAGCGCAATCACAGCAGTCACAGTGAATGATTTAACGGTATGATGTTATATTTGCATTTGTTATAAATAGTATTTTGCCTTGGATGATCAGGTGCAGTATAGAATCATCCAAGGCAAAATAGAAGGCCGAAGAGGTGTTGGCAGGAGGCAAATCTCCTGGCTCCGCAATATACGTGATTGGACTGACATAAGGGGGCGTTGGAGATCTTTTTCGGGCTGCTGGGGACAAAGATATCTACTCTCAAATGATATTCAACGTTGGGGGGACCTGACATGACACTGAGAAGAAGAAGATAAATAGTATGCCATTTTCAAATGGCATACTATTTATCTGCTAAATTATACTAAAAATGCCCTTTTGGTTTTTCTTTGATTAAATGGAGCTGAATAAAAATTTAAAGACAAAAGATTATAATTTATATATTGTTTATAGTTAAGGCATTAACATTGTGGAGGTTTAAAGACATTGTCATTTGTTTTATCAAACACTGTTTATTCTACTTTTTGTAACGGTATAACCCTAGTGGTTTCAAGGATTTCATCTCATCATCAGGGGAGCACAAACAAGTCTTGTTTCAAAAGAAGATAAAATGTACCATTTCTTATTATTTTTAATTAAACATTTGTACACTAGATATTGTTAAAAAATAGGTTGTCCGGAAATAATTTGATATTTTAATGTCAAATTTAAATGATAAATTGCACCAATCTGTGGTTTTCAATCTTTCCAATATCTCAGCATTCTTTCTTTAGAACGTTGGTTATTCTCGATTAAAACCTTGATTTGGTCATCATCAATGGTTTTTGACCTTCCAGAGACAGAGAGACTTCCAGAGACACCTTCGAGTATTATATCACCATAATGAATTATTTTTAAACGACGTATAACACACATAATCAATTAATTGATCGTCTGTACACACAACATATCCTTTTTTTGGTTTGTGTCTCATTTTTTCGTTTGTGCTAGTAAAAAAGCATCAAGCACCGTTTTTTCCATCTTCATAATGATGCTAAAAAAATACTCAAAGAATGAAGTTAGTTATGAAAATGTCCTAATTACATCTATCCGAGAAATATGATACTACTTTCCCAGCAATCCAATCATTTTACTATGTTATTTTCCTAACTTTGAGAAGTACAGTGGAACCTCTCATAATGAGCACCTCTCATAACGAGTAATTCGCATAACGAGCTAAACAGATTGTGAAAAAAATGCTCCCTTAACGAGCGACATTTCGCATAACGAGTGACGCAGAAAGGGGAAGTCCCATCTTCACGTCACTCACTGTGAGCCGGGACTTCCGCGCCAGTGCGTCAGTCTCTGGTTAGCACTAGTTCCGCTAGCACGTTAGTGTCACATGTGATCACACATTTATCCAAACTTGTGTTCAGACATTTGTTATAGTTAAGGCATTTGTGCAAAGTTTAATAACCCTTGCAAAAATGTCTCTGAAGAAAAATCCACAAGAAGACAGCCATAAGAGAATAAAAGTAACTGTAGAAATGAAACGTAAAATCATTGAAAAGCGAGAATGAGGTGTGAGCGTGGCTGATCTAGCGCGCACATACAATCGGTCTACATCAACAATTTGCTCTATCCTCAAGAACAAGGACAAAATTAAGAAGACAGATGCTTCAAAGGGAGTGTCAAGAATGTCTACGAAACGGTTACCTATTCTTGATGATGTTGAAAGGTTGCTTCTCATATGGATAAACGAAAAGTAATTGCAAGGCAATACTATTAACGAAAACATCATTTGTGAGAAGGCGAAAGTTATTTTCGCCGACCTCGTTAAGAAGTCGCCAGGATCATCAACTGCCGAAAAAGAAATACAATTTAAGGGAAGTCATGGATGGTTCGAGAAATTTAAGAGAAGAACCGGCATCCACAGCGTTGTGAGGCACGGTGAAGCAGCAAGCTCTGACACAAAGGCAGCAGAGAACTTCATCAGCGACTATAAGAAGCTCGTAGATTCTGAGGGTTACCGGATTTTACTTCTAGTAAAAAAGAATGAATTATTTGTCATAAATTCATAAATAAAAAACTAGTTATTTCGATTTTTTTATTGTTTTTTGCAAATCGAAATCGCATTCCGGGTTGTTACGCTCCTTAACAATTTATTAGTATGTAATTTTATTTGAATAAACGTTAAAAATAAAAAAAATTAGTATTTTTTTCGGCATGGAACGCATTATCGTATTTTACATTGATTTATATGGAAAAAATTGTTTCGCTTAACGAGTGTTTCACATAACGAGTAAGATTCTGGAACAAATTATTCTCGTTATGAGAGGTTCCACTGTATTGACTTTTTTCTGTAAATATTTCTCCAAAATGTTGTAATGGTGTGAAAGATTTAGATATTTAAGAAAACAATTTCCCTAGAAATCATTTATTGATTTATTACAAATTCTTTATTATTAGGTGTACAAATAAGTTTCCGCCGTTTTTTATAAAAAAATGGGCATTTATTGTGAAAGAACGGAACCTCATGTTTTATTCGAAGTAGTACCCATCGCTTGCCACTACTTTTCCCCATCTTTCTGTCAGCATACGAATACCGCGTCAGTCATCATCATCATCTTTTGAGGCTATCCACGAATCGACTCAATTTTTGGTATCTTCATATGATGTAAAGTGCTGCTCAGACAGGCCATGCGTCATCGATCAAAACAAGTGGTAATCAGAAGGAGCAATGTCTGGTGAATACAGCGGGTGGGGTAAAACTTCTCAATTGAGTGTTTCCAAATAGGTTTTGACCGGTGCCGCAACATGTGGACTAGCATTATCATGCAGGAGAATAATTTTGTCGTGTCTGGCGTAGTAGTGGGCGCGCTTTTCCTCGAGTGCTCGACTCAATCTCATCAATTATGTTCGGTAGACAGCCCCAGCAATGGTTTCATTCGGTTTGAGCAACTCATAATACACGACACCAAGCTGATCCCACCAAATACACAACAAGAGTTTTTTTCCATGAATATTTGGCTTAGCCGTAGATGTTGAAGCATGACCAGGGGATCCCCATGATTTCTTCCTTTTTGGATTATCATAATGGATGCATTTTTCATCACCAGTGACTATATGGTGCAGAAAACCCTTTCGTTTATGCCTGGCAAGCAGCATTTCACATGTGGAAAATCGGCGTTCAACGTTTCTCGGTGTCAGTTCATATGGAACCCAATTTCCTTGTTTTTGAATCATTCCCAATGATTTCAACCTATGTGAAATTGCTTGTTGAGTCACTCCTAATGTAAGTGCAAGTTCTTCTTGCGTTTGGCACGAATCTTGATCCAATAATACTTCCAATTCCGCGTCTTCGTACACTTTCGGCCTTCCGCTACGTTCTTTGTCTTCGATGTCAAATTCACCGTTCTTAAACTTTTGAAACCACTCACGACAACTTCTCTCACTTAAGGCAGCCTCACCATATGCTTCTACAAGCAATCGATGCGCCTCAGCTGCAGATTTCTTCAAATTGAAGAAGTATATCAAAAGTTCCCGCAAATGACGCTTATTCGGCTCAAAACTTGACATTTTCGAACACAAAAAAATATGTTATACTGATAAAAATTCACTAATATTTCAAGGTCATGTTGTTGACAGATGTCCAACCTTACGATAATGACATTTTACATCTGACAATTTTAACCATAACTTACTGGTGGCGCCAACTTTTGTCAAACGGCGGTGACTTATTTGTACACCCAATAGTTAAAATTTGTACATTTTAATGCCTAACTTTATCATATAAGGTTTGAATTTGTATGTATTTAAATGGATTTGTTTCATTCTTTGTTCCAGGGTGACATAGCTACATGTTCTGGTACTTGGCTACATGTCTGGTCAATTAATGGAGATGTACTGGGCTCAGTAGACACATGTGTTGGCCGTGCCGATAGGATGCAACAGATTCTGTGTGTGGCATACTCACAAACCAGGGAATGGGACCCGCTCAATGTTATAATCACTGGTTCTACGGATGGTGTTGTTCGAGTAAGCATATTACAGTTAAAAATATATTATTGTAGAAAATTAATTCAATTAACTCATTAGCGTAATATAAAATATTAAAAAGTGAATCTTCAAGATACAGAGTGTATTTAAAGTATCATTTAATTATAGAAACATAAAACATTAACAGTGACACATTTGCTATCTGTCATATCAGTATAAAGCACGTCAAGTTTATTATTGAAAAAATATTAGTCAATAAACCTGGGACATGTTATAAAATTATTTTTTTTCACTTGCAACCCATGAGTAAAGTATTCTTAATCTAAGTTTTAAATACATTTCATATTCCATGAAAGCTCAAATGTTCATTAGAATAAACAATGAAAGGATCCAAAAATAATAAGTTTAGGGCATTAAAATATATATGAACAAAAAAAATCGTTTGTTTTGGAAGAAATAACTTTATTACACAATGAAACACTTAAACTAAAGAAAAAAAATTATGTTTATGAGTAAATGGCATACATATAGAAAAAAAAACTTATTTTTTACAAATAAACTATAATTTTTTTACAAATAAACAAAATTATTTTTATAATATCTTCACTTCTTTCAGCTTTTGACTATTAAATTATTCAACCTATTCTATCATAGTAATATTATAAGGACAATTTATAGCGCTGTTTAGAGAGCACTCTCCTCAAGGCCTACAACTGATGAACTGAATATTTGTAATCAACAATTTTAATTTTATTTATTTTCATAACTCATTCATGCAATAAAGCTACTAATCAATTTTTCTTCTTAATATATTTTATGATTTGTTTAGATGTGGTCAATCGATTATGTGCAAGTTCCTGCCGATGAAGATTTAGTAGAAAATATTCCAGTATCACCATCGAAAGTCAAACAAAAGCCATCACTCAACAAAATATCAACTGAGTGCAGTGTTAGTGATAGTGAAAAAGCTGTGAAAAATAAAGATGCATGTGACTCATCTTCCATAGCTAAAAAGCGAGTTGAAGAAATGGTCAAACAAATGAGCTTATCGAATGATGATGACAATGGTAAGTGAGCTCCTCAGCCTGATTCCCACTTGAGTATAGTTATACCGTAACATCACAACATTCAAACAATACCTGACTATATAATTTTCAGTCAAGTTGTGGAAAAATCTACACAATTACTTGAATAAATGACAGGCTTTTTTGACTCAATTAAAGCATTTCTTCATAATTAGGTTGAAAATCATTCAGTCAAAAATGAAATCCTACAACATTAATGAATACCAATTCAATAAATAAAAAAATACAATATTAATAAGAAAAAAGGCAAGTAACCTAACAGTCTGACTTGACACATTCTAAGAATAAATTGTTTACAAACCCTGTTGTCACATGAGCTGCAAGAGTAACCCAAATGCAGCTTGTGAGCAGTTGATTGTATCACCAAACTCAATTATGAAGTTAGGCTTATAGTTTTTGAGTCCTAAACACCAGTAATATGGGTATTCTGAACTTGCCCCATCAAACTTATCTTTTTCTTAGTCGTTTTGTTCATGGCTGAGCGTGTGATACTCTGATAGAACTGAGTGGATAATTTGCCTCTACTCCTGGTCCTGAGCGATGAGTATAGCACTCAATAAAGAACTAGTTATCTTTTTGGTATGATCAATCCACCTTGCTAGTGTCAGTCCTCTTGCTCATTGCCCCTCAACACTTCAAATCACTACCAGCTTCTCCACTATCTCAATATCTTCTAGTGAAATGTCCGACGTATGACAAAATTCTCTTACAGCATATAGTTGATAGCATGGATAAATTGATGCACCTTCCAATCCACAAGATCAAAAACATCCAGCATATTTCTTTCCTTTTTACTTATTGTCCATGTCTCCACTCCATAAAATGCTATGGATAAAACCAGAGTTCTCACCAGTCAAACTTATCCTACTTTATTATTATATTTGGTAATTATACCTAGATTTGTCCAATAATCAGAGGTAGTACTATAATTTTCAGTGGTCCTGTGGATGGTAGACTTAATATTCATTATTGACATTTATCTTATTCACCTAAATTGATTTAGTGGTGCTATAAGCTACCTTTCATTAATTTATATTATATAAGAGCAAACTTGAGGTAATATTTGGTACTATATTGTATCACACTTTTGTTGTATACAGTACACACTGACAGGATTGTTATTATGTAGAAATCTCTCCCAACCAACCAGAAAGATAAAAATCTCTTAAGTGAAAACCAGACTGGAATACATTTTTGAAAATTTGGATACCAACGGGATTCAAATCCATAAATCCTAGGCTAGAAGACAGCCTTTTTCCTATTGTTATTATTTTTATATTTCTATTGAATTTTTTATATAGTACATTTTATTTGATGTAATTTGGTTAAACCTGTATCAAATATAAAATAAAATGAAATATTTATAAAGTTATTTCCAAAATGATATGATTTGTTTGATTTTATCTATTTATTTTTTGATTCACATCAATTTTTATTTGATAATTTTTTTTTAGGTATTCTTATGAAATCAGGGTCTGAGAGCTCTCTCTCTGAAGCTGGTGATACTGCTAGTGCTAAAGAATCTTTACAAAAGCACGAAGAAAAGGAAACGTGCAGTGATAATGAAGAAAATTTTTCTCCATACCATAAAAACAACTCAGAATATCCTTCAAACGAACCTCGTGATAGTTACAAGCCTCACACGGAAAGTATAAACAGTGACAAGGATGAAGCATATAAAAGCGAATGGAATAGAACTCCCTCGGTCCATAGCCAAGAAGATGAGAAACCTGACTTGACAGAAGTCCCTGCTGAAGAACCAAAAAGACACTTGCAAAAGCAGGCACCTGTTGTTCTTAGAAGAAAGTCTAGAGGAAATCCACTCTTCAGGAAAAGTGAAGGTATGAATAATTTTTCTCAAAAAATCCTTTCTACTAGGTTTTGTGTGTTAAACAAAAATCCTTACTATTAGGTTTTGTGTGATAAAAAAAAATCCTTACTATTAGGTTGTGTGATAAACAAAAATCCTTACTATTAGGTTTTGTGTGATAAACAAAATCCTTACTATTAGGTTTTGTGTGATAAACAAAAATCCTTACTATAAGGTTTTGTATGATAAACAAAAATCTTTCCTATTAGGTTTTGTGTGATAAACAAAAATCCTTACTATTAGGTTTTGTGTGATAAACAAAAATCTTTAATATTAGGTTTTGTGTGATAAACAAAAATCCTTACTATTAGGTTTTGTGTGATAAACAAAAATCTTTACTATTAAGTTTTGTGTGATAAACAAAAATCCTTACTATTAGGTTTTGTGTGATAAACAAAAATCCTTACTATAAGGTTTTGTATGATAAACAAAAATCTTTCCTATTAGGTTTTGTGTGATAAACAAAAATCCTTACTATTAGGTTTTGTGTGATAAACAAAAATCTTTAATATTAGGTTTTGTGTGATAAACAAAAATCCTTACTATTAGGTTTTGTGTGATAAACAAAAATCTTTACTATTAAGTTTTGTGTGATAAACAAAAATCCTTACTATTAGGTTTTGTGTGATAAACAAAAATCCTTACTATTAGGTTTGTGTGTTAAACAAAAATCCTCACTATTAGGTTTTCTGTGTTACACAAAAAGGAATTATTGATATTTTAACCATTTGACAAACAATTAAATAAAATTTCCATTACTATAGTTCAGAAAATGTAGTATGAGTCCTGTGACAGCTCACAAATTTGCCCCAATACAACCTTGTAACGATGTTCACAAATTTTAATTCTTTTATCAACGTTAATGTAAGCCTCAATTCTAATAAATAGCAAGTTATTTAGGTAAATACATTACATATGGTTGTATTGGGGCAAATTTGTGAGCTGTCACAGGACTCATCCTAGAATTTCCGAACTATAATGCATAAATAATATTTTTCACATAGTTGAATACTGCATTGATCAATTAATTGTAAATTTCTCAGAGAACTATTTGTGTTAATTTATAAAAATGCCAATTGAATCACAAATGATTGACAACAAAATGAGGAATGATTTGGTAAAATGTTAATGTCGATATTAGTTCAAGATATTAGGTTGTCGTCGAACACAGCAACAGTCGATATTCACCGCGATACAGATGAGGTGCTCAAGGTAGTTAATTTGTATACTAAGAATTTTCCCTGGTAGCTGGCCAAGAGCTTCACTGAAAGGGATCAATGAATCAGATACCCATCTTACACCATCCACTGGAATTATGATAAGGAAAGTCATAGCCTCGGCCTGCAAGGAAGGTTGCGGAGTGCCTGGCTGCAGACCGTATTAGATGCCTGTTTTCTTAATGGAAAGGATTGGATGGATGGGGAGGTTAAATTTGAAAGTTAAATTGTTCTTCTTTCCTCCCCCTTTTTTCTTAGTTAGGGTTGCAGAGCTGCCACATTACTCTACCTGACAAGTCTGTCCTGAATTATCAAAGGAATAGTATCCTAGTATGTATTTTCCTTTGTTCAGTCCTTTTATCTGTCAATTCTATGTCATTCTAGATATTTTCACTGGCTGCTTTCTGTTAGTGTGATACTGAATACAGTTTTTGGAGTAGTTAATTAATAAATAAATATTCTTCAGGTGGGAGCATGGGTGATTCAACAGACTCGGGTGGTGTCCCCCTGTCTTCAGAGAGCCCTCTTCCAGTCTCTGCTGCTCACTCGGACTTTACAGGAATATCCCAGGATGACTGTACATATCCCCAGCCCAGTACTGGGATGAGAGCCAGCAAATCAGACACCAGTTTGACGGACTCTTTTGTTGTGATCCCACCGACCAGCAGTGTAGCACAGATTGATGATGGAAATGCTAAACGTAAAACACTGCAGACACAAAATCATCTTAAAGAAGGTTGTTATTATCTTTTTTACATACATATTTTAATTATTTTAAATTTCAAATTTTCATACAAAGTGACATACATGTTGAAAAAGTTTAAACTTATGATTATTTTGGTTTATTGATTGCTTAACCGTTTTAATGTTAATCATTTTTCACCATTTTAACCCAAAAATGTTAGCTAAAATGTCCATTATTTAAATTTTAGGTCATTATTTATAGTTAAGGCATTAACATTGTGGAGGTTTAAAGACATTGTAATTTGTTTTATTAAACACTGTTTATTCCACTTTATGTAACGGGGAGCACAAACAAGACTTGTTTGTGCTCTCCTGATGATGAGGTGAAAACCTTGAAACCGGTAGAGTTATACCGTTACATAAAGTGGAATAAACAGTGTTTAATAAAACAAATTACAAAATATTAGGTCGTTGTGGATTTTCAACACTCCTATTATACGAGTATTTACTCAAAAGACTTGAAATAATATATCCATTATGTGAAGTTTTCTATAAGTACTCTATTCACTAATAACACACATTCTTCAAATGGGAGGAATGATAATATCACTCCCACTTCTTTTCCCTTGCCTTATCCCATCCCTTTGGGGTCGGTTGCTTGGATCTTTTTCCTTCATCTCTCTTGATGTCGCCAATCACTCGGAGATAATCCGAGTCTCATCATGTCCTCTTCCACTTTTTTTATAAAGGCTTTTCTTGGGTATCCCTATGCGGCTATTTGGGAGATCCCAATTCGTGGCTGTTTTTAGCGTAGATCCTTCATGTCGCCGTTGCACGTTTCCATAGCAGCATAGTCGTGATTTCCGGGCTTTATCTACTATTGGCGCCACTTTAATTGTTCCACATATTCGTTCATTTCGGATCTTGTTCAATCTAGTGATGCTCAGTTACCACCTTAGCATATACACATCTCCTCAACATGAAGCAATTGTTCCTCTTTTTTCTTTAGATCTTGCTCTTAAGTTTTATCGGTAGCCTTCTATCACACATAACCCCCCTCGTTTTTCTCCATTTGTTTGAGCTAATTTTTATTGTTTTTTATGTTTTGGATCACCTCCCTATCTGATGTAATATCACTCCCACTCTTCACTAATAACATACTCGTACATTCTTTGAATAATAAGAATGATACTATCACTCCCACTATTTCACTAATAACATGCATTCTTCGAATAGTAGGAATGATATCACTCCCACTATTTCACTAATAATATGCATGTAATATCTTCATTACTGGGTAAACTGTCAATAAGATCTGACATCGAACAGTTGTTTATAAAATTATATTTTAACACTATTTGCTATGCCCTAAAAAGTTTTCTGTTCTTCGAACAATTTTTTTTTTTTAATTTAAAAGTTGTACACATTAAATTTATGAATGTGCAAAAATTTCATACATAAATTCCCCGGATGGGCCTCACAACACAAGCGATGGATAGTGGTACAAGCGTGTTCCCCACACTTTTCTTAATATGTACATACCCGCGAGGAGTGTGATGCCTCTTCTCAGCGACAAAAAGGTTAATGTAGAAATTCAATAAAATCTTGTTCAATTAATTCATTTATAAATTATTTCTTTATAACACATCGATCAATAAGTCCCGGGACTAACCAACAGATGGCGCCTCTAATAACAAATCCATACCATTCTCAGTTAGTACCAACCTTTAGAAGTTACGTGTCAAACTTTCATGACATTGTGTCATTGAGTTACAGTGGTTTTAGTGACGCTACTTTTGCTATAATATTTTCAAAACAATGGAAAAAACCGAATTTCGTGTATTGATAAAACATTGCTTTTTAATGAGAAAAAATACCGTTCAAACTCAGCGATGGCTTGAAAAGTGTTATCAGGGCTCTGCTCCGTCGAAAATAACCATTTGTCGGTGGTATGCTGATTTCAAATGCGGTTGTACAGACACAAATGATGCAGAACGCTCTGGTCGTCCAAATGAAGCTGTTACACCAGAATCAAATCGGCAGTCAGCTGAGTGGAGAGCAGCCGGTGAAAGTCGTCCGAAGCGACCAAAAACTCAACAGTCGGCCGGGAAGGTTATGGCCTCCGTATTTTGGGATCCGCATGGTATAATATTCATCGATCACCTTGAAAAGGGAAAAACCATCAATAGCGGATATTACATAGCGTTATTGGAGCGTTTGAAGGCAGAAATTGCAAAAAAAGTTCTCTTTCATCAGGATAATGCACCGTGTCATAAGTCGATGGTAACGATGGCCAAATTGCATGAGTTGAACTTCGAATTGCTTCCGCACCCACCGTATTCTCCAGATTTGGCCCCTAGCGACTATTGGCTGTTCACAGACCTCAAAAAGATGCTCCAGGGAAAGAGATTTGGGTCCAATGAAGAAGTGATGCCGAAACTAATGCCTATTTTGAAACCAAAGATTAATCGTTCTACACGGCTGGCAAAGAAAAGTTAGGAAAGCATTGGAATGAATGTATCGCTCTTGAAGGAGACTATGTTGATGACTAAAGAATAATTTTGGCAAACAAACGTTGTTTTAGTAGTTAGTCCCGGGACTTATTGATCGATGTGTTATCTTATTGTTTTTTTTTTCTATATAGATTTTACCAAAATATTCAAATGACATTTTTTAGGAATAAAATATTTTTATACTACGAAATATGTATTATCTTTAAAATTCGGAGATTTTAGCCCTTTTTATGTTTTGTTTTAACACTAATCAACTTTTATTAATATCATGAAACCCATTTAAAATTTATTTTAGAAGATTGACTAATAAAAGCTTCAGAATTTCCGTTACATTTATAAAATGGGTAATATACGAGGCATTCATCCAATTTGAAGATTTTTAAATAGAAAATGTAACTGAGAATAGAAAACGTAACTGTAATATCTCAAGAATGTTTCTCCGTAATTAAAAGTCAAATCATATATAATATCAATTATAATTTATCAGTTTTAAGCTCATGCATGTCTTATATTGCATAAATAAAAATTTTACTCGTTTAAAATGTTTTTCGGAGTTGTTATTGGGTTGGCTTCAATAATGGCCCACGTTTTTTTTTGGCACCCATATTAAAATCAAAAATATAATTCCCTATCTGAAAAATCGTAGACCTTTGAAAACGAGCAGTATTTATAAATTTTATTGCCGAAATTTCAACACAGTTTACATTGGGCAAACTTCAAAATCGATACAGAACAGAATTTCTGAGCATGAAAGATCTTGTAGATGTAGTGATCTAGATAAATCTGCATTAGCCAAACATTATATCGATATTAAGTATCGTTTCTTGTCAGAACCGACTATTGAGTAAGCCACAAAATTATTATTCATGCCTCATCGGCAATTTATATTTATAAACACCCAAACAACATTAACAGAAATGAAGGAATTAAACTTGCATGTCTTCCGATTTTAAAAAGATTTATATGACAATACAATTACGTAAATTCAAAATTGCCATCTAGGGAGCTCACACGATGCGCTCACTGGGTATGTGCTGGTTGTCATGAACATGTTCATATTGCGGTCATGAAAGTGGGAGGATGAATGTGCCATTACACATTATCACGTTGCGGTCGTGAGTGACTAAGTGCTTCTTACGTGTTGACCGTATTTGGTAATTTTTCTTTATGTCGCCCAGAGGAGAAAGACTACAATGCCTTCAAAATGTCAAGCATCAATGAAACCAAGTCAACATAGTAACCACATCACAAAACATAAGTTAGTGGAAAACAGCTGTGTAAAGCTTTACCATCCAATTATGATTAAAGTAATTTATATAAGTATTTATTACATTAAAATAATTATTTGCTTCATTATTTAATTGAAAAAAATCAAAATTACATTTCATTCACAAACTCTTCAATTTATCCTGATACTAGATACGAGTATAACGTGAGATGCATTTCATATATCTTATTAAAAAAAATAATGTGTTGCATATTTTATAAATCTCAATTAATGCATTTTGATAAAATTTCAACATACATACACATACCATCACGCTGTTTCTTGTCTTTGTTAGGGTTGGTAAAGTTCAGAGTGCCAAACTTTTTTATCATGATATACTTCCTTTGCCTCCTTTACATTGATACGGCTTTTGTTTCTATTACTCCTTACCTTTTATTCTTCAAAATTTGTACATTTTAAACTTAAGCAGCCTATAGTACTTATCTTTTTCTTATATTATTTCAATATGCTTTATTTTGTATGATTAATTATTTAAAATGTACAATATTTTTGCTAAATAGGTCTCAAATGGCAAAGGCAGTTGGTGTTTAGGAGTAAACTAACAATGCATACAGCTTATGACCGGAAGGATAATACTAGTCCGGCTTCTGTCACATGTGTTACAGCATCCAAAGATGGCAGAGGAGTCGCAGTTGGTGATGCCAGAGGAAGGGTATGTACTTTTTTTATGCTATATAAACAAAATAAAACAATTCTTTTGAATCTCAACAACTATTACCTATTATATTAGGTATAAAAAATGCTCATTTATTTTTGTTACAAATATTTTTAGCTTCTGTTGTGAAATTTGAAGAATATTTTTATTCAGAGTTACCATATCTATTCATTGTTAATTATTCTATTTTTATTGACAAATAAGACAATAATGGGCATTTGATTTATGATCTAAAAAAATGTAAAACATGATTTATTTTTGCTAAGAAAACTTCAGTAATCTCTGAATAGAGGTTGAGATGTAAATAAGGCATTGCCAAGTCACCTATGTATACAGGGATATCTTAATCACGGATAGTATTGCAAACCATTGTCCTCTTTGTGTGGGTGGTTTAAGGCATAGTTTCTTAACCTATGGGTCATGACTCAAAATTGGGTCAGTTGGCATTTTGAATGAGTCGTGAAATATTTTCAGCATTAACAATATTTTGACATTTTTGCGAAACATACAACATGTAACGGGTACACGACTTCACGCCGAACAGCGAGAAGAAACCCTACAACACCACATCCTCGCTTGGACGGTGAAGTTCTATAAAAGTCAACAAAATCACAGCAATCCCTTAGTCGCTGCCCTGGGGGCTTACGAGAGTAAATCCGACCTGCCCTTCCGTTATAAGCACAAGCTCCCGAAGCATTATCTGTTGCCTGACTAGTCCACCTACAGTATTAGCTGGGACGACCAAGGTCTGAGTGAATGTGATGGAATACAAGTAGCCTGAACGAGTGGATTGTTTTTGCTAAATAATTAGTGTAAGAATTGTTATCTAGTTATAAGTACTATGTAGGTGTTAATTATCTCTAAGAAATCATATATTAAGATTGTAAAAAATAAAATAAAATGACATGTAGGAAAATAAGATTAAGTTAGTTCATAAATTATAACATATAATTAAGATTAGTTAAGTAATAAATTTGTATATAGGTATAGCCTTGACAAATGTTTGTACAATATTTTACTTTGTTTAACCCTGAGAGCGCTACGAGAAAAAAATATAATTGTCTATCTAGTGCTGAGATATATTTACGATTCGGACGTTCGTGATAAATATTTATTTTAAACAATAAAAAAACAAAAAAAAACTATTTTTACAACATAAATATATTTTAGAATATGTACCCTTGTATTCTAAATGAATGATATTCATTTAGAATACAAGGGTAGAACAAATTTCTTCCACTGCTATAGCAGTGCGCCGATCTCTCAGGGTTAATAAAATAAAATAAAATCAACATGTAACGAATTTATAAAAATCATTCCTTCCGAGTTACTGCACGTTGAAAGTAACAACTTCTCAGTATTCATAATTCAGAGAAACTTATCTGGTCTTGAGCTGAATTTTGAAGCTAATGACCTGCATGAAATTTTGTCAATATTAATAATATACAAGAGCAACTCATCAAAATACAAAATTATGGGGCACTTAGATGCAGTTTTAGCTAAAGCATCAGATCTTGGGGGCTTACATTAATAAGATTTAATATTGTTATCAATATAAGTTATGTATTAAAATATAAAATGCATTTATTTGTTATGTGTATGTGTTATTTTATAATTATTTGTGTCACGAAACCAAAACTAATACCCTAATCTAGGTCACGGCTCAAAAAACAAAAGGTCAATTTATTTTACTATCCATTTAAAGATTATATGTCTAAAATTGATTTATTTTGAAGTGCAATTAAAAAATAATTAAAACAGTAGACAGTAAATTTATCATTCATTTATTGTTATACTTCTCATGTCGTATTTATTTTTTATTCATTCAAATAAACAAATTGTTGATCATCCTTAGGTATTCCGCTGGCTTGTGGGTGATGCAGGAGGACGAGGTGGTGATCACTGGGTTCGAGATTCAGGAGCTGCTTCATGCACCGCTTGTGGAACTCGCTTCACCATATATGAGAGACGCCACCACTGTAGAAGCTGCGGTCGAGTCTTTTGTGGACGATGCTCAAGATATGAGGCCGCTGTGGCCAGACTTAGAATCCTCAGGCCTGTTCGAGTTTGCCAAGCTTGCCATACAGAAATACAGAAAGCGGAAGATAGTAGCAATTGAAGAGAAAAAAGATAGATTTTTGTGTGCCCAATTCTGTGGATTAATCGTAGACCATGCAGGAAATGAAAAGAAACAAGATTAAAATGTGTCCAGAAAAGGCAAGATTTAGATTTTTTCATTCCTGTTACTATTTCAAGGTTTATTTTGTTTACTTAATGCTAATTTAAGAATACACTTGAATGAGTTAATGTTTTTTTTATCTTTTAGATGAGTCTTTCAGCATGATTTTTAAAGTATTTTTTTCATATCAATATTGTTGATCAATAGACATATTTTACTAATTGACTTGTCAAGTATATTTTAATTACATTCAGTTTTATTGAATATTTTTGTAACGAGTCGCTCTTTTGAAATGGTAGATGTTAAGTTATGAAATGAAAGCTAAATAATTTCTGAGAAGGAATAATGAAAATGGTATTGTTTACAGTAGGAATTAAAAAAAATGTTGAATATGAGTATGAGAACTCTCTTACACAATAGTTTGAAGTACCAGTATTTTGTGACAAGTGATTTATTTGATCCATGTGTACTGTATGAATTGAACAGATTTTATTGAACAAGTTAGACAATGTGTTAGTTTGAGATTTCATAACTATAACACTATAAAATAGGCGAGATTTATGAATTTTAATAAAACCTTAATTTAGGTGGAGAAAACAATGAAATTAATGTTAAATTCATATGATTATTGAATTTAATGCTTGTTTTCATATGTATGATTGAATAACTGAAAAATATGTCAAATTAAAAACTTCTTATTTCATTCAGTATTTGGAATATGTATTATTGTTGATTAAGAAAAGTTGCGTATATTGTTATAACAGATGTTTACTAAATAACATCTTTAATCTTCAATAGAAAAAAAATCAGTAAACAGAACAAACAACAAAATTCAAATAACAGAAGTCATAAAAATATAAATATGAAATAGTTGACTACTTAAATTTTTTTTTTAAATTGAGGTATTAATGTTCCAAATATGTACTGATTGACAAGATATATGTGTTGATTTGTTTACAAAAAAAAATAATGAAGTTTTATCACAAATGTAAAAAAATCTTATTACCTCCTTAAATATACACAATCCATATTACTTAATGTTTTATATGTTAGAAAATCTCTAAGATCATATTATATTAGAAACATCATTCACTGAAGATAATAATTCATGTGTTCCCAATAGCCATACAAATGTAGCTTATATGTAATTTAGCGTTAACTTTACCTTCGGTGTTTTAATACCACTAAATTAAGAACATATGTATACACCAAAATTCTAGCCTCGTTTTATATAATCTTTACTCAATCAATTTAGCTTTGATGCATATCCTTTTTAAACTGTAAAATTATTTTTTTCACATTTTTATATTATATTTGAATGCCAATTTACACATGCTTGCAAAATTAAGGTCCATAAAAACTTTTTTGGAAACTTATAGTTTTTTGGGGTGCTGAATCCAAAACTAAGCTCAGTTTTTCTCTATCAGGTATATTTTTTCTTAAGTCTGCATTGACATTTTTAGTTAAGTGAATGTAGTAATATTTAATTTAATAGGGAAAACATATTCTATGGCAAATACTAGATATATTTGCTATGAAACTAATAGATTACCGTTATTAACAAGTTAACTTTTGTCAAAGTCCTTGTACTGCCTTTTTCTATTTCCGGTGAAGCTGCCATTGGCCAAAAATGTTGAAAAAAATCCTTAAAACAGCGCTGTTTAATGAACACTGTAATACGCTGTCTTACTTTGTATATTAATACTACAAAAAATTTATTTTATATTTGTGTAAAAACGATATATTATGTGATGTTTTAAGTGTACAAACGGTATATATGATATGATGTTTTAAGTCAGCACACAAAAATACATTAAGTAAAGTTTTCAAAAAAGGTCACATGTTCACTTGTAAAATCTTCTGTGCAGCAGTGTAAAATCTTTATTTGATTGAATACCAAATTTTAATTTTAGTATTGAGGTGTATGTCAAGTTTATATTTAAATAACTTTTTTGCTCAGTTATTTGTTTATTAATAATACAATACAGACTAGAAATGAACTTGATTTTTTTTATATTAACAAGAAACTACAACCTAAAGGGAAACAAATGTTATTAGTAAAGGCTAATTAAGAAAGGAGTGTGGAGATTGTTTAGGCACAGAAATGGGATTAAAAAAATACTAACAAAACAAATACACATTTGTGAAATAAAAAATAAAGAAGAGAAAGAGAGAAATCATTGTTGATTGGTGAAATTCTGTTTTTTTTTAAAAAGATAAAAAAATATAGATGACAAAATATATAGATGTCGACAAAGTAAAATATATGGATGTCGACAAAGCAAAATATATGGATGTCGACGAAGCAAAATATATGGATGCTGATAAAGCAAAATATATGGATGTCGACAAAGCAAAATATATGGATGCTGACAAAGTAAAATATATGGATGTCGACAAAGCAAAAATATTATTATGGAAACTTTTCTCGGCTAGCCTCAAATGATGTATAGCTAAAGGCATTTAACAACCAAATTTTAGAGTATGTTACAATAGAACAATTTTTCAAAAGATATAAAAAAAATAATATGAGTGATTAATGATTTAAATGGCATACCAGTTTTACATTTCTCTAATAGAAATTTTTCCCCATGCTACAATTTGGCAACAGCTTTGCACCTTCAAATAGGTAATATAAGTCAAATATATGTAGTTTTTTTGTATTATAATGCAAAAATATTCATCATTATCGAACCTTGCGTAAAATAATCAATCCAATAATTCTTGTGCAACAGATTTTTTTTTTCATTAATACTTTATTCCTTACCTGAAAATATTTACATGAGTGTATCAACTGCTATCCATTGAATGAGATTAATAAATCAGTTTTTAATACCTTTGCACCTTAAAACTGATTTATTAATTATAACCCCCTATGTTCCTTAATAATGTTACTAATATAATTCATTGTAACGGAATAAATAGCTTACTTATATCATCAAAGGTTAATCAGTGATTTGATCTTTTAATTATTGGCAAATGATAAATGTCAATTATAAAGTTTGTTAGATTGTTTCAAATGTTATCAATTTTTTTTTGTATATCTAATACCCATTTACTGTTTCAATTATAAATAGAAATGTATTGATTCTGTATAATTTATTACCTACTATATTTATAAAAAGATATGGCAGTATAACATGTTAAAAAGTTATGAATACTTACTAAAAGTCTTTAAGATACTTAATAAAACAGTTTTTTTATCATAGGTATGTTTTGAATAATCAGGATTTTGAATTATACAAAATTAGAATATTGGATGAAAAAAAGAAATGCTTGAATAGGGCTTGATCACTGCCATATATATTGTGAAGAATATTCTTTAACTTCAAATTATTTTTTTACATTCCTTCCCATATTACCAATTGTTTAAGCAATAATGAATGTGATTTTTATCCCAGCTGGAATAAAAATCCATATACAATCTTATTTTTCCAACTGAATGTATGAAAGTACACAGGTAAAATCTTAATGTATGAAAGTACACAGGTAAAATCTTAAATAAATCAACATTTTGATTTATCACAGAACTTGCCCAGGGAAATGTTGATTTTAATTAGTTAAAATTGTTAGTTTTTTGAAGATTATTTTGAGTAAAAAATAAACATAATTTTTCAAGCATTTTATATAATTTTTCCTTGGAAATAGATTGCAAATAATGGATTTTGTTGTTCTTTTAGCTTTTCTTATTCGTAAGTGGTTTTCTATTTGCATATAATTGTAAAGTGACATTTTTTTACAGTGTCATATTTAAGCTTAAATGTGTTTTTGAATATTTCAATTAATAACTTATTGCTATAGCATTGTATTTAATTTAATGATGACAGATATTAAATATTTTCCTTGATGAATTTTCAACTTATTTAGGTTTAAATTTAAACACAAACTATTATTGATTTAGTTGAAAAGAAAAGGCAATGTAAATTTAAACATTATTATAAAAGATAATTGGAAACTGAAAAAGTATTTATAAAAACTGCTTTATATTATGATATTAAAAATGACATTATTTTAGTTAAAAATATGTTATATTCGTACTACACTTTTTTTTTATTCATATTATTTATCCTAAAATGTAGGTTTTCCTTTTTGCAAAACTAATTGAATTTGACTATTGAAATCTCTGTCAATTATAATTTAATAGATATTTAAATTTATGAACAAATAGTTCTACGTGAAAAAAATCCGAGATAATTGTTCAATCAAACATTATATACTGTATTATTATATGTATTATTTATGAATGTATTAAAAAAATTGTATTTCCTAAACACTATAGTAATAAAATTATGCAATTTTTAACGTAAGCAGCATTCCAAGTATTCCTTATGCTATTTTTAAATTTTAAAAAGAATGCTTGATTTATAAAAATATGTAACGTTTAATATTTAAGATTTAAATAATATTTATTAAGAATAATTTTTTATTATTTTTTCAAGTAAAATTTTAATTAGAAATTGTTTGTTTTTTTTTTAATGTGTGGATTGCTGCACAAAATATATAATATTTAAATAGCATGTTTAAAGTATTAGTCATATTCATCACCACCATCACAAGGACATAAAATATCTCCATCCAAGTCGGTCCACAACCAGGCACTCCGTTTTTCAATGTTAGATCGAGACTGCGAATCTCCTAATGTAACATCAATGTACTGCATATGATAGGTGTCCAATTCATAGTCTTTTTCAAGCTATAAACAACTTTCCTATTGACTTAACCATTTCCAACGCTTCACTCGTATTGTGATGGTTATAGGCTGATGTTGTGTTTGCAGATGAACCGTCTCATTTGTCACATGGTCATACCACTTGATACCCAATATCCTCCTAAGACATCTTTTCTCTAAACTGAGAGTCTTCTCTCTTGAACCTTAATAAAATGCCAAGATTTACGACCAAATTGTAAGATAAATGCAAGGTGCCAAATAGCTGACATTTTGTCTTCAGACTAAGCATTGAGGAGTTCTAAAAGGCCTTCATATTCTTAAAGGCACCGCTAGCAGCACTTATCCTAATGGGCAGATAATTTCTGAGACTCCCATTCCGAAATTCAAGTGGCACAATCTTTGATGTTTACTGTTTATATTCTAAACGTCCATCAGTTCTTTGTTGATATCCCCAAGAATTACTTTGTTTACCTTTAGGAAGAAGTCATGTCGACGTATCACCCAATAATGATGTTTTACATTTTTTAGGAGAGGTGGAAAAGAATTAGTAAACCCAACACTTTGTTTAATGTTTGTCAAAACTTTGATTTTGTGGTATATCATATATTGTAGACAAGTGCGTCCCCAAACAAAAACAATCGAAAATAAATGACACTAATAGGTATAGTTTTGAGTGTTCTTTTCATGTTAATTATGTATTTTTAGTTTTTTCTTATACTTTAATAATTGAACCTGTGAACATTAATTTGTCAAAAACTTTGAATCATTGAGTATAATATCGTAATTAAGTACGCGACCAAATAAAAACCATGGCATGATATTTATACTATGCATGCAAATATGAACAAGTTAATCTGTGTTAACAAGTGACTATTTCATAATCAAATCATTGACAATTATAGTGTTTTTTAAATTTATTTTACCATTCAATATTGCGGAAATATTTCGAGACAACTTTACTTGACTAACATTATTTTTACGGTAAGAAAAAATGGCATCGATGATCACAGGCATTGAGAAATGTCACGAAAATTAAAATTGTTTTTTTAATGATCATGTAATTCTAATTAATTATTAAAATTTGGTCACCTGAATTTCAAATTAATGGACTGTTACTGTATACACAGGTAGCCATATTACTTCCTTAATAAGCTTCAAAGGCAACAACATATTCATGAGAAAAGTTTTTGATTAACGTCTTTAAACTAAAACCAATGTTTATTTAAGGTCCCTACAGAAAATAAAGCATTTTGATCCAGCTTTGTATAAGGCATTAAATATACTGAAATCTCTGTATTTTTTAATAAACATATTGTCTTAACAGTATTTGAATATATATTATATGTTAAATGTTTCTGTGTTAATAGAAAGCCATTATTTTAATAAAAATATATACTTGGTTGAGACTGGATCTCAAAAGTCGGTTGATAATTTAACAACACTCATGCATGTCTGATTTTGAACAAAATTTAAATGTGTAGTTAAAATTTTATATACTACCTTGATCAAAAAGTTTTAGGACTTCATTCATAAAATCGAAAATGAAAGTTTATTCATCAAAATCGATATGGTCCCCTTCAAAGTACTCCTCATCGACTGCAACGCACTTACGCCAGCGCTTGATCCAATCCGTCTTCGATTTTTTCATGACATCCTCTCGGGTGCTGTAACGCGTTTTTTAAGTTGGTTGAACAGGAAAAAGTCGCAGGCAGCCAGATCAGGTGAATTCGAAGGCTGCTGGATAGTATTCGTGTTGTTTTTGGTAAAAACTCATGGAAATCATGTCTTTCGCGATTTCAACGCGGTCTTTTTTTTGCATGAAATTGAGGTCTTTCGGCACCAGTTTTGCAGCGACACGTCTGAGGCCCAAATCACTAACCAAAATGTCTTGAGCGGATCCATAAGCGATGTTAAAGTCCTCTGCCAGCTCTCTGATGGTCAATTTGCGGTTTTTGGCCAACATTTCTTTGATTTTATCGATGTTTTAATCAGTTTTTGACTGCCACTGCGTTCGTCATCCTCGACCGACTCACGACCACTTCTGAAGCGTTCGTGCCACCGAAAAACACCTCCAACATTTCCAAGGTCTGCGGACCATTAAATCCGTTTTTCACACAAAATTTAATGCAAACTCGTTGATGCACAGTTGATGCCATTTTCAAACTTGTAAAAAATCGAAAACACGCACAAAGGTAGATGTACTCAGTACAACGTAACTTTTACAAATGTATGATGCTGAAATTTGGAGGGAAGTGTCAATGATAGATGTGGTAACCTAACAAAAAAAAAAAAGAATTCCAATCGGGTAACTGACAGCGCCACACGGTGGCCGATCCTAAAACTTTTTGATCAAGGTAGTACATAATGCCTTTATCTTAGTTAATACGTATTTTACCATTGACTACTTACACCTCAGTCAATTTATTTTTCTCAATACCACAATATATAATCAAGAAATTGAATTCCAATTCACAATTATGTGTTATAATATGTCACACTTAGGGACCAAGATTTATTTAAAAACAAAGTTTGGATAGTCCCGTAGTACTTCTATCATGATACAATGTCAATATTATTATATATTTTTACTATTGATTTTTTCACAAACGAGTTTGTCATTTTGTAAAAATATATCAAATAATATAATTTTTTTTGTTTCAATCGAATTCTAAGTGTTGAATATTTATTTTCAGCGAGATCTTTTTTAGAAAAATATTTCTTATAAGCAGTGCCAATATTATTTATTTAATATATTTAGGAATAGCCATAAGTGAAAACAGAAATCACGACATATGTCTCAAAGTGTTTTTTACTATATAATGTATATGTTTTTTTTTTTACTTATAAGTGTAAAGATATGTTATTTTTGAACAAAACAGTAGTGCTTTCTGCATTTATAATTCTTACTTATGTTTTTGTGATATTTTTCCATGAGAGACATTGCACAGGTATTTTGAATGGTATATTTTCTCCATTGCATCATTCCTCTTTATTATATTTACATATTTTATGAGAAGGTTTAATATATACAAAAAGATCATTATGAATATTTTTTATCAAATCGAATTTCTTTGTTTATTTAATTTTGCTGATTTGAAAAATAATGTAATATTTAAAAATTATAATATATTATCGTATTTACTTATTAAAATTTTGACTTTACTTTCAATTGATTTTCTTATTATGTGATGTTTATAACATTTGATATTGGTATAATCAGTATTTAAACTATTTATTGTAAATTATTTAAGGCAAATAAAAATGCCTAGCAAAACGTACCTTATCTTTTGAAAGCAAAAATGGATTTTCATTTTATTGTTTTTTCTTTTATGTTTAAGTGTTTTTATTTGATTTTTTAAATTATCCTATATTTGTTATAGTGACTTCTCATTTTGGTTTTGTCTTTTTTGAGATATTTTACTTCTTGGATTGTAATTTTGTTTTTACAAAATTATCACATTTAGATTTTAAATGAGACTGCAAAATTTATAAATTATTTTAATATTCTGGTCGTGTAATACTAGTTATAGTTTAATCCAAAAAGTCCTTATTATAAGAAGACAATAATCTTATGTTCAATGTTTTATTTATTTATTTTTGAATGTATAATTAGGTGTCAAATTCTTTTTATTATGATCAATATAAAGACAATTCCAAAATTATCTCATTTAAAAAAAAATTGGAAAATCAAATGATTTTTTTAAATCCCTTTAAAACTAGATGATCCACTAACACAAAAATCAGAAATTGTCACAAATATAATATTAACAGAGATATATAACTTCCTTTACGTAATCTTAAAAAAAAATAGTCAAAGGTAGATGAGAAGATTTTTGAAATAAATTTCAATAAGTAAGGTTTTTTTCATAATTTGATTCTTCAGATCTACCTGGAATTGGTGTAAACTCAATGTCATTGATTCCTCTATTGACAACCACAATGTTTAATCTACAATTAATTAACCCCTTAAAATTTGTGTAAATCAAATCTCAATTATTTATAGAACTTGAAACTTACTGTCCATATTATTTGATATTAATTAAACATTTACAATATTTTTAAATAAAAAAATTTATAATGAAATATTCAAATTTTCATTTGTAAAATTATATACATGTATTGCTCATGCAAAATTAATATAAGTGGACATCTGTCATACTGTTTTCTCTTTCAAAAGTGTGATTCTTTTTTGAAACTATTGCTGAATGAAATTATGTGAATAAATTATCTATTTTTAAATTGCAAATAATGTAGAGAGTTCATTAGAAAATTGTACATTCCATTAGTTAAAACATGGACAAGTATTTTTTTTTAAATTAACCAAAAACTTTATAAAGGGAACGGAATTCGAGTATATTTTTAACTGAATAAGTTAGAAAAATACAATAATGAAGAATAAAAATACAGAACTGATTATAAAAGTTATGCATTTTAAATGCATGATTCTCATTATTTATTTTGTAATTTCCTCTTGATGTCACCTAGTAACAAACTGATTGCTGATCCGGGAACCATAGTTTAAATAGCACTGATTTAGAGCTTTCAAAATACAAGTAACAATGATAATTAAAAATAAGCATTCAAAATATTCAAAAGAACTTTATGAACATATGGGCAACTTGATAGATTACAATTTCAAAGTTATTTTTAATTTCAAAGCCTATGAATTTCAATTGAGTTAACTTTTAACAAAAAAAAGCAAAATAATAGGTAAAGCGGAAATAAATGATAATTTTTTTTGATGCGACAAAAAATTGATTTAAACAAAAACTATACAATATTATTCCGTTAAATAATTACCGTTGTTACCAATGATCTTCCTCCACAGAATAGGCAGTTTTTTAATACCTTATTCGTAAAATTCTGGCGGTTTTACGGTAAAATATGACTCCAAGTGATTTCGGAGTTGTTCGACACTCGTAGATTTTTTATCTCGAAGCGAATGTTCCATCGACTTAAAAAGATGGTAATCCAAAGGTGCAATATCAGGTGAATATGGTGGATGCTGCAGAACTTCTAAATCTAGCTCTCTTATTTTGTCCTGCGTAATCCTTGCTGCGTGTGGTTTTGCATTATCATGTTGTAGAATTCTTCTCTGATTCTTTACTAAAACTGATCATTTTTTAAGCAGTTCTGCCTTTAATCTTTCGAATTGGGGACAATACACATCTGCTGTAACAGTCTGACCAGGTTTTAGTAATTCATAATGAATAACTTCCAAAATATCCCACCAAACACAAAGGAAAACGTTTTTCAGAGTCAATGTCGGCTGAGGGGTAGACAGATGTACCTGATTCGTCGAAAACCATTGTTTTTTGTTTTTTTTTCTCCTCGGATTGGTGTGAAGGACCCACTTCTCATACCCAGTAACAATCTTTCTAAGAAACGGATCAGTTTCATATCTGGAGAGTGAAGATGAACAGATTGTTATTCGTTATTCCATGGCCGTTGGAGAAAGTTCGTGCGGCTACCAAATTCCTTGTCTATTTTGTTTTCCGAGCCTTTTAAAATAGTTCTTCACTATTGATCATGGACAACCGATATTTTGTGTTAATTCCTTGATAGTTTTACGCGGATCGGACCTCACTAATGAGTTTAAAGTGTCATCATCGATTTTAAGAGGTCTTCCTATTTTTGGTTTGGCCTTCGATTCCCTTTCACAACTTTCAATTTTTTGAAACCATCTTTGGCACTTCCGAGGATTCAAGATGTCTCTATAAATATCGCATATGGTCTGGGTAGCTTCTTTTGACTTCAATCCTTTATCGAATAAAAACAGCATAAAATACCGCAAATGTGTCTCTTCAATCTCTGGCTTTTGCAGTTTTGTACTTTAGACCAAAACCAAAAATAAATATCAAAACAGAAAGGATATTAATAGAGCTTCAAAATGATACCAACCACGACGTATTAACCCAACGGTAACTGGTGGCAAACTGGTTTCAACGTGACGCCTAATGAAAATTATCATTTCTTTCCGCTTTACCTATTATTATTTCTCATTGAAGAAAAAAACAAATTACCTCAAAAAAATTCAAAATTACAATGTTAGGTAGTTTTATTATATTATATATGAAGGCACACCACACAGATGCTTCTTTATATTCTAGTATGCGGTATATATAAAACTAGAATAACTTATATTCTGTTTCCAAGTTATTCTAGTTTTTCTTATTAATTACAGCTTTTATTCAAATTTGGTGTCAAAAAAGTGGCTTGCAATTTTGTTCCCCTCAGGGCTTTCATCTTACATTTTATATTAATTTATAGGAATTTCACCATTCAATCTGAAAATATCTTATAATATTAATAACAAGCTCAAAACATAACAGCAAAAATCATTTTGAGTGACTGAGTTGTAAAATAAAAAATAAAAGTGGACATGTTTTATGGTCTTTCTACATTATTTGCCTCCACATATTTATATAAGATATATTACTACTTCATGATTTTTATACTCAAAAAATATTTTGAAACAATAACAAGTAATACTCAAATATATAAAAAAATATACAGATACACCAAATGACATTGTTTATAAATTAAATAATTACATTTTATAAATATGAAAAGCATAAATACGTAATTCACAAATAGCAAATTCTCTGGATTTTCAAAAATGTTGAATTTAAATAAGGAGTATTTATGTAATACAAATATAATAACTCAAGTTAAGAAGTTAAAACAAATAAAATGATATACATAGTTTTATAGGTATATAAGATATTTTTAATGTACCGTAGTATCAGATGAGAATATATATCAATGTTATTCTAATAGTTTCAAAATTGTTATACATTTAGAATAATGAGATGGCTATCTTTTGTTGCAAAGTAGATAACACAATGTAGAAGGTAGTCACAGTTATTAAAGATGTACAAAAGATTGAATTTTTAACAATAAGTTAAATGCAATACTAGTCAATGTGCATGCACTTTTCGGAAATTCAAAAAATAGCGCTAAGCAAATATTCCCATATTATCACACAAGAAGTCATCGGCATTATTTAAATTTATATTATAAAAAGTTTCTAAATGCATTCACATCATACATTTGGCAGACAATATGAATTTGTAAAATTTAGAAAATAGACACCGATGTGTGTATTAAACTTTGTAATGTATTCATGTAAAAAATAAAAAAATCGATGTCCAATTTTTCGTTTTCTTTTACTCACTTTTCACCAATATTTTGGGGTGTAGTGAAGACAAAATAACTTGATAGTAAGAGGTGGATACTAACTCTTCTTTTTCGATAGTGTAGTATTCTCATATTCTTTCAATTATTTAATAGGGGACTATCAAGATTTTCTGTATATATTATTCTTATATGAAGTGTGGGTGTTGCGAAGCAATAAAAGATAATTTATTGAATGTTAAATTTATTGGTTACAATGAATTTAACAAAAGAGAAAAACATGTAAAAACAATTAAATATTACAGAACTAAGTTAAATTAAATATTAAAAAACCTTTCAAGCAGTTTTACATGAGGCTGTTCATTTGCGAGTGCCAGGTCATTTTGAGAGGTCGGTGGTTGGACCACAGATATAATAGGGCAGCCAGCGAATTTGTCCTCAGCTTCGGCAACGTGAATAAGCCCGTCTCTGAATTGAATCCAAGGATAAGTCACGTCCTTCCATGAGTGACTGTTATGACTTTCTATATTTGTTATTGTTACACTTATTTCAATTTTTTTAAATGTAATAATGGACTAACTCAGCGGCGTATAAGGAACATAGATTTCTTTTGTCTCAGGAGTTCAATGGGTCACCTCGACCTCTCGCAGCACAACAGGAAAGGAATATAAATGAAAAATACAGTACTATTTTGGTTAAGAGGTATTTAATATCTCTACCGGATCAATGATCCAGGCATGGTTAAATTTGACTTTTTAATAATTGGTTAGACTCTGCCAGGTGTACTTGAAGAGTTTTACAAAAGGATTAAGATCCTTAGCAATGGAGATGATCTCTAGGGATCGCTCTGAAAGCGTCTTAGAAATCAATTTCTGAATTGAACTTGAAATCACCAAAAGATTAACATAAATAAATTCACAATACCTTCAAGCCAGTCCTCCCTCCCTCGATTAGTAAGTAAAATTGGAGAACTAGTTATCGTCCATGAGTGCATACCAGCAGTCGCGTTGTCTGCAGCAGCTTCAATTTGGGTTCCGGATGTCATGCGTTCCAGAAGGGAACTCTTCTCCAAGCCATCGGCCAATGTCGACAGGGAGCTCCTCGAGGATTTTGAAGAGTAGAGACGTAATATTACAGTAAGGCGCAATCTAGGCGCTCTGCCCTCAGAAGAGAAAGAATTCTGCCCGGAAGGCGGGATGGGCGTTGTCTAGATTAAGTAATTATGTACTTTCCAATTTAAAGAAAATGATTCCATAATCTTTATTTTTGTTTTCTAATACTCGAGTTTAGACTAGTATCAAGTCGCAATTATCAATTATAAGAATTACGTTAAACTCAGGTCTCGGAATGAGACGAGCACTGGTGCATGATACCCTACTTGGCCAGCGGGGGTGGGGGGGTACCGCCCCTCAAGTTCAACACATGCCCGTCGGCTTCTGCTTGTCAAAGGAGCTGCTCCCTTGTCGGTATTTCGGTATAAGAAATTTACAATCCTTTGGCAGAATTATCTAGCCGCCATGATGACGCAATTGGATATCACGCCGACAAACTTCTATATCATGCAACACAGGAATGATTTTATAACCGCCACTCGATCACGCCATACAAAAATGACCAGTTATAATGGATTTACGGCTTTCGCCAAGAATACTGTACCGCTATGCAAAATGGATTCTCCTACGATTCGCCATTTTTTAATATCCATACCACTTGAATAAATAATATACTTCTAACATGACGTAAAGCAAGAAATTAGAGTTTTCCGTGAGCAGTCCCATTTTCCTGTCGATGCCTCCCTTGGTGCTTGCTCAGATTTAAGCCAAAATATGCACAGGCTCATTAAATATGGTGTCTCTAATTATGAGTCTGGCGTCTCGTATAACTTTTTGTAATGTTATGTTAAAAAAGAGACACGCCAATACATCTCCCTGCAGCATAATCATATGTAACTTTAAAATCTTTAAACAAGTGGAAGGTGTCTAAATTCAACTCAATAGTTTTTTGCAAGATCTGCCGTAGTGTGAATGTTTGATTTACACATGATCTCCCACTCTTAAATCCTGTTAGTAATTGCCCAGCAGACCTGTTTATACATATTTTAAGTAGGTCTAATCTGTGGCTGCCATCAATGAAGATATGATCTATTATAGTTCGGAAATTCTAGGACGAGTCCTGTGACAGCTCACAAATTTGCCCCAATACAACCTTATAACGATGTTCAGTAATTTTAATTATTTTATCAACTTTAATATAAGCCTCAATTCTAATAAATAGCAAGTTACGAGTATTTAGGTAAATACATTACATAAGGTTGTATTGGGGCAAATTTGTGAGCTGTCACAGGACTCATCCTAGAATTTCCGAACTATAGGTTAATTTTTATTAATCTAGTAACCTCCACGTACTCTTTTATATGTTATCTCTGTGGAATCGAGTGCTTTCAATATAATTTTTTTTATACAGCTGCAAATTTATAAGCCCTGTCCCATTTCATTATTGATGCCATGCAGGCTATATCTTCCAAATACAGCAAAATAAGCAAGCCCACTTTGATATTGAAATCCCTAAGGATTTTTATGCCAAGTATTGCATGTATGTTCAAGAGTGTCGTAGAACTCATTCTTTTCTTCATCAGATTTATCCGCAGTTAGAACATGAGCATTTATCAAGCTGTAAATAAACATGAGCATTTATGATATTGATATTCTATGATATATACTATGATATTCTTTAGAGAGAAATATATGCTATGATATTCTTTAGAGAGAAATACTATATTTTTTGTGTTGTATTTTCTGTTGAATAAATTTTTTTACTATCGGCGATGTACCTACCTATAAGTATAGTTTTTTTATTATTTTGAAAGTATACTAAATTGTAAGGTTTTTTGGAAGATATTGATAATTTAATTTTATTTTTAAATGTTACTGCCTTATGTAAAGGACACTTACGTGACATTTTTTTTTATGTCAATAAATAATTCTTTTACACTTGGGCGCCCGTAACACGGTCAATCTGGATCGCAATCCACAATCGCAATCAACGATCGCGATCCAGATTGACTGTGTAAGAAGCGGATTGATCAATCAGATCGCAAAATATCCAGATATTTTGAAATCACGCTTGCGATCGGGATTGTTCGTGTAAGATCGTGATCGCGTCAGTCAACGCTTGCGCACCGGTAGAGATGGACGAATGCTCTCCAAAAAAAAAATGTGAGATCGAATTATAGGAGAGAGTTAAAAAAAATTACAAATTCAAGCTTCACTGATAGATGCAGGAGACATGATAGCAGAAAATTTAAGGTCTTCAATATTTCTGCCTGTAGCAAGATAACGCAATGTTACTGCTAATTTTTCTTCAGGTGTTATACTTTTTCTCATACAAGTATCTTGTTTAGATATGTATGGGGTTACCATTTCTAACAATTCATCAAAACATTTTCGACTCCTCCTGAAGTAATTTTTATAGTCTTCTTTTTAAGCAGTTAATCGTATTTATTTTAGTAGATTTAAATGTGTATACAATTATCTCTTTCGTAGTCACTGTTTAACCCAATGTTTCCTTCCAACTAGCTTTTTCAAAGTTAGGGCCAGAACTAAGGCTACAACAGCTTTTACTTCATCTACGTCCATGTTGAGTTGAGAAAGATGTTGACGCAGCGGCTGCGGCGTGTGGACTGAAGGAAATTGGATTGATCGTCTAATGTAGTCGCGCAATCCGTCAATCCGTGATCGTTGATTGCGATCCAGATTGACCGTGCCTTACAAAAAGACTTGTTTCAAGTTTCAGAAACAAGACATTAATTGCAATTGAGAATAATTTTCAAAAAACGAATGGAATTTATTTATCAAATTGAGAGAATCTTTGACCCCCAAGTTCTCGGGCTATGGTCTCTTTCTCATACTTTTTTTAATAATATGAACCATTTCGCATGTACGAGGGTGGATCAAATATAAACGAGACTTTTGTTTCAGAGTGTGTAATTTCAAACGGAGCGCGCGGCCGTCTCGAGGAGTGTTGGGTGACGATATCATAAGTGGGGATAGTGGCCGACCGGCCTCGGCAGATTCCATCATAAGTATGGCACACGATGTTGGAGAAAGAGGTGCTCCCGTCGATTGCGCAATGCATAATTATCAAGTTTTCACTCGTGAGGACGTAAAACCGGCCGAAATTCTAAGGAGACTTACGGTACAGTTCGGGGATCAAACACTGTCAAAGCCCCGTGTATTTGCCTGGCATAAAGAGTTCATGAAAAGCCGTGAAGGAGTCAAAAATGAGAGCCATGATCGTCACCCACGGATGAGCATTAACGAACAGAACATTAACACCATTCGTCATCTTCTGGAAGGTGACCAATGTATGACGGTTTCCGAAATTTGTTCTGAGATAGGAATAAGTTATGGGAGCACTCAATCCATAACCACAAAGTGGACCTAGGATTCCGTCAAGTGTCTGCTCGATGAGTCCCATAACAAAAGTTGGCACGTCTGTGAGTGGCTCTTGGCACGGTTTGCACAAGAAAGGAACACATTTTTGAGTCGCATCATTACCTGCGATGAAACTTGGGTACACCACTACACGCCCGAGTCGAAACAAGCCAACATGGAGTGGAGAAAGAAGAATGAGGCAGCCCCCGCAAAAGCCAAGACTCGACTGTCAGCGTTTTTTGGGAGCAGCGCGTTATTGTGCATATCGTTTTTTTGCACGATGGTTGCATCATCAATGCGGCGTACTACTGCGAGCTTTTGAGTAAAGTTAAATTTGATTATCGATGCAAAATACGTGATCAACCGATACGAAAAGTGATTCTTCTCTATGACAACGCAAGGCCCCATACTGCAGCTGTAACATGTGAACAATTGGAAGAAATGAGTTGGACACAACTGGAACACCCTTCCTATAGCTCTGCGACTTTCATCTCTATGAGCCACTGAAAGCTCTGGGAGGCCAACGATTCAACGACGACGATGGAGACGGGGGGTTTGTACGCAATTGGCTGGTGACACAACCCACTTCTAGCCCGATGGCGTGATAAAAATACTACCGATCCGCTGGGAAAAATGCATTTCTAAAGCATGAGATTATGTAGAAAAAGATGTGTACTTGGTCCAACAAAAGTCTTGTTTATATTTGATCCACCCTGTTCTGTTATTTCACATATACTACCGCACCCTTCCCACTTGTTACAATACTTATGCACCAGTTCTGTAGTCAGAGCTGAGTGAAGGATATTTGTGTGCATTCTTTTTCTTTTCAGACTTTCTCTGCATTCTTTTTAATCATAGCTTGACTAATGACGATAATATAAAAATTTCAAACAATAATTTTCAAATAACAGCAATTTATTTATTTATTTATTATTTATTATTACACATGACAAGAAATATACACAATTTGAGAAAAAACAACAGGTAATTTGATTTGGACATATAATTTTAATGGATCTGGGTTTGTTGCCTTTCATTTGTCGTATCCCCAGTAAACTAGGCTTTTACCTGTATCTCATTGAGGATATTTAGCATGAAAAAATAAATCGATACTTCTTTCCGATTTTTGATTACACAAAAAAAAACCCCGTTGCACGCTCTCATCAACCTGACAAACAGTGACACTCAACTACAACTGGAAACATCTTGCGAAATTCAACTCCTCACACATCATCACTCCAGAAAGACCAAAAATGTTCATCCCACACTATACCGCACACAATCATAAGAATAAACATTAAAATTAAAACAAAAAATACACAGAAACACAAATACAAAAATGCAATGATTACAAACATAAAAAACCTAAGTTATTTTAGTTTTAACCAGCCTAAATTTTACAATTTTGCTATCCGGTTACTACTTATGTACTTTTCTTCTTATACGTTTATTTTTTTATTCACTACTTGCATCACTGTTTCGTTCTCCACTCCATACAGTGCTATGCAGAATACTAGAGACTTGACCAGACACTTTCTTCTTAGTGCAGATCGGTTTGTCCATATCTTTGTCAGACTTATCATAACTACTTTTGCCATTCCAATTCATCTTCGAGTCTATACTTCACATCCATCACTCCTCGAAATAAGAGTACCTTGGTAGACAAACTCGTTAACCTCTTCGTAATCCCTTAGCAAGTTATTTCTTATCAATCATGTATTTAGATAAATAATGTTAACACTGTTTTTTTTAATGGAGTTGAGGATAAATAAAACACCAAAAGGTAATAATAGTACCTGTATATTTATAAAATCATTTATCACAATGAGCAAAACAATAGTGATGAGTACAATTTGAAACTTCTAGTACTTTCCCGAATGTTAACTTATCCTCTCTAGTACTTTCCCGAATGTTTACTTATCCTCTCTAGTACTTTCCCGAATGTTTACTTATCCTCTCTAGTGACTCTGAAGATTGACCAGACCCGGAACTTACACCTGAGAAAATAAAACAGCCATTGTATATTTAAAACATGAATCAAGTGTACCAACTACAGTAAGAAAAAAATGATGCCATTAAACTTTAAAAATTGACACCACTGGGAATCAAACCCAGGACTTGGTTCGTGAACCGCCAAACAACTTAACTACTAAATCATGAGGGCGGACCAATTCTTACATTGATTTTTTTTAATATAAGTACAATTCACATTATACGAGTGTTATATTACATAAATACCTAAACAAATAAATATTGTTATTATTTATAATGTGTCTATGTTGCATTTTTTTTTTAATTTTTGTTATATATTATTTTGTCTATATAATATTATTATCATTTTAGATCACATTTAAATAGGATTTTTATATTTTGATACAAATCTTCTTTGTGACAGAAATCGAGAGTCTGTCACTATTGTTAAACAACTATGTTTAATTGATATTTTTTCATGATTTATAAAAAAACAGTTTGCGGGTTGTACATCGCATACGGCCTGTGGCTTGGCCATACTTGATCTAGAGGTTGGAGTTCCGAACGAGTCATGTTTAAAATCTCATTTGTAGTGGAATTTTGCAGTCACAAACATTAAATGTCAGTGTTGGTGGATGGTGGGGAACTAGAAAAACATCCAATTTATTTACCTTTATGATTGCGAGGACCCAACCGCCTTGGGGGCGGTGAAGGGGGTGGGCTAAGGTCAGTCTCTGTTTCATCATATCGTCGAGGCCTTCTGTCTTCCCCACTGTCATAATACCTTAAAAATCAACAATACATGTGATTAATGGTTTATGATGGCCAAAATTTCAACAGAGTTGCAGTCTTCATTTTTAGGGTGATGTCAAAAAGCTTGACCAAATATTCGGTATGTTTTTTGATATTGTCCTAAGAATTAAGGCTGCAACTCATTGAAAAGAAAATCAAAGATTAACACATTCATTATAAGCTTAAGCAGACTGCTTTAAGGCTAAAAAATATGGAAACCCTTATTTCTAAGATATTGGGCATCCTTTAAGATGTTGGCAAGATATCTCTCCATTAAGAAACTCTCAATCAATAGTCCCACATTTCTTACCTTTCGCAAACTAACATCTGTAACCATCACTCTTAAAACTCAATAAAGCTATCATCTTCCTCACAGGTCTTGTGAATATGAGTGGAAGGAGTGATAGATGGAGGATGAGAAAAGTAAGATTGAACCAAGTGAATGAAATCTAGATGCAAAAGATGTATGTTGTGATACAGAAGCATTGTGTTTTAATCATTATTATTAGGGAAGAATTTTACTTCTCATCTTAAGTCTAAATTAAAAATATAAGCACAATTATTTGGATCCATACTGTAAAGAAACAAACAGGTAAGATTTTTAGTTTAATAAATTTTTTACTAACAAGGACTTTTTTAATGAGACACTTTTTTCTAATAATTTATTTTAACATGTACACTTTATAAAGAAATATATGAACACTTACCTATCATCATCATATCTCCTATTAGTGTAACCTCTTCTCCGTACATCCTGGGGGGAGTAGGGGGAGCGACCTCTGTAACGTTTTGTATCAGAACTATAGTCAAGATCTGGACTATATCTGGAAATAAAAAAGTGACAAAATTTGAATACACTGAGTTAAACCTTTGTACTGAAAAACTTCAGGTGATACTTTATTACAATCTAAATGTAATACTTTGCTTTTTTTTAACCCAAATACAAAAAAAAAACATCAATTTTAAATAAATCGAAATTTTACAAACACTTCCAAGACTCCAATTGTTAATTTCATGGTTGATCAACCCTATTAATTAAAAAACTGCCACCTTCACTCCCTCAGTCTTACTCAATGCTAGTGAACAACCTCCATGGTCTGGTTAATACGACACCTGTCTTTCAGCCCGAGATTGCAAGTTCGGTTCCAGTTGGTATTCAATTTTTTGTGTCATGTTTTCAAGGCCACTTTAACATATTTCTGGTTCGTTGTAAGAATTTTCGACACATGGCAATATACTTCGACTCGTGGCAATATGAGTTAATTTTAGTTTCAGTAGGTAGATTACACATTGGGTCAAGAATTTTTTATTAGTATAATTGTATTTTCGCAAAAAAAATATATATATACGAGGGCGGTCCGATAAGTACTTAGCCTCACCGGCCGATAGCACCACTATCGCAAAAGCAATTTTTTATCGCGTAGTACATTCTCGTTGACAGCTACTGCCAAAATTTCAGCCGAATCGGACGCGTAGTTTTGTTTTGACCGCGTGTGGAAGCGAGCGTGTTCCCGGATTTGAGAAAAATGGAAAAAGAGTTTGTTTTTGAAAGGGAAATCGCGCAGCGAAATCAAAGAGCGCTTGGATGCTGTGTACGGTGACTCTTCTCCTTCGATGGCGACCGTCAAAAATTGGTTTAACGAGTTTCAACGTGGTCGCACGTCGGTTTTTGATGAGCCACGTCCAGGTGCCCCGAAAACGGCTACCATGGAGGATAACATGACAAAAATCCACGATCTCGTATTGGCAGACCGCCGATTGAAGGTGCGAGAGATAGCTGAGACAGTAGGCATCTCAAAAGACCGCGTGGGTCATATCCTGCATGAAGTATTGGGCATGAGAAAGCTGTCGGCGCGATGGGTGCTGCGTTTGCTCACTCCGGACAACAAGCGCAACCGTGAGACCACTTCAGAGCAGCGTTTGACGATGTTTAAGCGCAATCCGAAGGAGTTTCTGTGTCGTTTCGTGACCGTCGACGAAATATGGATACACTGGTACACACCCGAAACCAAGGAACAGTCGAAACAGTGGACTTCACCCGGCGAACGTGCTCCGAAGAAGGCGAAGACTGTCCTATCGGCCGGAAAGGTGATGGCCACCGTTTTCTGGGATTCAAAAGGTGTGATCTACATCGACTTCCTGGAGAAGGGAAAAACGGTCACAGGGCTCTACTATGCCGAATTATTGGGCCGATTCGACGCCGAATTGCAGAAAAAACGGCCCCATTTGGCGAAGAAAAAAGTGCTCTTCCATCATGACAACGCACCGGCTCACACCTCCACCGTCGCCACGGCCAAATTGGTAGAATTAGGCTACGAACTGCTACCCCATCCACCGTATTCTCCGAATTTGGCTCCGTGCGACATCTTTTTGTTTCCAAATTTGAAAAGTCACTCGCCGGGCAGAAATTTGAGTCGAATGAGGAGGTTATCGCCGCCATGGAGACCTACTTTGCAGACCTCCAGAAAACGTATTTTTCAGACGGGTTAAAGAAGTTGGAGCATCGCTGGGTCAAGTGTATCGAACTCAAAGGAGATTATGTTGAGAAATAAATCGCCACTTTTCCAAAATTTTTGTTATTCTTTTGTAGGCTAAGTACTTATCGGACCACCCTTGTATATATATTTTTCCAGGAAATTAGTGTCTTCTTTCGTAAGTTTTGCAATTTTTTTTTAAATTTTAAGATGCGTTCACAAATTTTGAATTAATGGGGTTTTACATCGTTAAATTTCAAATTAATGGGGTTTAATTGTAACAATCAAGTCACCACGATTTTTTTCATTGTTGCAGAATAGGCAACTTCAATAAACACAGTACATCTTCATAAATAAGATTAGTTTGACATTTTAAAATATTTTAAATTTAATAAAATAAAAAATATACAAACCTAGAATCTGGGGAGTATCTGTCATGTTGCATATGCTGCGGTGGAAGGGGAGGGGGACTACTCAGTCTGCCCAGCGGCGGAGGGCGCTGGGGCTGCAATGGGGGTGGAAAGAAGGGTTGAGACACTCCTCCCATAGGAGGCAGGAACGGCAACGAACTGGGATGTAGGAATGACAATGGAGTGGGAGGCAGGAACGGCAATGGAGGAGGAGGCAATCCTCCCAGCGGTGGGGGTAGCAGTGGCAACTCTGGAATACCATCTCCGGCGTTCAGAGGAGAAACCATACCTGAAGAAATTACATAACATAATGCATAAAAATTTATTAGATAATAAATTGCTTGTATACGAAATCTTCTTTCTTGTGGCATCCCTCATTCATGTGCTTACATTCTACATATGCATTATACCATTAGTTAAAAATTGAGTTGAACATATAGATTTAAGGCAGGTAAAACTTAAATATTTCAAAATAAATTTACATGTAAACTGTCCTTAACATGGTTCATGGGTGTGTATACTGTCAAAATATTAGTATATAGCATACATTTGGTGTAACAGAGGCAACACGGAGAAATGTTCTAGGTAGCTGCTATGCTCAGGAATCAGTACTACTGAGGCTGTGAGAGAGAAACCATACTACAGAAGTGGTTATCAATGGTCACATTTTGATTATATCCTTTTAAACAATTTTATGAATCCCCTTCTGTGGCCTAGACGTAAAATGCTTATCTTTCATTCAGAGGTTTTAGGTTTGAATCCCTAAAGTGACCAAAAAAAAATTTTAGAATGAAAATTTCACATTTTAACTCTTTAAATAACTTTCAGTTTTGTAACTTTGTCCTACATTCTTTGAGTTCATTATGAAAGTCTGTAATGTATGGGATTTAATGAAAAAATCTTCCACTCTGTTTTAATCACCACTAACACTTTCCTCCTTTTGAGCAGATATAATGATGTTAATTCTATGCACTTATATCTTATATACCAATTTAAAACTGACATGATTTTCTAGTCAGTTGAACAAGATTACCAAAACAACAATAAGACTACCAAAAGACCCACCCTGTGGTTTATCGGTCGGTGAAGGTGCAGTGAGACGCTGCCGCAGGGTCTGAGCTTCTGTGGCGGCTGCTTCGGCGGCCCTCTCCGCAGCACGGCGCGCCAACCACTGCTCATGGGCACGCCTCTCTAGTGCAGCGCTGCGGGCTCGCCATGCCGCTTCTTGCTCTGCCAGTTCTCGTCTTACACTCTCTGCTGTGTCTCTGAAATTACAATAGCAAAATATTTTAAAATTCTTTCTTAGAAACAAGCAGTTATAACTGTATAATTTCTTTTGTAATTTTTTAAATGGAACTTAAAAAACCTAAAATTGTAATCTTAATACCAATTCAGTAAATAAACAACTAGACATATCCAATATTCCAATAGTTGAATAAAGTGAAGTTTTCATACATACACTAATAACAATTTACACTAATAACAATTTAAATTATAATGTTTGTTAAAAATAAACATGATGGGAAAGCAATCCTCACTTTTAAATCGGTTATTGAAATTGTGATAAATTATTAAAAATTTAAAAAGCGGAACACGAGAATTCTCGTGTTTACATAGTATGCTTAAATTGCGGGTCACGACAAAATTCGTGTTCAAAACAAATTTTTTGATAGTGACTGCTATGAACCCATAAATTACGTCATCTAGTAACAAGCGGCAATAAAACCCACAGTGAAACTCGATACTTTTGTGTCCCTTGTAATGTTCCGCTACATAAAGGCTCCTGTTATGAACGATACCACACACTTATAAACTATTAGTTAACAGTAATAAGAGTTTTTTTAACCGATATTTACATTACGAGGGTTGTTACTTAAGTTTTGAGATATGGCAACACTATAATGGTAATAATATTTTTAATTAAGTGTTGTAATCAACGGATACTGGTGAGTACAAATTGACTACAAAAAGAAAAAACTTTTAAATCCGATAAAAGCTGTAAAAGTTATGCAAATTTTAGCAAGTACCTAGAGTAATCGGTGATATATTAGGTTAGTCAAAAAGTTTTGAAAGCGGAAATGAAAATACATTTTTTTTGGGTGGAAATCACTTTTATTGCTCAGTATAGTCTCCCATAAGATCAATACACTTGGTCCAAAGATCTTCCAACTTTGTTGTCCCATCACGGAAGTGACTTTCTGGAAGGCCTGCAAAATACTCCTCTACGACGGCTATAACCTCTTAGTTTGATGAAAAATGCTTTCCACGAAGGAATTTTTTGAGGTGTGAGAACAGCCAGCAGTCAGAGGGAGCTAAATCTGGCGAATAGGGTGGATGCTGCAACAATTCGTACCCCAATTCACTGATTTTCGCGATAGTTTTTTCAGCTGTGTGAGCAGGTGCATTGTCTTGATGAAAAATGATTTTTTTCTTCTGCAAACCGGCTTTTTTCACAAATTTTTTCATCCAACTGGTCCAAAAGGTCACAATAATAATCAGAGTTGATTGTCTTACCAGTTTGGAGATAATCTATCAATAAAATTCCTTTTGCATCCCAAAAAACTGACGATAACACCTTCTTGGCCGATTTCTGGACACAAACTCGCTTCGGAGCCAAAGTGCCTGGTTCACACCACTCTTTAGCCTCTTGTTTTGATTCAGGATCATGGTGGTAGACCCAAGTCTCATCCATAGTGATGAATCGACGCAGAAAATCCTTTTTATCCTTTCGAAATTGCTCCAAATGTTGCTCAGAAAGTCGCATTCGAACGTGTTTTTGTTGCATTGTTAGCAAATGCGGCACCCATTGTGCACACAGTTTTTTGAAACCCAAAACTTCAGCCAAAATATGCCATGTTGTTCCATGTGAGATGCCTATGGTGTCAGCTATCACATCCACAGTCGATCGATGATCTTCCAAAACCCTATCCTGTATTTTCGCTATGATTTCTGGTGTTGATGCACTTTTTGGACGTCCTGAGCGTGGATCGTCTTCAACGCTTGTACGGCCACGCTTAAACTCCAAAACCCATCGGTGAACGGTTGGAAATGAAGGAGAAGACTCCTTTAATACTTTCACCATCTTTGCATGGATCTCAGTAACCTTCCAAAACAAAGAATTTAATCACTGCACGATATTCGGATTTTTCCATTGTTAAAAAATACACTGACACGTCAACTTCAAATGGCTTGTAAACAAAGAATGAATTGACAGATCGAAATGAAATTTTGAGTACGTTCTTATGAAAGATGAAATATTAAAATGGCGTAGAAATTTTGGTTTTCTACTGCTCCATAGATGTCGCTTTCAAAACTTTTTGACTAACCTAGTAGATAAAAAAGGCCCACTTCTAGCCTTGGGCGACTGTGTGATGTAACCGCTTGCAATGTGTTAAGTTGAGTTTTCTATTAGTTATTTTCTTTTAATTTTTAATTACTACTCAACTAGTTATTATGGAGAATGTTTGATATTAACATATTACTATATTTTTTTTTAGTTTTACGTTCACAGGTTCTTAGTTGTGTTACTCATTGCTGAATACCGTAACTCCCAAGATAGCTCTTGATGTTTCCTCTTCATCCATTCCTTTATATCGCAGTTTAAAGTAGTGATTAAGGGGTGCCCTGTTTCATATTTCATACGGCTGGTCCAGCACATCTTCCTCCTAAGTATCGTTCTTCTACACTTTTAGTAACCACAAACCTTTCCTAACTGTCCTCAATGTGGACAATCTGTTCAAAAACTGTCAACATATCATCTATAATTCATTTATGAATTTGTCATAAACTGATAATAGATAACATACACTTCTTTTACACAAGAAAGATCTGTACGTATTGCTGTCCATAAAATTATACCCATCCTTGTCCATTACCACATTTCAAATGCATGTAATTATTTGTTTCTTGCTTGCTTATGTAGAAGTTGCTGTCCATAAAATGTCCATCCTTGTCCGTTACCATACCAATACCCATCCTTGTCCGTTACCATACTTCAAATGCATGTAATTCTTTGTTTCTTGCTTGCTTGCTTTATAGAACCAATGTTTCCACACACTTATGAATATTGCAAACATGAGAGCCTTTGATGAAATGCATTTTTGTCTAAATGGTGATTACTTTGCTCCTCTAGATTTGCAGCATTGATAATTTACCAATACAATTTATTTGTCACCTCGGATTCATATCTTGAATGGACGGTTATATAAGACCCAAGAAACAAAAGTCTTGAACCACTTTCAACTCATAATTGACAAATTGAAAGAGATCGCTTATCACATAATTTACAAACATGGGATATTTAATAAAATGCAACCTTACTTGTACTGTTGTATTTCATGTTGAAGGCTTTGTATTTTTTCTATAGTAGACATAGCTTCCCCTTGCTGTGATAACCAGAAGGCCTCCTTCGTACTTAATTCTCTGAAATATATTTTATTCCTATTAATATAATTTTTTATTACAAGATATGTCAATTGTGTAACTTATTTTACATTACTGTTTGTTAACTGTGAGGAAAGCTAATGACGTAAATGGAAGGTGGTGAGGCAGATGGAGAGGAGAGACATTATTGTTTGGAAAGGGAATCACCTTGGATAGAAACATTAGGCGACTGTCCTAAAAATTTTTCTCTTTTCTGTTTCACTAAAAACCTGTCCAATGAGGTTTGTATTTGCCTGCATTTAAAAAAAAAATCTGAATGGAACATGGCATTGTCATTGAAAATGTATGTTCGAGAACCAAATTAAAAAAATATGTTCAAGAATTGAATTGTTCGAAATGAGAGACATTCAAGAACCAAGGTTTCAAATGTATTAGCAGTCTTAAGAGAGACTTGTAAAATTAGCGAACTTCATTCTAAGAATAGCTGTAAAGTAGTGACGTTACTACTTTACGTAGTGAGCTGCATTTGCATTATGTAAAAACATATGAAATTTAAAAACTTGCCCCATCTACAAAAAGTATTGATTATTATTATAGTTGCATGATAGACCTTTTGATAGCATCTGTATTTAATGTATTATCTGCAATTTATGTGTTTTAGAAGTGTTATTTAAATATATTTTGTACATACTATGTTGCTGTCAATAAACCTATATTTATTTATTTATTTATGTGTAAGAGAGTAGTAGTAGTAATGATATACACCTTTTCATATGGAAGTTTCATAATATCGTGGTTGTCAATTTGAATTTCAGTGTGACGTAACAAAACTATAATGTTGAGTAAGATGGAATTTTTCAGAAGTTTTTTACATTTTTTGAACAAAAAAATGTGCATAAAATGCCGGAATTATTTTATTAAGTTTTGAAAATTGTAGATGATTTTATTCTGGATTGTATGGGATCGAAACGAGACAAACAAAAAATTATGTAAGTTGCGAGAAAATGTAAAATTCCAGTTTCACTGTATATATTTTTAAATTTATAACCAGTATTACAGCAAAACACATAGTTTTCAAAATTGTGCAATACAAGGTTAATACTGTACTACATTTGATAATATCCTCATTGGGTCCCGGTTATCATATATAATGCTTTGAATTTTCTATCAGTATTTCGACTAAGTTTGTTTTTTTTTTATACAAGCCCACAGAATCATTCACACAAGGAAACACTTTTAGTGACCTAATCAATTTGTGCAATACTCATGTAAGTGCTACAGGCTTTCTTGCAGGGAAAAGTTAGAAGTTTTATATGTCAAAATGTTGAGATTTTAAAAAACAATTTTTACTATAAAATGACAAATTATATTTTCCTATTTGTTCACAGTATGTAATATATTCCTACATGTTTTCCTTTTTACTAAGATAAATACAATTTGGTGACAAGTGTTTACATTTTCATCTTTTTTGTTACGATAAATATTTAAGGTATCATATGATACCTTTCTCCACCCGCAAAATTAAATAAAATTGAAATTAATAAAAAAAGATATTTTTAAGTTTCTTGGGTCTGGGAGGTTATGTGTACAAATGAAAGAGTAATGAAAGATATTGAAGACTTGTTATAATAAGAGCTGAAAAATGATACTGAAACACTGAACACTTTGTATCCCGATCCCATGTTTTAACGTGATAAACAAGATTTGTATTGAGTCCCGGTTCTTTCCTCCAAAAAAGGACATCTATTACTGGCATCTAGAAAATATTTTTGCAAACAATTCAACCTTTAAATAAGTCTCCTGATTTCTAGCATGTACCTAGATAATGAAAATATGCATGAAATGATTTATGATAAAGATTTTGATGTTGTGTCATCAGTGTACAGTGAAGTGTCCGATTTTTTAAAGATTTTGACATGAATCTGGAGACCAACTACAGTGTACGAGTTCAAATAGAATAAGGATTTGCAGAATCCTCCAAAAAGGTGCTAAAGAACTTATTTAACATGTGTTGATATGTATTCCACCAACTGACAAAAAAGGAAAAACCCTGCAGAACTCGCAAGGTATATATATGCTAAGCACAAGAAGAGAAGTGAGACCATGTACAAATGTAAGTAGTGTGATGTAGCTCTCCACACAGGAGAATGTTAGCTGAATTACCACACTAAACTAAATTATTCAAATAATTTCAAATGTACCAAGTTTCAATACAATATTCCTAATATTTACTGAGATATAGAAATTTCAATAAACCCTTTACTAAAATCAGATTTCCTCCGAAACAAGCCGGGAACTGGATAAGGTTGTTTTGATTTTGAACGGATCTTACATGTGAATAATAGTAACATAGTCAATAAAAATAAACAGAAATAATATAACTGGTGTCGGCCAAAGAAATGACATACTTTATTAATTCAGCTTCCTTTTGATTAAAGTAGTTAGTGAGCACTTCGAGTCGTGACGTGGCTTGGAGAGCCTTTTGCTCAGCTTCGTCCAATTGATCTTTCATTTGTATCATTTTTGCATCCTGCTGATCAACTTTATTATTCAGTTCGGAGAGAAGTATTTGTTCTTTCTGAAAATAAAAAAAAATATATGAACAATAGCCACAAAGAAGTGACATGTAATGCTTCATTAGGAATAAAAATATGAATTAATAAAACGAAACAAACATCTTTCAAGTAATAAATACCTCAAATTTTTCAGCCAAGATGGTTTTTTCTGCTATGGCTTGTGTTAATTCGGATTTTGTGTGACTGATATCCAAAATGGCATCGATATTTTTGTCATCCAACTTTAGAAGTTTAAGGTTCTCCTGTAACAAATTATATTCAATTGAGATAAATAATTAACAAACAAAATTTGAAAGAAAGAGTTATATATAGTTTTAATACCAATAAATGCTTATATTTGCTAACAAACAAACAAGATTTTAATCTCAGTGTGCAATTGTGTAGAAACCAAATTTATCTATATAAATAAAACATATGTGTGGGTTCATTATGAATTTTTGTGCGTTTCAAAATGGATCTGCTTCAAACTTTGGTTTGGGATATAAAGTAATGGTAGATTCAAAGTATAGGCACAGGATACAAAGTATACACTTACGTTGTATACAGTACAACCTGGTGAGTTTATTGTCATATGGCAATCTCTTCCCATTATAAAGATGTTAAGGAGGCCTTAAGTGAAAGCCAGATTCTAATCCTTTTTAACTTGATTCCAATGAGAAACAAACCCGCAACCTCCTTATTGGAAGAGAGACATCTTTCCAATTAGGTCATTAAAGTAATGGCAGATTCCACAATAAATACTGGGTCAAACTTTCAATGAAAGATGGATAACTTGTATTTTTTATTCTCATATTTCTGGATGACATTGAACTAAACTTGACATGAGCATATACATTACGGGGGTAAATTTTCACATACGTATGTTGTATTTAATAGGAAAATATGTTTCCAGTTTTATATAAATGCTTTAGTAAAAAAAATCTCACCTGGAGTGATGTGACTTCGTGAGCACGGGCTTTTAACACAACTTTTGTTGTTTCTAATTCACTTTTATTGATTTGAAGGTGCTGCTGTAATTCCTTGATATCAGCTGCCTTTTGCTGTTTCACCTCTTGTAGACTCTTCTCCATATTTGAAGTGAGATCTTTTAGCTGTTGAGACTTACTTTCGCACTCGTTCCTTGCATGTTGCAGCTGATTCTGGCAATCCACCAATTCCTTCTCCATGGAAGCACTTTTATTGCCAGTATCAACTAATTTTGCTAATAAAAGCTCATTTTCTTCAACCTTTGAGGCTAATTGAGCTTTTGTTAAATTCATTGTAGCTAAAATTACAAAGTAAAATTTTATAACATAAATAAAAAATTATAAAATTTCATAAAAATAACCATGTCCTCTTTCTGTAACTCATCAGTTTTTAATAAAATATAGCTTATTGAAAAAAAATATTATTGTATTGTATTATACTTTTGTTGTATTCAGTACAACCTGGCAGCTTTATTGCCATGTGGCAATAACTCACAACCAACCAGACCAGATGCTAAAGAGGCCTGAACTAAAACCCGTTGTATAAAAATTGGGCACCACTAGGAATCGAATTCGTAACCTTCTTATGGGAAGATAGGTGTCCTAACAACTAGGCAACAGATGTCATCATCATATTATAATCTGTACATTGGTTGGATGTTTTTTTAGATATTTCTGTTAATATTAGGTAGTAAAAAAGCCATACAATACGTGGAAAAATGAATAAAAAAATGTTATAACTTATAAAAATATACACAGAATTAGGAACTCAAAGCCTCAATATTGATCCTCACAATGCCTCACAATTTATCTTTACTGTCAAAAATACCTAAAACCAAAATACAAACACTCCGATTTTAAATGGAATCACAGATGATTATTTTGTAGCACGGTTTGGATTTCGAAGCGGCAACCTTCTGCAGAGAAGTTTAAAGTGATAAACAAGAGGGCTTTTAATGTTTTTTATAGAAATAAGCTATTCTAGTGTTTGATTCTTAATCCATTAAAATTTGTAATGTTAATTAAATTATTTTAATTTATGACAAAACACAGGATTCACTTTTAACTCTAGCATCAATTGTATTATAATACACTTATGTTGTATACAGTATAACCTGACAAGTTTATTGTAATCTCTTTCAACCAACCAGAATATGTTACACAAGCCTTAAGTGAAAACTAGACTGGAACCATTTAAAAAAAAAAATTAAATAAAACCAGTGGGCTCTGGGTTGAAAGATAGGTTCATACCAACTATGGCATGAGGGGCGCATAATTAAATTATAAACTTACTCTGCTGTTCATCAAGTTGAGATTGAAGATTTGTAACTGTGAATGTCAATGATGAACTGCTTGTATCTTTGGATGAGAGCTGATCATCAAGAATTGCTTGCAGCTCTAAGGCAGCTTCTGTGGAATTAGCTAATTCTTCCTCGGCTGAAGTCAATTTATCTTGAAGATCTGAAATAGTTTGCTCTGCATCTACTATTTCTTTTTTAAGACACGCAACCATTTCATCTGAACCGAAGGAACTGTCTTCAATTCCGCTAAGCTTTTCTTTGGTTATTGTCAACTCATCTTTAAGGAGAATACATTCCTAGAGAATAAAATAAATCATTAATAAAAAAATCATGATTTTGTTTCCAATAAATCAATTTTTGTGAGAATATTTAAAATTTTAAAACAATTCACATAATATTGATTTTTTAGAACACAGGTAGTCCTCAATTTTTCTACAATTCACTATTACATACTTACACAATTACTACTGACTAATTGAATTTTGTACAATACAATCTAGCTATTTATTATTTATCACAACTGAAATAGACAATATGAATAAACATGGATGTCAATAACAAATCTATTATTAATGAGTTAATTGAATCTCACTCAAAACTTTTTTTAAACAAAGATCTAATTGACCTACAAGAGGTAAATACTATGCGTATCCAGAAAGTAAGTGTACTGAGGCTCTCACGACCGGATGGATTTTATTTTCGACATGTTGGCTACACTTCCGTGTAGCCTGACCCTTCCCCTCTGCAATGAGACCGGTTCGAGGTCAGTACGTTGAGAAGTGTCGAAGCGACAGCACGTTTCGTGAAAAATATCAATCCAATCTCCCGCCAAGTGCGAAATACGCGGCGTCATCCGTTATCTCCATTGGAAGGGAAAACCTCCGGTTGAGGTTTATAATGAGGTGAAAACTGCATATGGTGATAAAGCTATGAATCGTACGAGTGTGTACAAGTGGTGTCGCGAGTTTAAAAACGGTTACGTCACACCTCTTCACCCTCCGCCAAAAAGTTCAAAACCACAATTTCAGCCAAGAAAATCATGGCATCCGTGTTTTGGGACTGTCAAGGCATAATTTTAATTGAATATATGCCTCAAGGGGAGACCATCAACTCTGCAAGATACTGTGAGACCCTAAAAAAATTGCGGAGGGCGATTCAGAACAAGAGAAGAGGCATGCTGACAAAGGGAGTCTGCCTGCTGCACGACAATGCCAGACCACACACGGCCAACGCCACGAAGGAACTGCTCGCCTCGTTTAAATGGGATGTCCTGAACCATCCCGCGCATTCCCCTGACCTAGCACCTTCAGATTACTATCTCTTTACCTCCCTGAAGCTGCACATGGGAGGAAAAAGGTTTTCAACCGACGAGGAGGTGGAGAATTGGACGGAGGGGTTGGCGGGAACTACTTCGAGGAAGGCACCAAAAAGTTAATACCCCCCTTCACCACCTGCATTGAGAGGAATGGCGACTATGTCGAAAAATAGCTTACATATGTACTACAGTAACCACGTAATTTTTTTGTTTAAATAAAAAAAATTGTAACCTACAAAAATTCAGTACACTTACTTTCTGGATATGCCTCGTATAATAAAAAATTAAACAAAAGATACTGATAATGAAGAACCCATTCATAAGACTTTGATAGTCAAGAATATAAATGAAACCTTCGTACATCTTGAGAAATTTTTTGAATGTCTTATCAATATCAATATAGAATGCATATCACAAGTATATTGGGCAAATACACACAGCATTATACAGAACTATCGATCAAGAATAGAAAAGGAAGAGTAGTATTTAACTTTTTACAGTAAACATATCTCTTGATAAGTTGAATATAAAGAAAACACCTGATGTAGAACTAACGAGTCTCCTTAACTTTATTAACCTCTAAGTGAGTGAGATTTTGTAAGCAAAATAAAAAAATGATTTTGTAAGTAATATAAAAAACGTAATTGTGGCCGCCATATACAAAATAATTGAATAGATAAAAACATTTGAGCCATGTCGGTTTTATGAATAAATTCATGTATTTTGAAAAAAACATCGGACGTACGGTGTACGTCCATACTCTCTTGAGGTAATTCACTTGCCATACACCGTATGGCCATACTCCTTTAGAGGTTAATAATACATACAGTAAATAGTTTGGGTTTATATTGTGTATTACTGAATATTGTTTCTACTGTAAAATAAATATTTTTTAGACACATTTTCCATATTTTTTTTATATTGCTCTACTTTTCTTCATTCAATTTTCATAGACATTTTTAGGAAACAATTATATACAAAATTCAAGGGCTACCTGAACATCCATGAATTTAACTTTCATAATTTTTCAATATAGGTCAAAATATAAAAATGATCAACTTGTGTATAAAATTGATCATGTGATAATACCTAATTAATTAATTTTCTCAACAAATCATCCTGGTGGCTTGCAGCAAATCAAACCTGCTGTTATGGCATAAAGATCTTCTTGCCATCAGAACTACGAGTTTGATCAATCAAGACTGTGTTCTTGTTGAAGTGCAACAACTTACAAACAGTATACCAATACACAAAATGGTATCAATTTCAGGATAAACTAACAAACTTTCTTCATCACTTCTTTGCTTATGAAATCTGAGTAAACATATCAATTCTAAAATTTGGACTTCCCAATTTTATACAAATCAATTCTAAAATTTGGACTTCCCAATTTTGTTACATGATTTTAGAATTTAGATTAGTGTGAATATGTATATAACTGAATGTTTGGAAAAAAATTCAAAAAAATGAAAAACAATCATCACGTGAATTTCTTGAAGTTCATAGTGACCAAAGTTAAATAAGTTTTTTTTTGCGTAAAATGATATTAAAATTACTAGTCTACGTTTTTATGAAACTGAGTTTTTTATGGGATTTTATTTGCTATTTTATTATCTACACAATGGGATGAAAACGAATTTTCTTGAATTAATATAAATGAAACTATACAATCACTAAAGATTGGCTATTCTAACAAGCGTTAAAAAAAATTTTAATCGACATATTTCTGGCTTTTAAAAAAATTGTAACATTAGACTACTAATATTTTACTTTTTGGATACAGAAATATAAAACTTACTTTTGATGTGCACAAAAGTTCTTTCTGCAGAGAATTGACCATGGCTAGTAATTTTCCATCTTGCTTTCTGTTCTCTAAGAAATAATATCCGAGTGTGAACATCAAAACACTAACTGCTGAGATGACCAGCCAAAGTATCAAGTCTGACGATACTTCTGTGAGGGTGATCATATTTTCCTCTGGCTTGCATTGAGGCTGAGCAGACTCTAAAAAAAAACAAAACATTAAGTTGGATATTTTAATACAAAATCATTGAAAAAAAATCAGTATACAAAAACATTTTTAAATGCAATTAAATCAATAATTTTGGATTAGAAAATATGACTGGTACATTATCAAAGTAATGTTTAAATACTTTGGGAGTTGATTAACCGTTTTAGTGCTATACTTTTTTTGCAAGTATGTATCTAAATTGCTATAGGTATTTTTTTTTAAATATGGTATTCATAAAAATGTAATAACTTAGACAAATATCAACCAATTTTAATGATTCTTTTTGCAGTTTACAAATAAACAAAAAGATAATGATATCTTATGAATCTTATAAAAAAATCATTGGATGTTTTTGTAAAAACTTTTGTCGGAGGAATATTACCGAAAATTTTGTTGGTACACTCCTCTGTTTGTGAAGAAGTAGGAGAAGAATTATTATGTTCACTTTCTATTCGGAATATTTTATTCTGATGTGCAATAACATCAATTCCGTCGTCACTATCTTAATATATCAGATGGTCCTTGGTCCTGGTAATGTCACTATTATTTGATACATCGTCCGCAATAGAAATAGGATCCGACATGATTAAACTTGGGGTGTATTTATTTTAACAGGATAAACAATAAATATTGTTATCAAGACACACACCAACCGCACTAAACCTTGCTTAAATGGAACACGTGCTCTTCCGAGGACCAAGAAACGCACACTAAAGAACGCAGCGCTATAGCGCTGCGCCGCAATTTTCGTGACTAACGAATGCAACGCAATAGCGCTGAGCCGCACTTTAACAGTTAAATTTTAAAATAATAGATATCAACCAAATATATATTTTTTATGAGTGGAATCAAACATGTAGGGAAGATAAAATTAGTATTTGAATTAAAAATAAATCAGTAATTTTATCTTTAGCTTTTCCATGAAATAATGTTGGATTTACTTGTACCAATTGTATTCTCAGCCCCATATGAAATGAAAAATAATTCATAAATAAACAAATCATAATTATTTTTTACCGTTATCACAAATACGCAGAAAAAAGCACATTTTTGAAACGCAAATACAAGTATAAACTTAAAAAAAATAAGAAATTCTTAAAAAACTGTTAATTTGGACAGTTGATTCTTAAAATGAGCAAATGATTTTTACAAAAACTACAAAATGTGATAATACATTTTTTTATATCAATGATCAAAGCAGTACTAATCAATTTCTGTTTGAAACTGTTAAAGCTGATTAACACAGTATACAAATCAATGACACTTTTAATCAGAGCACGGGGTATTAACCATACAAACAAGTGCATATTCATATGTAAACAAAATTTTGTATTATAAAACGGTCTGTGTAGTTAAGTTTTCAAAAAGGGACTAAATGTAAAAAATAAACCAAAATGTGAAAATATTAGAAGTACAAATTAGATCGGTCCGTTTCCAAAAGATGGCTCTGGCTGTTATGAATGGTTCATAGTGACAGCCGATTTTGGCGGTTTCAGAGAGGTCTAACCTCTGCCAATAATATTCAGTTTATATCGCTTTGAGTTTCATGCAAAAACCTTGTTTTGTAGTGTTGAAAATGTCGAATTTTGTGTTAACCAAGCAGCATTTGCGGGAGGTTTTAATTTTCTGCTTTAATTGGAAGAAAAGTGCAGCTGAAGCCCATCGAATGCTTGTCGAAGTTTATGGTGACGCGGCTCCAACTGATAAATCATGTAGGGAATGGTTTCGACGTTTCAAGGATGGAGATTTCAGCGTCGAAGACAAGCCTCACTCTGGATAGCCAAAAAAATTCGAGGACAAAGAATTAGAGGCATTACTCGAAGAAGATCAGAGTCAAACGCAAGAGGAGCTTGCAGAATCATTGGGAATGACTCAACAAGCGGTTTCCGTACGATTGAGAGCCATGGGAATGATTCAAAAACAAGGAAATAGGGTGCCTTATGAACTGAAACCGAGAGACGTTGAAAGGCGATTTTTCACTTGCAAGCAGCTGATTCAAAGGCAACAAAGAAAAGGTTTTTTGCATCGGATTGTAACTGGAGATGAGAAGTGGATATTCTATGACAACCCCAAGAAGAAAAAATACTACGCTAAGCTCAACATCAACACCAAAACACAACATACATGGTTCGAAGATCATGCTCTGTATCTGGTGGGACCAAAGGGGTGTTGTTTACTATGAGGTGCTGAAACCTGGCGATTCCATTACGGGCGATCAGTATCGGCTACAATTAATTAGTTTGAGTCGTGCATTGCGAGAAAAACGGCCAGAATATGAGCAAAGACATGATAAAGTTATTCTTCTTCATGACAATGCTCGGCCTCATGTCGCAAAAGTCGTAAAAAAAATATTTGGAAACGCTCAAATGGGATGTTTTACCGCACCCGCTGTATTCGCTGGACATTGCTCCTTCTGATTACTGGTTGTTCCGAAGGATGCAGCACGATTTGGCAGGTCACCGGGTCACTTCTTTCGTAGAAACCGAAAATAGGCTCCAAACTTGGATCGCCTCAAAAGACGAGTCATTTTTTCAAGATGGAATTCGAAAATTGCCTGAGAGATGGGAAAAAGTAGTAGCCAGCAATGGACAATACTTTAATTAATTGATCTGTTCATGCATTTTGTTTAGAAATAAACACATTTTTGAACACAAAAAAACGAACCGAACTAATTTGTACACCCAATAATACCACAGTTTTATGAATGGTTTTGACTATCAATATAGCGAACTAATGGACTTTTCTAACAATGCTAAAAAAGAATGGAGCCAATGTGATAGTATTGATCGGGGTCAACACTGAACATTACAATACTAAAGTAATCAAGCCCAGAAACTTTTCCAAGACTGATCTTCAAAAATTTAAACAAGGTATAAAGTTTGTTAAAAAAATTGCAATAATTTATGTGAAAAATTGCTTTTAATTTTTAACTAAAAATATAAGAAAATGTAATTGATTAACATTTTTTCAGGAGAATCAAACCAGAAAACTAGATCCAGAGTTTGTCTCCCGACTGAACTATTAATGTCAAAGAAGCAAAGCAGTTGATCAGTTTAATGCAACACACAGACTTATAGACACTAACAAGTTTATACAAATACATATAAAATCAGAACCCTCAATCAAAGAAGTCCAATTGACAGCACACACACACATACAAAAAGCTCAAAAAAATCACTTGAAATTATAAGATTCATACTGATTAATAAACAATAGAAAAATTTGTAATTTGAACAATATGTTAACCATACTTTGATACTTCGAAAATCTGGCAATAAATGCAATAAACTAATACATTTCAACATATATTTAAAATGTATGTACATACTAAAGGCCCTTTAATGTATTAAAATAACTAAGCAATCAAATATATTATAAAAATATTAATTTCAAATTACACTTGGAAAGACCAAATTAAAGAATCTATTTACTATGCGTATCCAGAAAGTAAGTGTACTGAGGCTCTCACGACCGGATGGATTTTATTTTCGACATGTTGGCTACACTTCCGTGTAGCCTGACCCTTTCCCTCCGCAACGAGACCGGTTCGAGGTCAGTACGTTGAGAAGTGTCGACGCGACAACATGTTTCGTGAAAAATGTCAATCCAATCTCCCGCCAAGTGTAAAATACGCGGCGTCATCCGTTATTTCGTTTGGAAGGGAAAACCTCCGGTTGAGGTTTATAATGAGGTGAAAACTGCATATGGTGATAAAGCTATGAATCGTACGAGTGTGTACAAGTGGTGTCGCGAGTTTAAAAACGGTTACGTCACACCTCTTCACCCTCCGCCAAAAAGTTCAAAACCACAATTTCAGCCAAGAAAATCATGGCATCCGTGTTTTGGGACTGTCAAGGCATAATTTTAATTGAATATATGCCTCAAGGGGAGATCATCAACTCTGCAAGATACTGTGAGACCCTAAAAAAATTGCGGAGGGCGATTCAGAACAAGAGAAGAGGCATGCTGACAAAGGGAGTCTGCCTGCTGCACGACAATGCCAGACCACACACGGCCAACGCCACGAAGGAACTGCTCGCCTCGTTTAAATGGGATGTCCTGAACCATCCCGCGCATTCCCCTGACCTAGCACCTTCAGATTACTATCTCTTTACCTCCCTGAAGCTGCACATGGGTGGAAAAAGGTTTTCAACCGACGAGGAGGTAAAGGAGGAGGTGGAGAAGTGGACAGAGGGGTTGGCGGGAAACTACTTCGAGGAAGGCATCAAAAAGTTGATACCCCGCTTCACCACCTGCATTGAGAGGAATGGCGACTATGTCGAAAAATAGCTTACATATGTACTACAGTAACCACGTAATTTTTTTGTTTAAATAAAAAAAATTGTAACCTACAAAAATTCAGTACACTTACTTTCTGGATATGCCTCGTATATTTAATGTAATAACGCTTGATGGTTTAACATTTTATTTTTAAGTTTATTCGTCTTAAAACCCCAAATATATTTCATTTATGGTATATTATTTTGTAACTGTTGTAAATAAATTTCAAAACAATTAACTGAATCAAAGAAATAAAAAAATTAAAAATGAATCTACAACTAAAATAGAGAAAAGATTCAATAAACAATATTTTAAAATGAGTTATAATAAAATAGCTAATTACCCAGGTCTATCCGGAACACTGAAGTTCATCCGAAGCAAAAAAAAAATTAAATATTAAAACAGACGTCGCTGAAATACCACATTATTTTTGATAATAATTTGGAAAGACAATAACATATGTAACATTATTTTCAGTTTTGTAAATAAAATAAAGTGTGTGCAGTAATAATTCAATTATAAAATTTATTTTCATCATTTATGTTGCAGGTAAGTTTTTATAGCTTTGACATTCAACTGTCAGTTGATGTGTCAGCGATATTGTTGCGTTTATTTCCGAGGCAATTTTTTTTTAATTTTTGAAGAATACATAAATACATTTTTCGTTTGTCTTTAAGCGCTGTTTTACAACAGTTCAGAAATGTTGTAAAAAAATAACTCGGAAACCGTGCATGATACAGATTTATCATCTTGTTATAAAATACCTAATAAAACATATAGATATTTATGAGCATGAGGACAGGCAGCTATAGGCTTTATTTAAGAACTTACCCGCATTTGCACATATGCTACAAACATATTTTGCAATAAAATCACAGAAATTTACTAGAAGATGAAATTATAAGCTTACGACAGATGAACAAAAATGAAGTAAAATAATAGTTGTTTTTTTTTAAATAAAAGATATTTTTCATTCAATTACTCTTTTTTAGTATTACTTACTTGTAAAAAAGGGGAAAAACAAGTAAATACAAAACAATGACATCATGTTATTTATGTCAATATTTGACATAAAACACAGCACTTTTGAAAACATTACATATATTGGCATTCATAAATAGAACATGAAATATTTCACAACACAATTGTGAAATATTCAGTTTTTTTAGATGTCAAAAAAACTTACTTGATACTGATACAGAGAGAATAAATATTATATTTGCTATAATATATAAATAATAATAGGGAACTGATTTTGAGGTTGAATTAATTGTAATGAATGATACCTTCGAGTAGTTACCATTTGAAATTATTCAATATAATTATTCCATTATTGTACATTTTGATAGTTAATTTTAATTAAACACCAAATCTTTAGTGTCAAAGTGGAAATAGGATTTAAGTAATACAATATTCATCACAATTTTAAAGAGTTTACCATAAAATCATCATTTTCAGTATATTTATTAGTTCACTGCTGAACAGATGCCTCTTCATGACTTCTAAACCGCATGTTCATTGCAGTTTGCTGTCTTGTTATGCCTTCCAATTTATGTAAATTAATTTCAAATTGTGAAATTAATTTGCCAACTACATTATATTTTACTAGTAAATTTTCTAACTACATCTATTTTATTAATTCTATGGCCTAATTAACATAAAATAAAAGTAGATAAGCAATAACATACATATATCACTACGCGTCGTCCCTTGCGGAGAGAACAGATCTAAAAACTTTTTTATCCAAGCACACAACTTTCACCTTTTCCACATTCATTAATCTCACAAAGCACAATCTTCCATCATTCATATTTCTAGATTGACCTTCTTTCAAAATCTGGTCCACTTGATAAAGTCACATTTTCCTTGATCTACATCTTCCACGAACACTTTGCTCCTCTGACTTGTATACTAATTTTGTCATTCTTTCGTCATTCCTTTTCTCCATAAGTCCAAATAATCTTAAAGCTTCTTTCTTCAGCTTACTTAATACATCAATTTTATCAATGCATTCATTTGTCTTCATTCCGCCTTTTTTCATATATTGATACTCCACAAATTTTTCTTAGTGCAAGCGTTAATCTCACTTTTATTCTTCTTCTATCAAGTCTATGATTCACTTCCATACATCAAGGTGCACACCAGCACTCTATTATGTATAATAATTTTTGCTACAATTGATATAGCGCGGTTGTTGTACATTAAATTAAGTGTTCTGTCTACCTTGTTCCCAGTCAACTCGCCAATCACACGTAAACATGCTGCCCAGATAACGAAACTCATCAACCTGGTCCAGCAATAACAAGTATTTTTATTTATCAAAATATCTTCCCGGCCTAATTCATTAACCTTTTTATAACACACAATTCATATTATTGTAAAATATAAAAATATTATCAATAATTTTTACTGTGCCCAATTGGAATATTGAACATTCATAAATTTACCAGCTGTAACATTCAAGTACTTTCAAATGACTATTAACTGCATGTTACTCAATAATAAAAAAGTTTTTAGTTATTCTCTTCCGCATGAGAAATATTTTGTCTTTTATTTCTAAATGTTTTTCAATAATTCGGGTAAACTTTAAATGCATTTATTTTTTTCCTAATTTAAAAATCACATTCATTACAAACATTTCCAAAGAACTTCATTTTTCATTTGTTGTACGCATGTGGTGAAAGATATATAAGTTTGGTGCTCTGTCATGAAATGGTATGATGTGATGTATGTATTACTCACATGCGTAAAAGAAATAATTCCTGCATATATTTCCAAGTTTATTTTCACTATTATCAAATTATGTTACTTATAATATCAAAACTTCATAATATTCCCAATAATAAATAATATTATTTACTTAGCAAGTTTAAAAAATATTTGATTACAAAATATAAATCTTAGAATAATCATAAGTATTTTATGTACTAAAATATAATTGCTATCACAGAGATCACAGTCAAAATGACTCGGCTAAAATTATAAAACTAAGTTATTTAAATCAACACATTTCTTTTTTATGACAACTTTCTCCTTTAATTTTATATGAACATCAAAGTAATGAGATGGATGGAAAAACGGGAAAAACAAAAAACTTTTTCTTGAACTGAAAATAAATTTCATGCCAAAATATATTCCAAATAAAAATGAGACTTAACTAAATTCACTCAACTGTTTTGGACCTTGGAACTCTTCAATATAGATTGGATTGTTTTGTATTTATATTTTTAACGGTTCAATATTATTATTGAAACAACAAAATGAATCAAACTTAACATAAAATACTGATAGGACTAAGAATTGATTTTGAAATATGTAACTAGCAGATAAGAGGCAAATCTTTTTGAAATTCATAAATTACAAACAAATCCATATCTGTACTGCAATATTTGTGAAGGTATAAAGACTGTCTTGAAAGTTTTACAAGGGTCTGCAAATTTAAAAACATTTACTAAATGTTCGTTATGACTGTGATTTGTATGAAACGTTTGAAAGAAATTAAAAGCAACAGAAAGAATGGTACTAAAAACAAATTAAAGACACTAAAAGGGTTTCTATGACACATTTCGAGTTCTTTGTAACTAAATTGCCAACGTTTTCAGGATGCCATATTTCATCAGAATATATTTTTGGTGAAAAAGTATCAGCAATGATCTCATGAAGTTTTTTACACCATATTCAAAATATCACAGTACATAACAATGAAATATAAATTATCAGAAAATATTAATTTTCTAAGATTTCAAATAGGCATGGGAAAAACCAAGGACAATATGTCAAAATGAGAAACTCGACATGATGGATCAACTCTCTGTATTTGCAGTGGGAAGCAGTCTATTCTACACCTAATACAGTCCCCCAAAAAGCCCGATGTTTAGTCCAAGAAATACTTGATTCGTGGAGTGCCCAGTGCTAACCAGGTGGCAGCATTCTGGTTGGAAATAGTTAAGTATTGTTGACATTATACGAATACAAAATATGACATACTGCAATGCCAAAATATGATAGACTCCAACTTAAGTACACCATAACCCTGAAATTACACATTGAAATTTTCATAACCCCGAAATTATACATTGCAATTTGTTTTACCAATTCTTTTTCTACGGTTTTTATTCACTGAAGGTTTCAAAATTAAAGAAATGAGTGCACATTGATATCAGGATCTAGTTTCCTGGGCTAAGGACAGTATCTATTTGAATATTAAAAGATGCGTTTCTGTATCATACAGCCCATCAAATTCGCCGATTTACTATCAGTTTACGGCAGAAGAACTATCTGAATTCAGGATCACTTGCACTAACATATTTTGATGTCGGTATTGAATTGCTATAAAATATGATGTTTTAGAATGAGAATATACGCAAACTAATAGAATCAATTTCCTCGCTATTTGTATAATCATTTGATTAACTAAAATTAGAACACGCTTCTGAATCCTGGGCTCTTAATAATTAAAATATTTAAATTAAAATAAAAAAAAACATGTTAGAACCAATCCAGAAAACTTATTGAGAAAATTTTGGTATGGAACAGAGGGTGATTATCTAAAATATATATACACCATATCGAGCTTTGATGGGTCAAAATAATAAGACAAAAGTTTACCAGGATATTTACATTGAAAGTGCTTATAACTTGCGCTATCCAATAATATTATATGCACTTAATGTTCATATAATATGTTCCCGTAAAGTTCCCGAATTCACAGATTGTACAAGTACTTTAAAAGTAAATGCTTGCAAAATAATTTTGACCATTTAATGTATTAGGTGTACAAATAAGTTTCCGCCGTTTTTTATCAAAAATTGGGCATTTATTGTGAAAGAACGGAACCTCATGTTTTATTCGAAGTATTGCCCATCGCTTGCCACTACCTTTTCCCATCTTTCTGGCAGCATACGGATACAGCGTCGGAAGAATGCTTCATCTTTTGAGGCTATCCACGAATCGACCCAATTTTTGGTATCTTCATATGATGTGAAGTGCTGCTCAGACAGGTCATGCGTCATCGATCGAAACAAGTGAAAATCAGAAGGAGCAATGTCTGGTGAATACAGCGGGTGGGGTAAAACTTCCCAATTGATTGTTTCCAAAAAGGTTTTGACCGGCGCCGCAACATGTGGACGAGCATTATCATGCAGGAGAATAATTTAGTCGTGTCTGGAGTAGCAGTGGGCGCGCTTTTCCTCGAGTGCTCGACTCAATCTCATCAAATGTGCTCGGTAGACAGCCCCAGCAATGGTTTCGTTCGGTTTGAGCAACTCATAATACACGACACCAAGCTGATCCCACCAAATACACAACAAGAGTTTTTTTCCATGAATATTTGGCTTAGCTGTAGATGTTGAAGCATGGCCAGGGGTACCCCATGATTTCTTCCTTTTTGGATTATCATAGTGGATCCATTTTTCATCACCAGTGACTATACGGTGCAGAAAACCCTTTCGTTTATGCCTGGCAAGCAGCATTTCACATGTGGAAAATCGGCGTTCAACGTTTCTCGGTGTCAGTTCATATGGAACCCAATTTCCTTGTTTTTGAATCATTCCCAATGATTTCAACCTATGTGAAATTGCTTGTTGAGTCACTCCTAATGTAAGTGCAAGTTCTTCTTGCGTTTGGCACGAATCTTGATCCAATAATACTTCCAATTCCGCGTCTTCGTACACTTTCGGCCTTCCGCTACGTTCTTTGTCTTCGATGTCAAATTCCCCGTTCTTAAACTTTTGAAACCACTCACGACAACTTCTCTCACTTAAGACAGCCTCACCATATGCTTCTACAAGCAATCGATGCGCCTCAGCTGCAGATTTCTTCAAATTAAAGAAGTAAATCAAAAGTTCCCGCAAATGACGCTTATTTGGCTCAAAACTTGACATTTTCGAACACAAAAAAATATGTTATACTGATAAAAATTCACTAATATTTCAAGGTCATGTTGTTGACAGATGTCCAACCTTACGATAATGACATTTTACATCTGACAATTTTAACCATAACTTACTGGTGGCGCCAACTTTTGTCAAACGGCGGTGACTTATTTGTACACCCAATATTTTAGACCAAATTACCCGGCAGGGCTACAATGAAACGAGATTGAAAATGAAAATCATTAAAATAAAATGTTACCTTGTGATTAAAAAAATGTTTAAAAATATCATAGTATAAATAGGCCAAAACCCATACGATGGTTGTTGTCAAAGAAAGAATATGAGAATTGAATTTTGAATACACGAGAGAGGAATACTTGGATTCTCCCTGAAAGTAATTCGAAATTTGAATCTCGGTGGGTCCGTGATACTGAACGAATTTTAAATACCTAGGTAAAATTTTTTGAACTGGTGTAAAAGGGGTCGATGTATAAATGATACATATAAACAAATTTTACATTTATGAATATTTATTTTCATAAATGTAGAATTTGTTTTACTTCCGTGAATATTTCACGGGTTGCAACTAGTATCAATAATTTACCGATAAAGATATATCACATTTTTGCATTACTTTCAAGAAAAGTTTACATCTGCTCAAATATTTGTGCAAGTCTAAATAAAAAAAAACTAATTTCATAAAAAGCAAAATCAAGGTGAAGTTAAGAGATTTAATTTATATAAAGAACTAAACTTAAAATTATAAATATGAGCAGAGAACACAAAAATTCACAGAATTAAAAAAACTTAATTTTGTTAAACCTACAGCCATTCTCTTTTAATCCCATTCAATGCATTTTCTTGGAGTACCAGTTCCCTCATTATTTCAGTGAAACTGAAGGATACTCTAGACACAGTGATATAAGATGACATTTTCAATAGTCATCTTATATCACTATGTCTAGAGTATCCTTCTATTTTTCTAGAATTCTTCCACGATGGTGAATCTTCTCGCTTCAGAACTGATCTATTAGAAATGTTTCAGGAATGTGAAAATCACTGGGACAAGTATAAAATTTTAAAGAGAATATTTTGTAGACTAAAAGGAAATAAGTTTATTAAAATAATGTTTTTTTTTTTAATTTTGAATTTTTCGTGTTGTCCCATATTTTTTTGAACATATATAAATATTTTTAGTGCTAATATTTAATATTTCATATACAATTTTGAAATTCAATAACTAAATGAAAAAGAAATAACTTTTGTAAATCATTTAACCTATATATAAAATGTGTCCAATATTTGATTTAATGCTACAAAAAATAAATAGGTATCCTATAACAATGACACCTCAGTTTCTTTTAAACTCCCCATGGGAAGCCAACCAATTTTCAAACTAAGTTTTAGTATATCTATAACGGTTTCCTCATGTTCTGCTTCACGTTTTCAAATCTCTTTTCTTTTAACGGCAATTTTAGTTTTGGGAACTTGTGGTATTTAGCTAAAAATCCTGAATGAGATGAGAGGAGGGGTGTGCTATCTTAAGAACGTTGCCAGTTACTACTTTTCCAGATATGAGGCCATTTGTTATTCAATGCATCTCAATTATCTCAAAATGCCTAAGTTTTACTATATATTCACCGTCTGACCTTAATGTACTCATAGTGAAAAATGTCTTTGTAATCAAAGAAAACAATGATTTAACATTGCTCCTACTTTAACATGCTTTCTTTGATCTTTTAATTAGCAATTTCCACTAAGAAGACTAGACTTTTGTCTTCGAGTCATAGTCATATCTAAGTCGTACTGAAGAAATCAGAAATGTGGCAAACACAGGTACTTATAGCAATGTGTATTACAGTCGACTGAATAGCTTCAGGATGATGGTGGCTTGTCACCCAAATTTCTTAGCAATGGCAGAACCAGTAGGGGAGATGTTATTAGTCCGATAAATGTTGGATCAACCTCGTATATAAAATGTGTGTACATGTTTCAAAGTAAATTGACTTTGAAATATGATAAAATCCTCAAATCCTGCAATGAATTTGGACTTTGGTCTAATAGCTTAAGTCATAAGTCATGTCAGCGACTTCATAGTGCGAACTTTGTTCGCTTACAACTGTTGTGCTTTTGGGACTAAAATTTGAAAATATTTTTTTTGACAACAGACTTTCTACTTCACGCATGTTAGTAATAATTTTCTTAGAAAGCATATTTTTTTTTGTATTTTTATGAACCCTTAAACATGAGGGACAATCAAGAGCATATTTACAATAATTTGCTTTTTTTATTTTCAAGGATGCAAAAAATACAGAAAATAATTTGTAATATGTATGGCAATAACGCAGTGACCATGCGTACTCGTTTTCGGTGGTTTGAAAAAATTAGTAATGGTGATTTTACCTTGAAAGACAAAGAACGAAGTGGCTGACCAATTGAGGTTAACGAAAACGAGCTAAAAGTTATAATCGAAAATTATCCACGATTATAAACTCGTGAGACAGCACTGAAGATGAATTCATCTCAAAGAACTGTTGTGAAATGCAAACTAGAGATGTAGGTTCTGCACAACTTGTCACCTGTGTAGCGCAAGAATAAGACGGCTACCTCTAAAGGCTCGTCAGGTTCGGGATTCATTTTTACATGAATCGATTAAAAGGGATGAAAAGAGGATACAGTATACAATTGATAAACGATAAAAGCGAAAAAATCCTTGTGAAACGTCTCTTACGATTTCGAAACAAGGTAATAAAAGGGAAATGATTTGAGTGTGGAAGGATTTCGAAAGAATAATTTATTATCTCTTATCAAAATGTAAATGTTACTGTAGATAAATATTGCCAACAAATTGATAAAATAAAATAGGCAACAGATGTTAAACTAACGCAATTAGTCAGATTAATAAAATATCAATTACTTTTAAATTTGAGTTTCATTCCACCTCACTGACAAGATATTATGACTTAACTTGTGTATTCTAATATATATAATTATTTTGTCCTCTTCTTAATTACTATTTAAATTTTCATCTATATTTGGATTTTTTAAATTTTGCTAGCTTACAGTGTTATTCCCTCCAGATCTTTAATTTATCCTATCTGCTTTAGGATGGACATATGCTTAGTTAGAAAGCGGACTGCATTGTATATTTCAATATAAAAATAAAAAAATATAAATAAATTTAAGAATAATAATAATAATTCAATAAACATTCATGCAATAAACTACATCAAATAATGATGGGTTTTTCTATATCAAATAAAATCTTCGAGCTATTAGGAAATTGTGTTGTTATGGCAGAGGCGACCAGGATACAAGTAAAGCAAGACATAAAAATATATAACTTTTACATGATTACCATGTTTCTTATTTAAATGTTAGAATGCGTTTTTCTTTAAAAAAAACTGTTATATTTATATTCTTTATATATTTGAATATTCAATATGAAATTACTTAGAGATATGGAGCTCAAGTTTAAATTTTGGATAAATTGCTTTTACATTTAATATTAAATAGTTTTAAATACAAGTTAATTTGATAAAATAAACATTTTAAAATTAAATGAAATCATTCTTATATTGACACATTGTTAATTCACTGAACAAAAGTTAATGATAATTTTTTTATCCTAATTTAAACATGTGTATTTATAGTAAATAGTATCCAAGAATCTGATTTCATTCATAAGAAATAATATTTAAGTAAATAATTGTCATACCAATTAAATTGTGTACACAATTTAAAAAAAAAATCTTACAAAATGAGTTGATTTTTTTTAAAATTTAACAACAAAAAATTTAATAAAAAATTGATAAAATGTAATTTTTATGAAGCTAGTATTAAGAACAAAACAAGCAAAAAGCATTAAGATATGTTACAGAAAAAAAGCACATAAATTGAAATAAAAGCACAAATAGCATTCAGAAAAGGATCTCATAAACACGAATGATAATTAAATATAACAAACCTGATAAAACTGTGGAGATAAAATCATGCGAATGTTGTATATCCATCAATTTATTATTTTCCTCATCAATTTTCTCCATACTTTTGTCTGACTTATCTTGAAAAGAAGCCTCGGGGTTTATAAGTAGATCCTCATTTTTATTTGATTTAAATAAATTAGATAATTGACCATAAACGCTCTCAAATACTGTTCCGAAAATACTTCCTGAAGTATCTGATTCATCTTGTAAGTTATCAGAGTTATCTGATAGAACATTTTCTTCAACTGCAAATTCTACATTTTTCTCAACTGATGGACTATTTGTTGAAGAAACATCTTCCATAAGCAAAGGTATATCATCGAAATTGTTTTTAACTTGTGGTGCATTCGATGAATCAGATACAGGAATATCATTCATATTCAAATTATCTGGATATGGTTTATTTGGAACCTGTTCACTCAATGACACATCTTGGAATTGATCTTTTGGTATATTTGAATAATCATAAATAATAGATGAGCTACCAAAAGCTGTTGGAGTAGTAGATTCAACATCATTTTCTGATAAAGCATCAGTAGTTAAATCTGCCATATTTATTTCTGGAAGGGGAGGGATTTCATAATGTACTGCTTCAACTGTTGTTAATTCAATTTGAGGATTTTCGGTAGATGTATCAGAGTTAAATAAATGTTCTTGTACATTTTCAGGAATATTCTGACTGTCAGTTATATTTTCATCAGAATATGTATTGTTATCTAAAGGAGTGTTATTAACATTTTCTGAATTTAATGTGTTTTCATTAGCAATATTTTTTCTTAGTGCTAATAAACTAGGATCCAATAAAATTGGAGGTTTCAGGTAGAAATTATTATTCTCAATATGTGATTCAACATAACTTTCTGTTGTTGGAGAGGATTTCTCTTCAGCAATATTATTCATCTCATTAATATTTGTGACTACATTTTCTGTAGTATAATATTCATTATTTATTTCAACACTTGAATTTAAATTTTCAGTTGTCTCTAAAATATTAGAATTTAAATTATTGGAATCAATTCTACTATCAATCTCATTATACATTTCTGCTTTGATCTCATTACTCTGTGGTTTTTCAAGTACTTCATTATATACTTTCTCTTGTGAAATATTGCTATGTACTATCTCAACTGGTGGCACTGCTGTTTCAGAATCTATCAATAAAGTTTTTGTGTTATTTATTTCTACAGATAAACCTTCAACGCTGGATTCACCAAGATTTTGATTTGTTTTATATGGATCATGATTGAATATTTCTTGAGGAACATTCTCTTGAATGTTAGCCATGGGAAGTTGTTCCGATTTATGCACATTTTCATTATTAATTAGAATCTCATCAATTTTATTATTTTCAGAAAGTGAATTATTTTCTGTCTCGGGTGTACTAGGTTCTTTATGAAGGGCTGATAAATCTTGTACATTTAATTCTAATTTAGAGAGAATAATTGATTCTTCTATGGGAGAACTTATGACAGAATCATTTTCTGGTAAATAAGGTTGAGATTTTAAATTAAGGCCTTCTGGATTAATCTCTGAAATAACGGAGGAACCAGTCTCATCTGGCTGTTCACTTTCTAAAAGAAGGTCGTCAGTGCTTCCATCTTCACTTGAAACTAATCCATCATCATCATCATGATCACCTTCATCTTCATCACTTAAAACTTCATCATTTTGTACAGGTTTTTTTTCAGCTTGACTATCATCTGTAGTGTCTTCTATAAATGAAGGTAGTATAGTAGTTCCATCTAATACTGTAAAAGCCTGAGAAGCTTGAATATCACCATCAAAGTTAAGCTTTTCTGCAGAGACTCCACTTTTGATAGGTTCTTCATTTGGGATATCCTTGAGTGGAAGAGCTTCTGTTACCTTACCTTGTTGGTCAAGATTTTTATTTTCTACCACTTGAGCTTCAATTGTATTTTTGCTTATTTTTTCTGGAACTCGCTTGCTACCTTTTAGTTCATCAAATACTTCTGCTGGTAGAGTAATACTTGGATTATTTAATTTTTTTGTTTCTCTTAAAAACTTAGCTGGGGCGTAACCTGTCTTGCCATTTATTTCAACACCCCATAAGCCATTTGAAGATTTAGAAAGTACTTTAACATCTTGATTTTTATTAAATGACAATACGTGTTTGTCAGGACTCATATATGAGAGTAATGTTTTGGCATTTGATAATGGTTCTGAAATTACAATAAAAAACGAAAAAAGTAAAGAAATGAATTAAATCGTAAAGAAATGAATTAAATCATAAAGAAACCAACAACCAGCTCCTAATACTTACAGTAAATAGCAAAATAAAACTGATATTTTATTAAAAAGATATTTGAATAGAATTAATGTAAATGAGTGCATTGCAATTAAGTGAGCAGAAGTTTGACAGTTAATAATAATTATGCCTCTTGTGATAAGGTCAAAGGAACTTGACTGAAAACTTGGAATCGACGATTTATACATCACATTTTTTCAAAACACAAGGGGTGACAGTAATTTGAAAATCACATACTTTAACGTTTTTAAGTCCACGTCTATCTCAAATTCATTCATGCAATCTTTTCGTAGGAAAATTTTAAAACCCCTACCTGTGCAATCTGCGTTGGCACATGCTCTCGTTTCTGATACACAGTCTACTCGGTCAAAGAGAAAAATAAATAGACTTAAAAAATAAAAAGAATAAGTTAACTTCCCCATTCTAACATACTAGATATTATTGTACTCGAAAGATGGTTAACAGCACCCAAATATACTCGGCCACATCACTCTCTAAATTTATGTCATAGAAAACTCAGTTGTTTGACAGTTAGTGTGACCACCAATTAAATAAATTTGTATTATCTCTAGAATAAATTTCTTTGTAGTATTTTTTCAATAACCCGTAAAGCTTCATTTACATTATTTTACCAAATACTGCACAATATTATGGTTAAAATATTAAATTTTTAGAGGGGCTGATTATATAAAATCGTCGATGAATTTTAATCTAAAATGGGGAAATATAATTATAAGATTTACTCTCTAAACGCGGAACAATGAACCGTAGGTGCTATCAATATAAGATAAAGGGTTTTGAATTATGGTATTTATTATTTATAAGAAAACAAACTCAAATAAAGAATTCTACCAATAAGAAACATAAATGCATTTAGTATAATGGCACAAATAATAAGCATTATCTGTTAAATTATCAATGTTTTGACATTTTTTAAATAGCTTATCTCAGAGGCAAAGTTAATTTAGCTATATTTTTAGTTATGGGTGTGCTTTCATTAATTTTGTTATTTTTTATAAGATAGTGTAAAATTAAATAGGAATTTTAAAAATGAAAAAAAATTGATTTTTGCAATGGGACTCAGACTATGTGTACGCCTTTAGTAAAATACATAACTGGAGTTTTAAAAATCGCTCAGCTTAAGTTGGCAAAAATAAATAAACTGTATCGAAAAAATACGTAAAATATTTTTTAGTATTAGTACATTTGAATTTTATATTAAAATGAACACCTTAATGTTCAAATATTGATATTTTTGTAATAATTAGAATAACAACCTGTGGTCACCCATTGAATTATATAATTATTAAATTGCCTATGAAAAATTAATACGCTCAATTCTAAGTGAGTGTTGTTCAACATTGATTTATAAACTAGCGTAAGTTGAATGAAATTAGAACAAAGCCACTGATTGGTTAGTCAAAAGACAATTTCAAAAGTATCGTTACTTTACACTTATGAAGGTCAAGAGGCCTCTCTTCATTCCATATCTAGAGGCAAGGCCAGGAAAATATCACGAAGATGATGGACGTAGAAACAATGTGTCTTATTTCTCGAGCTAAGCATGCAGAGCGATTTTGCTACGCAAAATTTTTAAAATGACGCTTTTTACTCCAGTCGCAAATTTTTTCAACAATGCTGTTTACCATGGGATTATCGATGTTGAGATTCATTCATCTCAATACGCTAACACTGCTAATTATCTAGTTTATTGGGAGACCATCATCACCGTGAACAATGTCACCTGGCAACAATGACGCAAAGAACCTAAACAATGCAATTTGCTCCAACTAAATTTTTTTTGACCGCATCACTGAAATTTATCTCCCTTCTTTTCAATGCACCTATATGTGAAGTTATTTACATATTTTTTTCCATTTAACGCCGCTCGTTAAAGTTATTTTATTATGATAAACGCCAACTTTTTTGCTCTCTTTGTTTAAATTGTTCTATTTTTTTATTTGCTATAAACTAATTAAAATGTATTTCTTGATCCTTTAACTATATGGCTAACATCCATATTTCATGGAACGACAAAATAGTTATAAAAACCTTTTGAGTGTTGATACGTCATCATGTAAATTTAAATATATTTGAAATGTTAAAAAACAAATATGCTAATCTACATTTAGTATTAAAGTTTTTCGTTTTCTTCTCTTCTTGAATAATGGCCGTGAACTCCTATATATGAAGGACTATACGCCAGTGTCAAATGATGTCCACTTTATAGGATTTCGTTAGTTTCATTCACATGGGTTGCGTATACTCCATATATGTATAGGAGTTCACTGCCATTATTCAAGAAGAAGAACATAGGCACATTTTAGTTGCCATAGCAACCTTTTAACGCTCTTTGGAGATTTGACAGTTTCAAACAGCCGATTTAATTGCTACGAGTCATTTAAAATTGGAAGAGTATATACATTAAAAAACATATTTTTACACTTAACGAAAAAATCATTTGATAAAAAATATATGTGTAATAGATAATTTAGTTTGGCTAATTGAATATTCCTTAATATATATTTGAAAATTAAAATGTCAGACACTGCGCCGAGTTTATTATTCAATCTGAGTGAATATTTTCCATTTTTTATAGGTCTGTATTATGAACCAAACAATATTTTTGCTCCTTTGGATATATGAATTTTATTGATGAATTATAAGAAATGAATGTGTTTAAAAATGAAATCTCAGAGGAGCACAAAGAAGGATAAAATAAGAAATTATTTAATACGTAAACCAAGAAGTACAATTTTTGCTTCATTACATCGATACATCTTAACTGAGATAGGTGGAATACTCATTGAGAATGGCTCCAGATCGTCTGTCAAAGCGAGTTTGTTGCTGATCCTTTCCGAGAGTAGGCTGGTCGGATGACTGAGTCATACCCGGGAAAGACAGCTGAAGAGACTGAGTCCGGCGTGGTGGCAGCCCTCTCATGACCACCAACAGAGGCGAATGGAGAAGAGATGAATTGAATTTAATACCACAATGATGAACGAGTGAAAGAAGATGAATTTGTGAAAGTTTGGAAAAAAAATATAAATACAGAATATTGCAGTAGGGAGTAAAGTTTCCCTATAGTAATATACAATAAGATTACACTGGTTGTAATGCACTACGATGATACCAGTACTTTTTTGTACAATCGGGAATTTTCGCTACACTAAGCTGTATGATTTTGATTATCTAGTAGTTAATATGCTTAATAATTAATATATTAAATTACATATAATAAATCAATAATTAAAAAAAATTCAGCATATATTTTTAACAATGAATATTTCTAGTCCTCACTAATTAGGCATCCAAGGCTTCCTTAAGCACCATGCATTAATGGATTGTGTAGATTAGTGATGTTTGCTTTTGAAAACAAGATATAATCATATATTATGAGTATGTATTAAGAACGTAAAAATTTGTTTCATTTTAAATCAAACTTGCAACCTTAGAATAGAAAACAAGTGCTTTCCACCAGAATATTGAGTTTTCTAACATATTTTTACCCTTGGAATATTGTAAAATCTCAAGTATAATGTATACAATTTTTACTTGTTTTAGCGGGCTATGTTTTATACACATGTGCAAAAAATATGTAATTTTCAATATTAAACAAGCACACATATAACCATGAGATTGTTATACTTGCAGCATAGAATGAATAAGACGTGTCTATAATTCAACAAGGTTTCCTCAAATGTTGTATTTCCAATACTCTTGAGGGTAGCTAGGATGATGTTTTGTGGTAGGACGAACAGGTGTCATCTGATGAAAATGATGATTGTGATATTTATTATGACCGCACCCATAACAATGACATTGACTTAAAAGTAATAGATGAGTTAACTAGTGATAATGATGACGAGTGTTTTTATGAATTTTCTAGTAATATTTAGGTGTTGACATTTTTTTTAAGTAGAAGTTTTGTCAACAAATTAAATTAAAAATATAATCTTAAAAAGTTGTCGGTGCGTATTAGATATGAATTTCCATTTTGCCAGGAACTTTCATGCTGAATCAAGAAGTCACACTATACACAGGTGCGATGAATATTTGAGATTTTCAAGAATTACGTGCTGGAAGTGTTAACTCTTGAGAATGTCTGTGACTCACTTAAATTAAACTCTGATTGAATTTGTAAACAGAAAAAATGCAAATGTAAGTCAGCTAATTTAAAACAGGCAGTAGGCATAAAAAAGTGAATTAACAAATTAATGAAGAAATATATATTGATTTTAATTAAAATGTTTCAGATGAAGAAATGAAGAGAAAGCTATGTTTTTCAGAAACTCTTTTAATAAGTTGTGTCCATGGTAAAATTGCACATCCACCTAAGAATATGTTTCCCGGAGAATCAACAAGTTTAGAAAAACTCGAGCAAGATAGCTATTCTGAGGAAGGAGATGAAGGTCTCAAAAGTCCTGCTTCTTCATCAAATGATTTTTACTTTTATTTCTATGACCATGAAAGAAAAAAGGAACAACCATCTGATAAAGATAGTGTTATATTAGTTAATGGTTTACCAACTTTAAATCCAAAAAGAAAACATGGTAAGTCATTGTGTGTCTGTACAGATAAAAAAAGTGTTTGCTCTGAGTCATCTATTCAAAATGAACCCCCACCTCCTTCTATAGCATCTTCAGAAACTATTAAAAAAAAATCCTTGTCTAATAAGTGGGAAGGTCGCTGCGAATGTGTTTCGAGTGAGGAAATGAGTATATGCCATTGTCCTCCTGATCTTGACAATTTAATAAAATATAAGAGTTTGACAAAAATTAAGAAAAAGGTGGTCAATGTGAATTCAGATGAAGTTCAAATAATTTCAAATGAACTGGAATGTAAAGATTTGGAGGATATATCAACCGAAAAGAAAGATAAGATTCCATTCTCAATAAGTCATGTTACATTGGATAAAAAAAATTCAATAAATTTGGTAGATTTGTCAAATGAAAAGTTATTGAAGACTCAAAATACATTCAGTAACTTAATAGTATATGAAAATATATCAGAAGATTTGGTGGATAGCGTAATGAGAAAAACAGACGAAGTTCCACTTTCACTAAATCCAGTGGTTTTGGATGAAACGGTATCAAAGGGCTTGGTGGATACATTAGTTGAAAATGAGACACCACTTCCACCAAGCCAAGTATTATTATCTGTAGATTACACGGATGTGCCAATAGCAAAGAAAGACCAGGCTCCACAGCCATCGAATCAAGAAATAGTCGGAGAAAATGAAAAGGTTTCAGTAGATTTGATGGATGTGCCAATGGAAAAAGAGGATCAGGTTCCACCATCACCAAGTCAAGAAATATCTGTCCGAAATGAAAAGATCTCTGTAGATCAAATGGATGTGTCACTGGAAAAGAAAGAACAGGTTCCACAGTCAGCAAGTCAAGAAATATCTGGTGAAAATGAACAGGTCTCAGAAAAGAAAGACCAGGCTTCAAAGTCATCAACTCAAGAAATATCTGGTGAAAAGTCATCAGGAAATTTGGTGCATGTGTCAAAAGAAAAAATAGATGAGTTTCCACTTTCACTAACAGGCGAAGCATGGTATGATAACACTCTTACAGAAATAAAAAGTAACCCTTTACATGAAATGTCTCAAAAAAGTAGATCATCTCTCTCAAATTTGACACGTGAGTCATCTTTTCTTGAAAAAATATCATTGGATTTAGAATTTGAGGAATGTTTGAATTCCATGATTTCAACAGAAAATTCCACTACAACTGGTGGTAAGTTTTCAGTATTATACCTTACACTTAAGTAGGTTCATCTCAAAATTATATTTTATTGGCCGAACTATATTATTTTATGAAATATACCAGAAATCTGTGCAGTTTGATTTCTGCGCTGAACAAAATGTTAAGTAAATTGTGTCAATGTAAAAACAATTTTCCCAACTGTTAATATATAATTTTTTATTTGAAACTATTTTGTTTAAATTACTTCATAATTTTATAATTGTCGGGTGATATTTTTTCTCATATGCAGCCACTTATGGCTAATTTGTAGAAAATCACTCAGTTACTGTATTACTGTATGATAGTTTCTTAACCTAAGGGCTGTGCCCCAAAATTGTGAGTTAGTAATTTATGATTTCATGTGAATACTTGATAATTTTGCTGAAATGAATTCTGTCTTGATTTTTTTATTTTTTTTTCTATTGTATATTCTTAAATTTTATTTTAAATTTTAAGCAATTACTGTGCTATAAAGGACACATAAGTGTCAGATATTTGCTAATATATAAATTCCTTTTAATTTTCTATATGAGATATGCTAACAAAATAATATACTTCAAACTATCTTACCTGGGCTAAAAATATAGCACTACTGATTTTATGTTTCCCATTATGCTTCTGCAGTGTGCATAGAATACTTATTGTATTATTTATTATTATCCTATATGTTTCATGAGGAACACAAGGATGCCTTAAAATATTTCCATTTAAGGCAGCCCACAGTCTGGCACTTCAAGTTCTTCTAAACCAGTGTTCCTCAACCGGTGGTCCGCGGCCCGGTGCCGGGCCGCAAAAACTTTCCGCCGGGCCGCAAACAGTATGCCAAATTTCAAGAAATTAGCCATGCAAAAATATTAAATATAGGATTTTCATCCATGTCCTAAATAAAATCGAAACAAAGGAATAGACTGGACGTGAATGCAGCACTTCGTCTGTCAGAGAATGCACTGCAGCCAAGAATATCCAATATATTAGCTAAGATGCAACAGCAGGTTTCGCATTAGTTTGTTGAGAAAACCCCATGGTTTTTGTTAAATTTTAATTGTATCAGATTACAATTAAAATTGTTTAACTGTTATATGTATATTTGTCAATTATAGTTACATATGTCCATCTGTCACAATATAAGATTTAAAAAATATTAAATAAAAAAACATTTTTATTTCAGTATTAGTGGTCCGCGAAAAAAATTTCCTTTTTTTACCGGTCCACAGGTCTAAAAAGGTTGGGGAACACTTCTAAACCATTGTTGAACCAGCTCTGAGGTATTATAAAGCTGTTGGAAGATTTACCCTTCGGCTCTAATACTTGAGGGAAATCCTAAAGATCGCTCATCCTGGAGCCTTATTTGGAAAATTTTGCCTCTTATGGACTACTGAAAAAGATAAAAGGTTATATATTCTCCTGGCTTCGTGAACCTACAATAATATATTTTTTTTATACTGCCACAAATGTAATGGTTTATGAGGTGCTTTTGTATACAAGTATGATGTTATCTATGTGTGATATTTCTTTATTCATGTCTAAATGTTCCCATTATATTCTTTACATTGTGTTTTATTCTAGGGATAACCATTAGTGTGCAGTGTGTCGGAGTTCATGCTGAAAAATTTACTATTTTATCTTCCTCCCAGTATATGCAAAATGGCTATGACAGTGGATTAAATTTATTAAGCACTGTTGATATGAACTTACACACCATCGAAGAAAATAGATCTGAGTATAATGATTTACTAGTTTTTAGATCATCAATTGTTCCTATTGCTTTGCATGTCTCTGATATGGACAGAAGAAGGGATAATTAAGAATTCATATATGGAATATTTGGGAAGGAATGCGAAGGAAGTTATAAGTATATGAAATACAATAGTGTAGATATAGTATTCTTAAATGAGACAAAGTGGAATAAATGCTAGATACTATGTATGATACTTCGTCAAGTTCGGATGAAAATGAAAGAACATAAAAGTTGGTGGTATGATCTTTTAAAAAATTATAAATTACATGAAAGAATATTAAATGTTTAGCTTAAGACTGATGTGAATAAGATTTCAAATAAGATGACGTGTGTATATCTAGTAATTCTAATGACAACTTGAATATTGTGATGTTGGTTGGTGATGTGAATGGATAGGTGGGAGAAGAGATGATTTTAAAATGATGTTAAGAAATCATGGTGATGAGACAATGAATGATAATTATAAAATTGTTGATTCTCGAGTTTCACTACCTTCTAGTGACTAAAATTGAGCTCTTCCTTTTCCTTTTCACTTACTTTCCATCATGTTTTCGTCGTATTTAACTTCTTTCCTTCCAGAACCATTTTATATTTTGTGTTGCATTCCTATACATCCTTGCTGCATCTTCTCTTATTAATTTTTACTTCTTTGATGTAACTACATAGTACTTTTTTACTCTTTTTGCAGCTTTTGTAATGGGTTGTAACATATATTCATCTCATTTTCTCTGCTTGGTGGGGTATCATCGCTTCGACCTATTTACAACTTTTTGCACACAAATATTGTATATAATTTAAAAGGTGACATTTCAGCCATCATTTTAATAAAGTTTTGTTGTAATTGGTGAGCCCTAGTGTTTTTTGTGAAATTTTAAATATGTCAGAAAATAAAGAAAATCTTCGTCATATTCTGCTTTTTTACTTCCGAAAAGACAAAAATGCGTCGCAAACTTGTGATAAAAAAATGTGCTACATATGGAACCGATGCTGTAGAATGTAGATGATTCAATGTTCAGAAAGTTGCTCCCGAGATTTAGAGAGATGTCAAAGACAAATCTCATGTCACCCAGATGTGGATAAAATCAAGGACGATGGATATTTGAGAACATTCTAAATTGGTCAGGCACTTAATATTACTGCCATTACTAGCAACATTTATGCAAGTTTGGATTGGTCAACAACCTCGATTCTTGGGTGCTGCATCGATTGAATGAAAAAAAATTAAGGGACTAATTTTCTGCTCAAATGACTTGTCACTGGCAATGAAAAGTGGATTATTTACAATGTTAGTCTAAAAGTATCATGGTCACAGCGAGATGAGCCATCACAGACAATCGGAAAGTTTTGAATGCATTCAAAGAAGATCATTTCGTGTATCTGGTGGGATTGAAAGGGTATTGTGTACTATGAGCTATTGCCACCATACTAAATTTTTTATTGCAATAAGTATAGCTCACTATTGGCCAAATTGAAGCAAGCAATAGACAAGAAAATGTCGGGCTTGGCCAATAGAAAAGGCATTGTGTTCAAGCATGACAATGCCAGACTACACATTTTTGTGGTCACTCAGCAAAAATTGTTACAAATTGGCAGGGATGTTTAGTGCATCTTTTATATAGTCCGGACTTTATACCTCCTGACTATCAGTTGTTTAGATCTTTGCAGAACTCTCTTAATGGTATAAATTTATCAAATCTGAACTACCAAAACCACTTGGATCAGTTTTTCACTTGATTCTAGGAATTCTACAATAAAGGAATCCTTGAGCTTTCTGAAAGATGGAAGAAAATCATTGACCAAAATGTCACATACTATATGTGACATAATTTATAAACCTTATTTCTGATTTTACAAGTAAATGATTTTAAAACACTAAAAACACTGGATGAATATACTTGTATGTTACAACCCAATATAATCCAATACATTTTTCAGTTTTTTTGTATTCTGACAGGTGAAAGTTTTTATTCACATTTATTTATTTTATATATCTGATATTTGTAGACATAAGAAAGATGAAAATTATTTTGAAGAGAATATATACTATATATCAATGTGTGAGGGTGGATACCAGTGTACTTACACTCATAAAATTGGAGAAAGCAAAAAATTTGAAAATAAAGTAATTACTTTTCAAGATGCGTATGACTTCATTTTGGACGGTGCGAACATAGTTTTACTTAGATATTTTGCTTTAACAAAATTTGAAGGAACATTCTCTTCCAAATTTACAAATATGAAAGGAGAACTATGTACTTCTGTTATTGTAAGTATTCTTAATTGAATTCATAGTAATATTTCTTTTACTTGGCTTCTTATTTCTATATGGAGACCATTGTAGTTAAGCAAATTCAAGGTTAATGTTCCATCACGAATCCAATAATACATTCCCTCATGAGCAATTTGGATTTAGGACAAGACACAACACGGTCCAGCAACTTACTCGTGTCGTGGAAGACGTGTCGATGGGCTTCAATAGGAACAGAAATACTGGCATGGTTCTGCTGGACCTCGAGTAGGCTTTTGATACTATCTGGCATGATGGCCTTCTTCACAAACTTCTTCTTACTGGCACTCCACTCTATCTCGTGAAACTACTTCAATTCTACCTTTCCAATAGAAGTTTCACAGTCACCACTCATCATTCTATGTCATCCGCCAGGCCCATCCCTATGAGTGTCCCCCAAGGCAGTATACTTGGACCGTATCTATATAACATTTACACACACGACATTCCTACTCCCCCAAACTGTAAGCTCGCACTCTTTGCTGACGATGCGGTATGCTACGCATCGTCACTCAAGGTGGATCGAGCTGGTCGCCGTCTTCAGATTGCTCTTGAGATCCTTGAGAAATACTACCAGGACTGGAGGCTCAAAATCCATGACTCCAAAACTGAGGCCATCATGTTCTCCCGAAAAATCAAGGAAAGAGTGCCGTCGATGCCCTTATTCATCGGTGGTTGCCTCGTTGAGTGGCAGGACGTGGTTAAATTCCTCGGCCTGCACCTTGACCGGCGACTGACGTGGAAAACCCATTTGAATACCATCAGACACAAGGGTCACAAGGGCATAGGGGCTATCAGTTCGATATTTCATCGACGCAGCTTCTTTTCACCCAAAAATAAGCTCCTCCTCTATAAAACCCTTATTCGTCCTATCTTGACCTATGCTGCACTCGTTTGGGGTAGTGTGAGCAACACGGATCACCTGAAACTCCAAAAGAGTGCAGAACAAGGCATTCAAGATATCTTTTAACACCCATCCCAGAACAAACCTTACCCGACTTCACGCCGAACAGCGAGAAGAAACCTTACAACACCACATCTTCGCTTCGACCGTGAAGTTCTATAAAAGCCAACAAAATCACAGCAATTCCTTAGTCGCTGCCCTGGGGGCTTACGAGAGTAAATCCGACCTACCCTTCCGTTATAAGCACAAGCTCCCGAAGCAATATCTGTTGCCTGACTAATCCACCTACAGTATTAGCTGGGACGACCAAGGTCTGAGTGAATGTGATGGAATACACGTAGCCTGAACGAGTGGACTTGTTTTTGCTAAATAATTAGTTGTAAGAATTGTTATCTAGTTATAAGTAGTATGTAGGTGTTAATTATTTCTAAGATCTCATATATTAAGATTGAATAAATAAAATAAATTGATTTGTAGGAAAATAAGATTAAGTAAGTTCATAATAACAGACCACCGGTCTAACTTAAGAGAAAAAAGGTGTAATATTTATTATTCAATGAAAAATGCTACCAGATCAGTCATACTGATATCTTGAACTATCATATATTCTTGTGTAACTAGTAATTGGAGCATATTGTAGCTGAAATAGCTTTTGGGAAATAGATCAATTCTGTATTTACAGGTCCTTTAGGTTATACTCTGGGTGAAGTTCAAAATGTGTTTTATTATATTAAAAATCTTCAATAGTTTTATGCTACATTTGATGATTAAACAATGTTTTGCATCATTGCTGGGCATCGTAATTGAAAATCCCATCGCCATTCCAATGTCAATTCAGTCGGAAATCAAAGTTGTGCCGTGGAGTTTATTTTTTTAGTGAGTGAGCCATTGCACACCAGCAAACTCGCCGACCACACTGCTATGAGATGATTGTAACATGTTTTTTGCCTTTTTTTGGAAAGAATAGATATGACCGAAGTCATAGGTATCTTTATACCCCAGAATACTAGGCGGAAAAAATGTCTGTATCATTCGAGGTGAGTAGTATAGAGTGGAATCGGAGGCCGCATGGAAGTTTAGCGCGTTACCGTACAGCCATACTCATAAATAATGTTTTCTGGAATTTATGATGATAGTATGAGAGGTATGCTATTTTATAAGATGCTGCTGTCTTGATTATCATTCTAGTCAATCCCACTGAATATATTTCTTCTGGGATGTTGGAAGGCTAATATTGTTGAAGGATCCCTAAGTTTATATTTTATACAATATGCTATATGATAACAGAAATGTACTTGGGTTTATTTATAGAAATGTACTTGGTAATTTAGGTTTCTAAGAAATGTTGAGAACGGAAATATTATATGGTCTTATGTCGATTCTATATGAACTATTGATATGATCTCATTTCCCTTTAAGATGCTTTCCCACTTAAGAAGTTATTTTAATTATTGGGTGTTAACATAAGTTGTGTCCGTTTTTTTTCCTTTTTAAAAATGAGCACCAAAAGTAAAACAAAATGGTAAATGTTATACGTCATTCGAAAGAAATTTTTCTGCTCTGTGAGATATTGTGTTTGCTTTTACGTTACATATATTATTTTAGTTGATTATAAGCCTTCAAAATGGAATGTAAAGTAGACGAAAGTGAGCATTTTCGACACTTCCTTCTGTTCGCGTTCAATCGAGGGAATAAAGCTGCCAAAGCTGCTCACGATATTTGCGAAGTGTACGGTGAAGATGCTATGAATGAAAGGACAGCTCGTCGATGAGTTTTGCGTTTCAAAGACGGTAATTTTGACCTGAAAGACATGGAGCGTTCCGGACGACCAGTGGGCTTCGATGAGGACTGCTTAAACCATATTATTCATGAAGATCCCCTTCAAACCACCGTAGAATTGGCTGAGCAGATGAATTGTAGTCACATGACTGTATACCGCCATCTTAAATCAATGGGAAAAGTCCAGAAGTTCGGCGCTCGGGTTCCGCATGTTTTCAGTGAAAACAACAAAAATCAACGTTCGACAATTTCTGCTGGTTTACTCGCGCGTCATTACTGGTGATGAACTGTCCTTTCATTTTTTGTCGACGAGCTGTCCTTTCATTCGTAGCATCTTCACCGTACACTTAGCAAATATCGCGAGCAGCTTTGGCAGCTTTATTCCCTCTATTGAACGTGAACAGAAGGAGGTGTCGAAAATACTCACTTTCGTCTACTTGATATTCCATTTTGAAGGCATGTAATCAAATAAAATAATATATGTAACGTAAAAGCAAACACAATATCTTGTAGAGCACAAAATTTTCTTTCTAATGACCTATACCATTTTGTTATACTTTTGGTGCACATTTTTAAATTTGGAAAAAAATGGACACAACTTATGTTAACACCTAATTAAGTTAACATTGAATAAATTTATATATTCGAATATACTCAATCAAGTACTATCCTCGTAAATTATCTTAAGGTGTTTTTAAATACACCAGTTGAAAAGTTAGCCCTATGAAAATTATCTGAAATATATTTCAGTTTATTTTATGTATAATTTATGAAGAAAATTATCGAGATATTATTCTTTTAAATTTAATCAGCTCAACCAAATGTTATCTTAACTGAGAGTTAGTCAATAAAGTTTATTTGCAAATTATATATTTAAATCCTTTCTCAAATTATATAAGAATTCCCCTATGTGAAACCAAGACATTTTATGATAAAAATAATGTTTATTAATAGGAAGAACTAAACAGAAAAATTGAGAATTCTACATAAAAAAGGATTCATGTGTGCAGGTTATTGCAAACCTCTTTTATATAGTTCACAACAGTCTTACTCTAGTGATTGTTGACATATGAGGGAGCCTATTAATGCAGTGTTAAAATGGGAAAATATGCTTTGTCCTTGGGGAAGTTAACTTATTTTAAAAAAAATTATCAACTCTAGGAATATTATCCGTTTCGATTCATGACTAGCATATTCAACGAATCCTTAGTTAATCCATATTATATTGATCAAAATGGGCAAAGTGGGCAAACTTAGAAGTAGCAAGATCTACATTTAATTTCTTCACCTCATCGTCAACCAGTTACTTTTTGTGATCTGAAATATCATACATTTCAACAGGGGGAAGTTGTTACTTGAACACAAAAAAAGACATTTGATATGAAAATTAATTACACAAAAAATTAAAAAAAAACATGTGAAATTTGAAATACACAATGATACGTCACTATTATAAGTGTTAACCAACCACACTAAAACAAAGGAAGGAATCAAAAATGGCAAGTCGATAACAGACGAAAACATCAAAATGTTTCCAATTCGTTAATAATGTATACCTTAGATTTAGAAGCGAGGTGCTACTGCTTGTATAGACACTATGCTAGACGTTACTGATTTGGACTGATTCATAGAATTTGTGCTTGCTTTACTCGTATTCAAATTTGTATATCCCTTATAAATTTTACATGGTCATGCATCTACTATCCGAATGTTTGCGATCGACCATTTGCCCACTTCTGCCTTAAAATATAATATCTGAAATAGTTTTCATTATCTAATAGTTTGTTGGTTTTTTTTTTCATAGATTACCAGAATAGTGGATGCCATTGTTAACAACACTGAGATGAAAGTACTAAAGGTTTATAAGAGGAAAATTAACCATAAAGGATTCATGACATCTGAATGTATGATTTTAACACTTTCAGGTTTGTTTATTCTTCAAACTCTTATAAACAATGTAGAAATGAAAAAAAAACCATTTAGTATTACACTACACAATATAAACTCTTACCGAATACCCTTTTAATTTTGTCAGTATCAAAAGACTAAATAAAGTTATTTGTTTATGTGCAGGGTTAAGGTGGAGTCAGATTTTTGATGAAATTTTAATGGTGCTAGACAAAGAGATACACAGTACCCGGCGGTAAATAATACACATCAGGCTAAGAAAGAGACTGTCTGCCATAATCGGCTAACTTCGGCTTTGTAGAGTGTTGTCTCTGTCATTCATTCACGTGTTCCGTCGCGTACCGGACTGTTAGTGCATCGTGCGACAGAGACGATGCTCTACTATACAAAGCCATGTTTATTGCTTACCGCCGGGTACTGCACTAGCTTCCTTTATTTTTAATATCTAGAAAGGGTTACCAAGGTCTCTGGAATTGAGGCTAGAAATGGCGAATTACCAGTCCAGTATTTGGAGGCTCAGAACCGGTAATGAGCTATCCTGGGCGGAAGGCAGTAAAGCAAAAGTTTGTTAGTACGTTTAGAAAGGTTTTTAAGAAAAAAATTGTTTTTTAGATTGTATTGCGATACACCAGTATTTTTGAGGGTTTTCTGATATTTTCCAACAGTCTTCTGTTGCATAGTTAAATGTGATGTCACCTTATGAAAAATAACTGCTTCAGAGAATTTTTAATATTTTAATTATATGTGTAAACTATGCTGAGGTATAATAATAATAATAATTGAATACGAATATACTGGTTGAAAATTTACCTTGACTTTATTGTTCTTCAGCTGTCAATCCTCTTCTATAAAATTAAGTATAACTATAATAAATATTATCAAAGTCTAATTTTAATGACAATTGAAATTATAGATTGAGGAATGTTACTGATCTTGTAAAATAATTTGAATAATATTAATTTCAGGTCATTTGGTCAAGAGACAGTTCAGTGATTCTATTTATGTTATCCATATAAATCCTCTTCTTCCGGTAGATCTGGAAACAAAACAGTTAGGCATCCAAATAGCACTAAGAGATAACTGGAAAAATGATATGCAATTATTAGCTGATTATTTTGATTTTAAAGTAAGATTTGTATTGCTACTTTTGCATTTATTAATTACTTTACATTTATGACATACGAGGGCGGTCTGATAAGTACTTAGCCTCACCACCCGATGGCACTACTATCGCAAGAGCAATTTTTTATCACGTAGTACATTCTCGTTGACAGCTACTGTCAAAAGGAGTTTCTGCGTCGTTTCGTGACTGTCGACGAAACATGGATACACTGGTACACACCCGAGACCAAGGAACAGTCGAAACAGTGGACTTCACCCGGCGAACGTGCTCCGAAGAAGGCGAAGACTGTCCTATCGGCCGGAAAGGTGATGGCCACCGTTTTCTGGGATTCAAAAGGTGTGATCTACATCGACTTCCTGGAGAAGGGCAAAACGGTCACAGGGTTCTACTATGCTGAATTATTGGGCCGCTACGACGCCGAAGAAAAAAAGTGCTCTTCCATCATGACAATGCACCGGCTCACACCTCCGCCGTCGCCACGGCTAAATTGGTAGAATTAGGCTACGAACTGCTGCCCCATCCACCGTATTCTCTGATATGGGGAATGGAGAGTGCGCCAGTCTTTGGATTGACCAGAAGTCAATATATTGGTTGTGTAGAAATATATTTTTCATGAAATTCTATTTTTGGTATCTCTTTAATCCTATAAATTGCAAACATTTTATGAAATTAAAAAATATTATATATTTAATTTCAGGAAAGGGAACTAATGGAAAATGAAACTTATTTGGCCGGAAAAGCACAGTTGCAAGCGATGCTGACTGATTATTTCCAAACAATACTTCTTATGAAGCCTCGAGAAGTGATGTCTTTTACTAAAAGTTATTTTTCAAACTTTTCTAGATCAGTAAAATTGCCACATAATCCATACTTTGACAAATACTCTCATCGTGTGCGCTACTCATATTTATAATATTTTCATAATCGTTTGTTTATAACCTTGCAAAAATGATTGAGTCAATAAAGTAGTTTAGATATATTTTTCATACAAGATAAATACATATCAACAGGAAAACCATCTATGGATAATGACAAACTCTTTCCTATTTTCAAAGTTATATTAAAGAATTTTTATATAGGACATTTCTAAACCATTCTATATAGTTTTATAATTTATTACAAAATTTACACATTGAATGACAAATATAGTATTGAAAATTTAAAAAAATATGCCTTTTGTATTTTGGATAAGGAATTGAATACGAGGTGTGGCCAGTTTTTATCTTAGTCTTGTTAAAAAATATGCAAGATATTTTTTCCAAACAAAATTAAATGTGAGACTATTTTTAACTCTATTTCATTAAATATGTTGAATTTTTTTTATTTTGGTGGTGTATCTAGCATTCGTTGAGCAGGACAGACTTTCTTTCGATGGTCTTACAGCCCATATCGAGCTTTGGCCTCTGTCAATCTTCGCCTCCAACTCCTCCTGTCCTCTGCCTTGACCGTCCAATTCTGCGCCTGTAGCAGCCGGGTTGCGTCCCTCTCAACTTCGTCCTCCCATCGCAGCCTTGGCCTGCCCACTCTCCTTCACACACCCGGGTGTCCTTCCAAGATTCTTTTGGGTGCTCGCGATGACGGCATTCTCTGCACAAGTCTGGCCCATCTCAATCTGCTCAGTCTGACATGTACAGATAGCCTGGGAGCTTTGTAGATATTATACTATATAGCTCGTCGTTGTATCGTATTTGCCAGGTTTCGCCGTCATTCACAGGGCCCAGGATCCTACGTAGTACTCTTCCAGCAACTCTGCGGATTTAGCTGTCAGTGTCCATGCTTTGCATCCATATGCCACCACTGTTCTAATAATTGTTTTGTACAGGGTGACTTTGGTTTTTCTATGGACATTTCTGGACTTGAACACCGGCAGTAGGGAGAAGAATGTTTTGTTCCCTGTTGTGATTCTTCTCTTAATCTCAGCATGAGCAGGACAGACACTCATTATAATTCTGAGAAGGGGCACGCAACTGATTCTTCCAATATGAAGAAAATAAAGATAGGGTATTTTTTTCAGATTAAAATATTTTTGTTCAAAATCGATTCATAGGTTTTACTAAGTAATTTTTGGGATTATATATCATGTCAAAAGTTTGTGCATTTTTTTGTAACATTTAGTAATGAAATATGAGCTCTTTAATGACTTTTTATTTGATATTTTGAGTGTAATTTCATTGCAAGAATAGCTATACGACCTTAAAACTCCACTGTCTTAAGGTGATGAAAAGATATGTTATTTGTCTACAGGAACCAAAATCTTACTAGTGCAGTCATTGTTTTTCCAATATTTGAGTATGCAGATGTATGTTATTTGGATGTTATTGAAGAACAGTGGGATAAACTTCAGTGATTGTAGAATGTCTGTTTTAGATATATATTAGACTTTAAAAAGTCAGATCACATCATACAAACCTAAAATGGTTGAATATAAGTAATTGCTGACAAGTCCACAGTCAATTTTTGTTGTATAAAATCTTATATTGTTCCTTTGCCTCTACAAATCATGCCGAAAATAATCAGGAGACTGGTGCAACGCTCATGTAGATTTTTGTCTTTTGGTTTTCCTGTTATCTGATCTTCCATTTTTGTGTTATTCTTTACTGTCCATGACGTAATACTGTGGAATCAACTATGTCCTATTATAAGACTTTCACTCCGTTGGCTTGCTAAAAAAAGTGACTTAACACACATATCTCATTTCAATGATAAAGTGTAAATTTATCAATTTTCATTCCTTTTTTTCTTGCTCAATACCTTTTCTATTCTTGACATTTAATGTTTTAATTTTTTTTATGTTTGAATCTTTTGTAACTCAACCCAACATTTGTCAGAAATTTTTGTAAGAATTTTCTGATTGTTGGTAGAGGTTGTCATGTGACATTAACCCATCAGGTTGTATCAATGAATAAAATTAATAGTTTAAAAGACGCTTTAACTAAAACCCAGACTGGATCTTTTTTAAAAAAAATGTGTATTAATTGGAATTATGCCCAGATTAGATCAAATCAAATCACCCAGGTCAGAAGACAGGCATTTTACCTATTATGCAACAGAGGTCTAGTATATTCTCCCAACTATTTTAGCCGTGACTTTTCCAAGGATATTATTTGCGGTAACATTTTTTTATGTAAAAGATTTAGAATTGTATGTATATTCTTATATTATACCTTGTAGAAAAATCTGAGTGTAAGGATTTTTTTTTCACTTTTATAGAGTTAAAAAATGTGGTTTAACAACTTTATTTTTTTCTGTTTAATTCTAGCTATTAGGAAATGGTTGGAAGGATATATTGTTCAATGAAGTAATTATTTCAAATTATTTTTGAAATGATTTATTTCAGAGTATCATTTAACAATAAATAGGTACCTATAGTGTTTTAAGTGGGATCTAAACATAAAGTGAAAGTTGTATTTATAAACCCTTTACCTCAGCAAATCAAATACAATATTATATCAAATTTTAATAAAATTGTCTGAAAACTTATAATATAAGATACTTTTGATATTTGTCTATTTAATTGGAGAATGCTTTTAAGATTTGGTTTTGTTATCAAATTAATCTAAAATATTATATAATACTATTTTAACTGGTCAAAAGATAGATTAAAGTATATTTATAATATCTATTATAAAGAAAAGTATATTTATAATATTTCAGTGCTATCAACATTTATTTATGACTGAGGACTTTGATTTCTCTTATGAATTTTTTCTTAGGATGTGAAATGAAAAAAGACAAACTTCCAAAATTTGAATGGCTTTGTATGAAATTTTAGTGCAGTATTATTTTATATTTTTTTATTTATTTTAAAGGTATTTTTTCTAAATATATAAAACCTTATTAACTATGTTAATGTTTATGTTTTGAACTAATTACATTAAATTAATCATAAAATAAATTCTTTGAATACCTTCAGATTTTTATGTGCTGATTCATCAAATATTTCCTTCTTATCACATAATTCATATTTATCTAAGTTTGCATTCGCAGATGAGTGCATCTGATGTCAACCGTGACATTCTTCTTTCATATTTTGATACATTTTTATTAGTGTTTATATATGAAAAAACTAAATATGGGTTAATTTTGTTTATATTTCGTTATACTTGGCTGAGTTTGCTGTCCTCTGAAGATATATCGAAATATACTTCTTAAAGAAATAAATATCATAAGTAGTAATAACACCAATATTGCAACAAAGAAGAGATAAACATCCATTAGATAGAGTTGAAATGTTGACAGATCTTGGGCTGCAGATCGCAGATGTTTTCCTTTATACTTGGCTACATACTCCACGGTATCAGCTGCCAACTTGAGTGGTGGGACTCGGTCATGCCATTGTTCCGACAGCTTCTTTGCTGATTCTCTCATTCTGAAAATAATGGTTTTTCCAAATGATGTTGTAATAAACCTTTATTTTTTCTTAAAGAAAGCTAACATATAACCAAATCCAGATGAGATTTAGTTTACCTTCAAATTAAATTACTATTGTAATAAATGATAGCCCCATGTGTGAGTTATCTAGGCAAAAAAACTATTTAACCAATCCACACTACATTAATAATGAAATACAGTTTTTTTTTATTGTTGAGAATAACGAGCCAAACACCCTCTCTGTTTCATCAGAAACATAGGGATGTCACAAAACACCTCCACCCAGGTTGGTATATAGTACAGCCTGTAACTTCACAGAAACATAGGGATGTCACAAAACACCTCCACCCAGGTTGGTATACAGTACAGCCTGTAACTTCAGAGAAACATAGGGATGTCACAAAACACCTCCACCCAGGTTGGAATATAGTACAGCCTGTAACTTCACAGAAACATAGGGATGTCACAAAACACCTCCACCCAGGTTGGTATATAGTACAGCCTGTAATTTCACAGAAACTTCACATTCAATTTGTTTTAATATAACACCAGTGTGAGTTGTATGATATGATAAGCATATGATTTGTTGATGAAAAATAATGTATTTGAAATAAATGCTACAATTTGACCACTGATGATTGCAAAAATTGTTTCCAAAATATTGGTGACCTTATAAAATGTTCAATTACAATTCTAATAGAAAAATCATTGGAAAAAACATTTTGTAACAAATTTGATTTGATTTATATCCATGTGTTATCAATGAATAAAAAGATAATTTATTATAGAGCTAAAATTGATATGTTTCAGCCATTTTCATAATTACCTGTCATATATTTTTTTATAAAGATGCTCTATAAGTATGTTATATTCTTTTGAAAGATAAAACAATACAAAATGACGATATATCAACAGGTGACTAGCATAATTATTTTGATGAAGATTACTTTTTGATGAGTTCCTTAATGACTTGTTTGGTAGGTGAACGTTTTTTAGAAGTCTTGATGACTTATTTGTTTCTTGAATATAATACGGCTATTTTTCAAAACACAAATTAGGTATTGATAATCTTAGGTCACATTGCATTGAGTTTTTTAAACAAATACAGGTTTCATTTGAAATTTATGTAATTTACTGTACCCAGTACAGATTTTCTTGATAATGTTGTGCATAGTTTCTTAATATATGGGCTGCAACTCAAAATTAAGCTGGTTTGCATTTTGAACAAGTCATAAAATATTTTTAATAATGATATTTCAACATTTTTCTTTCTTTCGAAACTTATATAAAGCCAAAGATCACATTAATAAGATTATATGTGGTTACCGATATAAATAATGTATTTTGTGTTATAAAAATATAAAATTTTCTTAATTCTTATTTGTATTTGTTATTGAATTAATTTTAACTTGGGTGGTGAAATCAAAACTAACACCCTAATATGGGTCACAGCTCACAGTCCAGTCACGGTCAATAAATATTGATGAACAAGAATGAACCCTAAAATCCGACAGGGTTTTTAAAATAGATTCTCTTTAATTTTTATGCATAAATAACTCAAGAAAAACAATTTAGACTTTTAAAAATAATTAGACCATATGTATTTATATCAATATTTTAAACTAGACATTATATTGTATTGAAATACGGAATATTGAAGATGCTCTTTTTGAGTTGTGTTTCTTCTCTATTGGTCAAATGCATAATCATCTTTTGCGTGATGTGATGTTGATGATCTTGTTGGGATGTCGTTTTTCTGTGGATAAATTCTTTCATCCTCCATTCAGAGCAATTTTGGGCCATTCTTACGGCATCCTGTAAGTGTTTAATTTCTTATGGGTTGACTCCATTTGAGAGTTGCTTATCATATAGACTCTTTGTGTGTCAAAGAAATTCGTAAGTCACCTGCAAGGTGTGTTGAATCTTGCACTGTGAGTTAATATATAATTGATAAGCAAAAAATATTAAGAGTTAATTCCTCAAGGTTTATATAAACCACCATATCATTTCCCTGGTAGGATAAGCAGGACAGAATGTCAAACATTCCTATCACAGCATATTGTACTTACTTTAACTCCTCTACATCTACATCTATTTATCTTTTGTTTTTCTTTATCTTTCTTACTATCTAAATTGATATATCTATTCATTCTTCCTCTGTCACAACTCCCACTCATGTTTACATTGTGGATTTAGTCGATCTTTCGACATCCATTCATTTCGTACCACCTTAGTATACTCTTTCCACCCTGCATTAATGCATCAAGGTTTAATTCACATTCATCATTTCGTATTATGTCGTATATCGACACACTACATATTCTTCTCATGAGATTTATTTATTAGACTTCTTTCACTAATTTTCCATATCCACATTTCACTCCCACATACACACACACACACACATCCGTGCTGACACATATGACTGTTTTGTGTCATTATTTTGGCAGATCTTTATGTAGCTTATTCTTCTCATGAGTTTATGTAACATATACGTATTGGTAATATCAAAGAATATTTTAGAGTGGTGATTTTCGATACTTCTGAAGTTATACCATCATCAATAAAATGAAAAAAATACTTTAGTCTCACACTATGGAACCGAAATTGATATTTTTTATTTTACTTACTCTGGGCTTAACACATTTTGAAGGGCATCATAGATCCGTTCTTTTGTTACTTCAGCATAAGAAACTCGCAACCCTAGTCCACTTTCTACAGCTGCTGCCGAGTTAGTTCCCTGGTCTGCAAATACTGGGATAAAGAGCATCGGCACTCCTGCGTGTAAAGCTTCTGTAGTTCCTAACAGTCCTCCGTGAGATATAAATGCCACTGTCTTAGGATGATCTGAAAAACAAGAAAATTATTAATTCAAATAAAATACTTGGTCATATAAGTTGTATTCGTAATTAGAAATAGACCATTCTTAACATACATACCATCATGCCATATTCCTGTTGGGATAGGCAGAGGATAGAATGCCAATCTTTCCTATCACAACATACCTCCTCCACATATATACAAATTCTCACACAGTTCCTTGTGTTTCTTATACTCCTTGACTTTCTTTCAAAATTTCATTCACTTGGTCCTACCATCTTTCTCATCCACTCGTTCAATGTGTCCAAACCACCTTAACATGCTTTTATTACCCTACTTAACCCACTAGTTTTATGCTCACATTCATCCGTAATATATCGACACTCTACATATTATTCTTAGTGCACATATTTCTACTACATTTACTTGGCTCATTCATTTTACTACATTATAGTAATGTTGGCACTAATACAGCAATACAATAAATAGATTAAATAAATTAAAATTTAATTGAACTTTATCTGTACTGAGGATAGCTGATGGCGTAAGTGGAAAGTGGTGAGTTAAGTGGAGAAGAGGAGAGATTTGGAAAGAGAATCAAGCATACAAACGTCAGGTGACAGCCCTTCTGGGGTTTTCTCTTTTCTGTCTCAGCAAAAACCTGTTCAATGAGGTTTGTTTTTTGCCTACATTTTAAAAGTTTTATGAAGTGAGATGAGTATAAATTCAAAAATATCTGTGACTTATCTGATAAACAAGCTGTAAAAGAGTTGTTTTGAAATTTTCATGTTTTTATTAGGTATTGACTGTTATATTATGTAGTCTGTGTAAGGTGATTGCAATTAGACACATTAGATGGCTGCTTCGATGACAATTCACGTATTCTTACTTGTATAAAATTTAATGTATGAAAGTTTATAACGATGATAAATCTTTATGCCATTTTATGAGATTTTTTAAATATATTGTTGATCTCTAAGAGTGAAGATTTATGATTTCTAAGGATGGTGCTCAAACACATGGTTTTTTAAGTGCAAGTTACTAAGTCTGGTTTTTTAAGTGCAAGTTACTAAGTCTGGATTTTTAAGTGCAAGTTACAATATTTATCTTGTTTTGTTTTTAGATTAAGTGAATACATTTTTTGATCTACTCTGCACAAGATAAACGATTTATATCAGTTCTCATAAGGCTCATTGCCTGTTTTGAGGCAGTTGATTTACATTCGTGAAATTCACAACAATGCAGCAACTCTAAAAAAATGCGACTATACATATCTACCTCTATCTCTCAGAAATGTTAACTTCTGAAGTGCCTACATAGACCAAAAAAATACTTATGCAGCGCTATTTCGTAAGAACCTTTCTTCCGAAATTGCGTCAAGAATGTATAAATATGTGCAAGTGTACAGCTACTAAGCGCCAATTTAACAATAAATAATAAAAGGACTGAAAGTAAAACCGGTTTCAAAGTGAATTAACCGTAAACGGAATCCAGGATTCTTGGATTGCAAGCAAATATTTTAACTATAAAACTAAGATAAGCGTTTCTTTTTCGTATTGTACGTTTCAACATATCCGAATTGGTCATTCGGACATATTGAAGAGTGTTACCGGTAGATAATATTGTATTCGTCTCTAGTACTCAACCCTTCGTGTTTAGAACCACTGGAGTGGGCGCGGAACTTACAGTTCGTCATTGCATTGCACAGCTCACGTGTTGGTAGTACTCCCGTACGTTAAGGGGCAACAACAGCGATTATTGTTACCAGATGAACTCTTTTACCAGACACATATTTTTTTTATTTGGGTGCCATCGATATTCGAGCCCGAAACCCCCGGGTGGAAGTCAAGGCCACAGAGGTCATCGAGATAAGTCTTAAAAATTAGATGTCTTAAAAAATAAGAGGTGCTTTAAAAATATATGCTAAATTTAAAAAATATAAGATGTCTTAAAAATAAGATAAGTCTTAAAACAATAGTTAAAAAAAAATATTAAAAAAGAAGACAAGTCATAAAAAATGAGAAAAGTCAGCAACAAATAACGTGTCCTCTTTTTTTATCTAAAAAAATAAGATAAGTCTTAAAAAAACTAAATGAAAATAGAGACTGTTTTGCCCCAAAGAGACAAATCGTAGGTTAGATTTAAATTTCTCATGATCTTTTACCTACTAACAGAAATATAAATAAATAATAAATATAGGTTTATTGATAGCAACATAGTATTTACACATATAAATACATTCCAAAATCGCAATATATGTCTCAAGATCAATATCAGAAAATATAATACATTTAAGAGAGAAGCTATCGAATGGTCTGCGCTCATCTCATAACATCCCCCCGATCGAGATACACATTGCCAATCGGTCCAGCAAGCCCGGCCGCGTGGACATCAGATGTTTTTCAGCCCACACTCTAAACACACCATATGTGTAAGAAGAATGCAGTTTTAGAAATTTCAAGATGATTGATCATCAAATTCCAGATGACTATATACTTGTGAATACGCACTCGTGTAATTGGCGTTCAAGTCGATGTACTAAAATAGTTTTTTTTTATTTATCCCAATTTTCATATTGGACTCGTTTTATAAAAAATAATATTAAGTGTATCTACAGTTCCGTAACACACTTCAGCAGCGTTCCCAAAATTGATGTGTAGCAGCTACCAATTGCCAGAAAAAATCTATCGTATTGTTTTATTGAACTACACTTTCGTTAGATAAAATATAACCCTACGGGTTTCTTGTCACGTAGCAATATCTTCTAACCAATCAGAAAGGTATTTAAACAACACTCAAATGAAAATCACATTGGAACCTTTTTAAAACATCTGTGTTCCAACAGGAATTGAACTCGCGACCTTCAGCTCTGAAGACAGGCATTTTACAAACTAGACCACGGAGGTCGTTGCAGGCCGTCATAAATATAAAAATCTGAAAGTTAAATAAGTTGGGAAGCCGAATTTTGAGAATTAAACGAGTCTTATTACTTTCTTTAATATTAATAAAAATATGTTTGTTTCTCTTTGTGGTGTCGTGTTTATACTTTTAAATAAAATAAATGAAATACTTAATTTGTAGATTCCAAAAATCATAGCTTGCACACCAACAACGCTAATAGTCATCATCATGATCATCATAATTATTTGTGTAGTCAGATAGAACACATTTCCACTGCATTCTATCCTAGTACACATATTTCGCTTTTGCCACGTCCACACGCCTCTCCTCCTAATGACATGTCTTCATCTTTCGAAACGATGTATTAAGAACGTTCTTTTGGAGAGGAGTAGAACTTTCAGATCGATTTAGTTTTTAAGGAATAAATTAATTGTTCCAAATTAATCAAATATGACGGGGTATTATGGCAAGACTTTGCCATTTATGGTCCTGTGGTATAGAATGGTCCGCGTCTAATTGTTAAAGATGTGTTTAGTGCGTGCAGCTTGTGGAAACACTTGATTTTGCAGCAGCTTGTGGAAACACAGATGAACTTTTTTGAGAGGTTTCATCAAAATTCATGATTGTATATGAACACCACACACACATACTATACTCTACCTAAAGCCGAACGTGTTACTATCATGTATCGGAAGAACTACAAAGATTACTTTGTAGTTCTTCTTTTCTTGGTTAATTTTCTTATCAAATATATTCTTCTAAACATATGCAAATGCGGGAAACTATCCTATTAAATGGCCGTAGCCACAATCAACTAACGTAAATTTATTTTGTAATATTTTTAAACTATCAATAAAAGTGGGTTTAAATCGCGAGTTGAAACGTTAAGAAAACATACTCTCCCAATAATGCAGTAACTCGGGATTCGAATCCAATTTTATCAAAAGATTAAAAATATTAAAAAATAAAAGTTGAGTGTAAGGATAGGAGGTAGTGGTATATCATATATACTCGTATGTAGATTCGAGTATGTCGACAGGACAACAGTCATGACCTTGAGTGTAAGGATAGGAGGTAGTGGTATATCATATATACTCGTATGTAGATTCGAGTATGTCGACAGGACAACAGTCATGACCTTGTTAATTATAAAACAACTTTACGTATGGACGGTTTGAAGATAAAAATGATGGAAACGTTTATGTTTTAATCTCGTACCAAAAAAGCCGTAATGCAAAATTTGCTGAGGCGCATAAATTAAGAAGTTTATTTTTCAAAAATGACTCCCAGTGGAGTCAAAAAGCGAAATTGTAAATTCAAATTATTCCACTCGTAAAACAGATAGTAAAAAATCTCATATCCATATTTTAGTGGAATTTCGTCGAGGAACGTGACATGGTTTTTAACAGAATAATATGCTTAGCAATTTTGGTTAATTTATTTCGAATAATATTATTTTACGATCATTTTTTATTATGAAATAAAAATTATGATATACTCTTAAAATGTATGTTATTGCAATTTGGGCGTGTTCACTCATTTTAATAGTGAGGAAAGTCTGCTCTCTAAAAGGTGCTTTACAAGTTATTTTCATTAGTATTATTATGCTAAACAACATGTACAAATCTTATATATAGAGTCAAATTAAATTTTATAAAAGAATATTACGCCGCAAATTTGACAGTCATTTATTTTTCATAAAACAAGTAGTAAAGTAGAGAAATTTCTCGTGTAAATTTTATAACAATAACGTACGAATTTCCCAAGATAACGCCAAATTTTAAAATTACTCGAGCAGTATTATCCGAGACTTTAGTGCTAATGTTTTAAGTAAACATGAAATTAAATTATAGTTTAAGGAAAAAGCGAGCCGAGGTAACCTGAATAGAGCCATAACAGTCTTAAAAATAAATCGTAAAATAAAAAGTTCTGACGTTTAATGTAATTATGAAAAGTGGAAATATTTTTACTTACGTAAAAGCTCCAATTGAGGAAGCCACCTGAGGACCAAGACGTTCTTAGAGAGTCCAGGTATGGGCTCTCCTTCCCATTTCCAGATGACATTTTGCTTAAGTTTTGAGAAGGCGTCGACAAAAGCATCCCTTTTCTCTGGGGCTATTGTCGATGTCCTCAACATTGATCCCATACTGAATATTATGACACCATGTTCGGACTCGTTCATGTATTTTTCAATTTCCTAAGCAAAATTTAAAAATAATTAAAACAAAGAAAAAACACAGTACTTTCCATTTTTCGATCGCTTAGTTTTGTTTTAGTTTTCTGATTATGTTTCAATTTATACTGATGTGTAGTTAATTAAGAGCAAAATGAATTTGATTTCTAATTTTACATAACATTTGTGAGAAAAAAAATCTTGTAGGACATGTTTTATACAATTTATCTAAACATAATACATATTTATTTTCAAAAGTAAATTTATTTCAAGAAGTCGCGGCGTGCCACATACTTATTGTTAGCAGGCCACATGCGGGCCGCGGGCAGCGTGTTTGCCATGCCTGATTTAGATCAAACTTAAATTACACAGTATGTCGATTGTGATCTTACCAACCACATTTCCTAAAAAAATAATAGTAAATGAGATTCCTAACCAAAACGCTATTTTCTTTACCCAACGAAGATACAGTTATCGCTTTACTAATTCCCGCTTTAGAATATCTCGGTTTTACGAGTAATTTTCTTTTCACATTCCTAACCAATTGTACGAGTTATTTGTCTCAAACAGACAAAGATGAGCTTTCAAACAAGGGTATATTTAATTGATAAATTGATTGCTTACATAAAATTAATCTTTGTTGTATTTTTTTATGTTGGCCAATTTTAATTCTGTTTGGTGATGAGAGTTATGTTCGTTGCATATATTTATATAGGAAATTATTTTTTACTTTACGTTCATTAGTAAATAATAGTAGTCGTTTAAGGGAAAAATGATGTATGGCGTGGTTTTTAGTTCGATAACGAATTTAGACATTTTATGGCTGGAAATAATTTTAAAGAAATTTGATTCATGAATTTCCTGAAAAAAAACGAAATTTTAAGATTTCAGCTTGAAGTTTAATTCATTTTCATTCAAAACAGGTATTTTTTACCATCCACCATACAACATTTAAGAACATAATTTGTTTCAGATTAAAAAGTCTTCACTTAGATACGTGCCTTGTGCGAGAATTCTGTTGCTCGTAACCATGACATTAAAGTGAAGGGAAATGAGCATTTTTCAAGTGAAAAAAAATCATGTTAAAATCAGAAACAATTGACCACTTTATTTTATTACCCACAGTATATTATATTTATAATTCAAAATATTTGAATAAAAATGTTTAATGGCATAGTCCAAGTACAATACATTACAAATGCATAAACCCACCATTTTGTGGATTAACTTTACCACTTTATTAGGCAAGTGGTCTCGTTACTTAATTACAAATTTCATAAAATTTGTCTTGTATTTTCTATAATCCTATCGATTATATCAAATTATACTGTAGACGGACGACTCACGTGGGCAGTTATTTGATTGCGTACAAGGTGTTGTACCTTATCAAGCACACTATAGATGAAACACAAGGTCCTGGTAGCAAGATTATTTTCCTAAAAGATGTGCAAGAATAAGGATATACTCGTACAGTTGTAAAAAGTAAAATATTCATACAGTTGTAGAAAGCAAAATATTTATATGAAGTTTTATGGATTTTACATACCGATATGTACTCGTACATATCATCATATCGTGTTCCTTGCGGTGTTGGCAGATATAATAGACCTCTAAACTTTTCTATCCAAGCACACGACTTTCACTTCCTCCATATTCGTACATCTCGTTATGTACAATCTTCAGTTATTTTATTATTCATCCCTTTACCTAAATATAACCATGTCATCAGCATAAAAAAACATTAAAAAAGAGTCTGAGTCAAAAGAGTTTGTTAGGTAACAGTACTTGCATGCACCGATTACGTGTTCGAATGTTGTTGTCTCTTTGCGGATGGTAGTGTTATCAACACGTGCAATGACGAACCGCGAGTTCCGTGCATACTCCAGTATTCTAAGACCAGAGGCTCGATTATTGGGTCCAATGACACTAGAGTTATTTTATTTATGACCTACATCTCTTAGTTGGTAAGACGTTTGTCTTTCACCCTTTCAAAAGTTTAGTTTGATTTATTTCATCGATAAGGTTAGTGTCTCTTTTCCATGACTGGTAGCATTGCTGACAAGTAAGACGACAAATCGCAAATATCGTGCGATTAATGGACTACGGTCACGCTTTTCAACATGTCTGTGTTACAACTATATACGAGTATATATGCTGAGGAGTACCGTACGAATGAATGAATTTCTTTATTGAATAATTTGCATCAGGAACAGTCACTGTGTATTATAAATAAAATAGAGATCAAGATATATAATTTTCACCATTCGTATGGCGGATGCCAAGGAATGGTATATTCAAAACATGTTTCAGGACATCTTTATTTTATTTTATATAATTTGATAGTTGTAACTTCATGAAATGATTACGTTAGCCAACACTTTGTCAGTGAACACTCTTTGGAAAATCCACTAACTAGCACAAAAAAAATATTATCAAAGAAGTGTATGGCCGCGGTAACGCACTGGACTTCCGTGCGGAAGGTCGTCGGTTCGAACTCCGCACTGTGCTACTCACTTTGAACGACACTGACACTTTTTCCGCCTAATGTTTAAGGGTATAAGGGTATTCTTTAAAAAAAAATGACTTTCAAATTAAATTCAAAGAAATATTTCAAAATATATTGAAGTTTTTTATTTACTTCCGACATTATTGACGGGTTATAACTAGTATTAAAATAAAATAAATGTCAAGAAGCAAGTTCCGCTTTCATAATACTTTAATAAATAAATTAAATGTCTTGTATAACTACCTTATTTAAAATGCTGATATATTAATAACATAAAGTAAATATATAATAAATGAAAAATGTTCATAACTTACAAAGTCAATACATAAATATATAGGGTAGGGTTTGAATCTTAAAAAATAAATTTAAATTGCTACAAAAATAAAATTTAAATAGCTTTTCTATTTTTTTAATTTTTGTTTTGTGAATAATTCACTTTTTAAAAATACATAAAATTTGGAATAATGGAGAGATATTTAAACGTAGCACGAATAAGAGTGATTCAACTGTATTTTGAATCCAATTCCCCAATTTCTGTACAACTTTCATTAAGAAATGAAGGAAGATGGGGTAGATGAATTATAATGTGACGAGGTATTCCGAGCACATGGATTATAATGCGGCTTTTGCAGTAGTTTAGCGAGACAGGAAATGTGCAAAGGAAGCCTTAAGAATGAGACTGGACCGCTCGGACAACGAATAAAATCGCCACAGTTGCCATTCAAATGAACCAACGATTTGAACCGGGCAATTTGCATTGGACGTTGTCGTTAGTGTGTCCCATATATGTTATTGCACAATACTTGAATTTATTATCTTGAAAGATTCAATTGCCACACAGTCTAAATCCACAAGACCTGCCTATTTGCCCAGAATTTCGTCAAAAATTGTTACAATTAACGAAAAAAGTCAAAACTTTATTGATTGGTGGTTTATGTCGGATGAGGCCCATTTCGACCTTAATGGCAATATTAACAAATAAAAGTGCCATATTTGAGCTATGGAAAACTTCAAAAATTGCTGGAACAAAAATTACATCCAGAGCAAATCGCTGTGTCATATGCGATATCGGTAAACTGTATTATTATTGGTACATATTTTTTAACGAAATGGTGCTACCATAATAGTAAACGACGAGCATTATTTATACTTGCTGGCGATTTTTTTCGCAGTATAGCGCCGGCGATGGATTGCATTAAAAATTGTATAGTTTCAACAAGATGAAAGTCACTTGACACATACCAAGACCTTTTGCGTTAGAAATTTTGCGAGAAGAGAACCTCACAGAACAGTGCGAATCGAGAGCCTCAAATATTTCCAGATCTCATTGCTCTGGATTTATATTAATGGGGTTATTGCAAACATGAGTATAAAACCAAGCTGCGCTACAAGAATGAGCTGAAAACATCAATCGGGGCCGTTATTGAAGTTATACTCCAAGCTACTCGTATATTAACAGCTTTAATGAATAATGTTTTCGTTTGAGGAAGGCATTGTGTTAATACGAGTGCGTGGAAAATTTAAACCGAATTATTTAAAAAAAGACACATGTAAAAAATATGCAAATGACTGAATTCACCAAAAAAATTCAAAGTTACATAAATATATTTTTGTAAACATTTAAATGTATTTTTACAGTAACAATCATGTCCCACCCTGAATTTGGCATAATTTTTTATTTAATTTGCGATTAAAATAAATGTCGATGACCTATTTTTCTTAAATTTTTGTTTTAATGGTGAGAATAAATAAATAGTTGGATATATCAGAAATCTACTTCTTAAATTATATTTAATATAAAAATTATCGTTCAAATGTTGTCTTCCTTTGATTTGGCATATTTTTAAAAATAAATACGTGCATATATTGATTAAAATTTTTGTTAGATTCTAATATATAATAAACAACAGAAATTTTTCAAAGATGCTCAAATAAGACGAACTCTGTGGCCTAGTTGATAAGATTTGTATTTCGATTTGGAGGTTGCGGGTTCGATTTATGTTGGTGGTCAAGGTTTTTTGTTTTAAAAAGGAATCGGTCAGATTTTCCTTTCAGACCTACTAAACATCTTTATAGTTGGTTGGAAAAGATTGATTGCCATATTGCAATAACCCATCAGGTATAACTCTATACTAGGAACTTGTTATACAAAATAATAATACATAGAATCAAGTATTTTTTCAAATTCCCAATTGATGCATATACTATATATTATATAAACAATCCCGTCAATTCTCTGTCGGGGTAGATAGTGAGGATAGAGTGCCATACTTTCCTATCTCGACACATCCTTAGCCTCTTCTACTTTCATATACGAGTACCTTATCGTGTTACTTCTACGATTTCTCTGACTTTTTACGTTTTCCTCTTTCAAAATATCATTCACTTGATCCAACCATACTTTTCTTTGTTTTTTCTCACATTTGCACTATTGTCTATATCTGTTTTGTTAGCATTTCTTCATTCATTCGTTCCACATGCCTAAACCCTCTCAATGTACACTTCTTCGTTTTACTTAATACATTAGCGTTAAGTTCACATTCATCTCATATCCATTCATCCCGTATCCATTCATCCCGTATCCATTAATTCCGTATTCTGTCATACATTGCCACTCCATGTATTCTTTTCAATTCACGCGTTTCTACAGCATTTATTGGTACAAGTAATTTATTAGTGCAACAAAATGACGAATGTTCTTAAAACTGTCTCGCGGGGGAAGGTCTGGCGTTCTGTTCTCTAATTACGCCGACAGGGAAACTGTGAGATAATTCGAATGGTGTTTGCATTATAAACATGTTTATTTCAATTTGATGTCAGAGCTCATCAATTTGATTTCAAATTGTTATTTTTTGTTAACGTTAAAAAATTGAACTTGAGAGATTTCTACAAAAATATCTCCAGTAGTTTTGTATCGATTTCAGGAGGTATTGCAAAATTAAACCGATTGAAGATTGTTGTAAAACACTATTTACACATATTCACACTCCAATTTTCTATAATTTGAATTTGTACATTTTTGGCAGCAACCCCATGATACGTTAATTTTGATATGAGTTTCTCGTAATATACTCGTATATCCCTGCGATAGTGATACTATATTTAATATATTAAAGCATTAATGTGCCAATACACGTTTGTTTCTTAAGTGGTACATGTGTTTTATTGTGATCTTTCAACTATTTACAATATTTATTGAGATGCTTCTATTAAACTTACAATATTTTTTGAGATCCTTCAACTAAACTTACATTTTTTGTGGAGATTTGGGAATAATTATACACACATGCATAAGGCCATATCCTACCAAGCAGTCGCCTATCTCTTGTAAGTATTTTTATGGCGGAGAACATTTGAATGGTTGAAGTAAAATAGGCACTAAGTACCAAAAAAAAAACAAAAAAAACTAAGGATGCAGTTTCGTTCTATATGTCACATAGAATGAAACTGCATACTTGTTTTTTTTTGGCACTTACTCGTAGTGCCTATTTTACTTCAACCATTCATTTGTTGGCCATACACTTCTCCGCGCAATCGTTAATTTGAATAGTTTTTTTTTAGTATTTCTATATTAGTAGTTAAGCTCAAATGGACAAAATATGTGTATATCAAATCTCTATCATTTATGATATATAGTATACTCAGTGTGACTTTGTCATCTAATTGGCTTATATTATGAACCTTCTAATTCGCTTAAACATCTCTCAAGGATCAAATAAAGTAATGTTATTTTAAATTTTAGTAATTAGAATTTATTGACTTGACTTTTGGATAGTTTTTATCGAGTAGAATATACAAAACTATTTAAAAATATAGAAAAAGAATAATGACTTTTTTTGACATAAATACGATAAATTATTTAATAATTGAGAAAATTTAAGTTCACAAATCCTATTAGTATTATTATTTCCCCGTATACATTATATATAGCCTGGTGAGATTATTACCATGTTGCAATCTCTTTCAACCGACCAGAAATAATGTTAACGAGGTCTTAAGTGGCCATTACACTAGAGCCCTATTTGACAAAAATAGTTATCAATGGCAATGAGACCTGCAATGCTCGGGTCGGAAAATAGAAATCTTACCAACTACGCTATTAGTTAGTAAATAAAAAAGTAGTTACCTGGCTCAGAGGCTTTAAGGTTTTTCTGACGTGCATTCCTCCAATTTCAACTACACTGGGAACTAAAGGTTTGGCGCCGTGTGAAGTAAAATGGGTATTCACCAAAATAGCACTTGTGTTCTGCGCTATTTCAGATAGAGGAGGAATAGTTCTGTTGAGGTTATTCTGCACAATATCTCTCTCAGGTATAAACACAGAGTATTCATAAAGCATAGCGATCACGACGTCAAAAAATGTGTTTTCCATTCGTTCCAAAAAGTTCATATGAGGTCCATGTCTCAAGAATATGCATGGCATGTATGAAGGATTGTTCGGCTGACCAAACCTTCTCAGAGTCCAAGGCATCGGTGGATGAGATTGTAAAGCGACCACTGGAGCATCGAAGAAATACGCAACCCCTAAGGCACAGTCACTGGTGAATTGCTCCACAAGTATCAAATCAAACTTCTCCCCAGTAATTATGTACTCGTGAATTTGGGGGATTTTAGTTAATGCATCACACATGGTAAGGGCTATACTAAAGAGCATTTGGGAATCACGTATGTGGAAGAACCTATCGATACCGAAAATTCTCTCTCTGAACATAGTCATATCCAAAGCTTCTTTATGAAAATCCGAATAAACACCCATCGGTATGTGTGTCCATCTATCTAGCTGCAAAGGGGGTTCAAAATGAGAAACGATCGTCAGGTTATGACCTCTCTCTACAAGCTCAACTAAAAGAGGATCAAAAACATCTTGATGACTTTTCCCGGGATGAGGAAAGAGTCCTAATATCTTGTAGCTGTGGACTCCTACTAAAAAACACGCTAAATAAATTAAATGTTTCATTTTTGAAAATTTCACTTAAAATCCATTAAGGATATATTAAATTATAATAATACTTTATTGTGAAACAGAACTTGACGTACTCCCGATGAAGATTGATAAGACACTTTTGACACTTTACTACCGATAATGCAAGGTGTGAGATCGCATAACACAGACTGAAGTTACGTATGTATCGTCAATTCACTGCACCCGTGCTAATGCTTCTGAGAAGAGTATGTATTGGCATCCCCGACACTTACTGACGACGCATTTCTTCGAATATACTCTTTACAGAGTCGAGCTGGAAGCATTCACATTAAATATTTTTAATTGTACAGTTTTATTTACACTACTAATGAGTAAACGGAGTCGGCGATACGAATAAAATGATCACTGTGGTTTTTTTAACCAAAAGTAAAAATTATAGATTCTTGTCAACATTATTTGAAAAAATTCTTTCAATAAATATTTTACGCATTAAATTAATCAATTAAGGTAGCCACAGAAACTGATTTCTTAAGTATGGCACGATATACGAGTACTAAGGAAATGAATATCGTCTTTTTATGGACGTGAAAACTTAATATATTTTTATGCCAATTAGTTTATTCGTATAGTTATAAGGCAGACTCGTTGATGACGTACCACATAAATATATAGTACGTCTAGGTTATAGGATGAACACTTTCGACGGTAGATACTAAAGTTTTGAAACATGTAACATAAGTAAAACGCATACTCACCAAGATTGCACTCGTAGTCTGAGCTATTTAAAAAAGGTTATACATTTGCACAACGGGGGAAAATATACAACGTTCGAGTACATAGCTATGTTACTCAGACATGAAATATTTTAGTGTAAACTTAAGAGCTTACCTGGAGTCAATATATATGTAATATTTCTTTCTTCTTCTTCATCGCATGCTTAATGCAGAGCGTCCTGCTTCTCTGATATGTCTCGAACTTGGCGTATCATCTGTCTCCAGCAGCGCTTAAATATGATCTTGTTAACGTCTTCATTTGGTCTGCCTCTTCTCATAAGATACCACTCTCTGGCTCCCCTTTCCTCAATAATCCCCGTTATCACATTTGCAATATCACTCAAAAACTCAAGGTTCTCTTGTGGCCTTATGTTCTTTAATGATCAGAAACAGCAAACTATCCGTAAATACAAGTTATTGTTAGATCTATATTTATATACACTACTCCCATCTGGGGCACATACTGCACCGCAAAAATATCTTCTAGAATACACAAATCATGTACAATAAAAGAAGGTAATTCGTATGTCAGTCGGAGTTCCATGATATGTACGCAACATACAGGAACTCCGACTGTGATACGACACCATACTGTTGGTAGTTGGAAATTACATTGTTTTACAGGCTAAACGTTTTCACGGTTGTTTTTAAATCACTCAAATCTTGTCATTAACACGCTCGCTAAAAACGACCAATTCCATCAAACGATCCACAAAAAGTCAAGTACATGAAATACAATAAAAATATGCTTCAAATTGAAAAAAAAAACAAACAAAGTAATTTTATACTGTACTTGGTGTAAATTTTCATGTTTTACGAGTACATCACCTATTAAAATATTTATAAGACAAAAAATATCAAATATGAAGTAATTACTGTAGTCAGTCGTGCATGCACAGTACTCGTATGTTATGGGCATATAATTAAAAAAACCTCACAAAAATGATTGCTGTCCCCTCAAAAGTCATACTGAGCTCGATGTAAGACTAAATCAAACTTATCCGAAAAAATAATATTCTTAAAAATATAATTTAAAAATTGTTATATGTCAATTTAAGCGCATTTTTCAAGCACGCTTGTGGAATTATGAGACACGTTTTTAATGTATTGGATTTTCCATCTTGCATTTCGACATTATTTTCTCTGAGGTTGTCACTTTATTGATCACTTTATAGATCTTTATTTTATAGGATATTCCTGATCAAGATTGCAACCAAATTTTATCATTCACTAGATGGATCACCTTTATTCTTGTATTAAATAACACTTTAATTGTACACTATATAACTATTTCAACTAATACATCTTTTCCAATCAATTATACTGATGTTAAAGAGGTCTTAGGTGAAAACCACATTGAATATATATTTTAAATCGATTATCGGCGACAATAGACCCCTCGTTCTCGGATTGGAAGACACCTGTCTCCTTACTTACTTATCTTAACAAATGGACCGCGAATGTCATCTTTTTCACGAAGGCCATCATCTTTGATTTAAAAAAAATTTAATAGGGGAATAAAAATGAAATGCTTAAATTTATCATCTCTAGGGAATTTGCTTCGTTTTCTGATAAATTGTGGACCCAGTTTTATTTTTGAAAATCCGTTCAATTATAATATTGAATAAATATTCATTTCTGCGTTTAATACAATACAAAAAATCCGATATTTATTTCTAAAAACTTTAATAAAACCGTAAGAAAATAAATATTTAGTTAGATAAACGCAACGTACAGCGATGATTGCCAAGTATTTAAAGTAAATTGTCGAGAAAAGTAATAATTTCCATGAAGAACGCATATAAAAGCTGGTAATGTGACGTATTTTTAGAGGGTAGGTATATCGAATATTTTTTGCTAAAATTAATGGTGCTATTTTTAAACTAAGCCTTTCTCATATGGTAGATATTTTCGTTCGTTGACGTCCATCCAGAATCATAGTAATTAACATAATATACTATTGTATAATTAACTTAACCTGGTAAAGTATTCTTTGAATTTGTTGCTTTTCAATACGTGATCTATAGAAAGCTTCAACTAACATTTCGTATAAATCAATCCAGAAACAAGAGGAAAATACACCTGCATATTTTAATTTTTACCCCAGTGTACAAGAAGGGGTGGAACTAGGTGTTTTAGTGCCAAAGGCGATAAAAAATGTGTCCCTTACAAAGAATTAGACTTGTATCGTTCATAGGATTTTTTCATTGAATATGCATTTAGGTAGATATGCACAAGTGTAAAATACCTACAGATATTATGGACAACAGTGTTCGGTTACTATTAACATAATTAGATAATGTAAATTAATTTAAAAAATGTATTATATGTTCAATATATACATTCACTAACCAAAATTTACATATAAAACTATATGTTATAGTAATGCAATATTTTCAGTGATTGAGTATTTTCTTGATTACATATCTACATTTATTAACGTACCCTTTCTTTGATTTTTTCGAAGGTAAGAATTCTTTTGAAAAACGTTTCATAATCCAGAGGTTATCTACATCAAATTGTTACTGATTCTCGTCATAAAAAATGTCTTTTTTTCCCCACAGTCAACGAATCTTCAATTCTGTGCCCCAATTCGGGTTGCGCCTGGGGCTGCTGCCCTTGTCGCTTGCCCATTGTTATGCCCCTGAATACAAGTACATAATAATACAAAAACAATTGTTTATAGTGAAATACTTCACTAGGCAAGCCCTATGACGATTTATATCCATACTAACTGAAAGTAAACCTGTTTGCTATTTCAGCTTAAAAGTATCTTGTTTTTTCCCCATAAATTACCAATTAATGCAGGTCTAGTTGTGACACGATAAGATATGACTAATGTGTAATTTGATCCATTTGTTGCTTTATAATCGAGATATTTATTTTTTCGCTATGCATAAAACTTGAAATATTCTTAAGTTAATTTGAATTAATTGATTTGAAATTGCTAAAAAAATATATCAAATATCGTTTCCATAATCAACCCAAAAACACCGATCATGTTGACTATCCTAAAAGAGTTGATCTAATAAACTACTGCATTTTTACAGGGTGAGGAAATCTTATCTGTCCTATTGAAATGAGCTGCCATTTTTAAATTTTTACATTTACTGTAATATTTTTTCTTGACCAACTTTTGACCAACTAAAAAACATACCGGTTGAAATATTTTAAATTTCAGTTGTAAAGTAGAACAGCAAATAAATAATCATGAGTAGACGCACATCACAACATCGTGTAGAAACTGCGACTTGTTTGTTAAAAAATAGTCGCAGCTTGTTGTACTAACTCAATGAGAATATAGAATAAGACATCGTAATTAACCAGATTCTGATAAGAATGCAATTTGTACTTTCGCAAATCGATTTTAACAATATGAAACGACTTCAGACTCTCGTCGTATAGGAAGTCCGAGAACCACCCGTTCTGAAGAAAACGTAATTGAACCTTATTATTTTGAAAATGAAAATGGATGAACAAAAGTTACTGATGAAAATTATCGGCAAATGATTGAAGACTTTTTAATGCCGTAAATTGAAGAATAGTGTTCTGCACATAATGCGGTTTCAACAGGACGACGTAAAATCGCACAGTCAAAGAAATAATATGAATTTTAAATACTTTTTTCCAGGTCGGTTAAATTTTCGTTTTAATGATTTGCTTTGGCCTGCCAAATCACATGACTTAACACAGCTACAGACTTATTTTAACATTGTCATAAAAAATTGTACGTGAATAAACCAAAAACTTTTGACCAACTAAAAAACATACCGGTTGAAATATTTAAAAAAAGTGATGAAAAAAAGAGCCGATTTGTGTAAAGCCACAGAAGTCGAACATTCAATCAACATAATTAAAAAAAAACGATCAAATAAATAATTAAACACGTAACCAAAATTATTTAATACTCCTTTAAAAAGAGCTTTAATTTATTTAAAAATTGTAAATAAATCAACACGAAAAGTTAATTTTACTCCACCCTATACAATGAAAAAAGTGTGAAAACTTGTGTATATAAAAAATGAGTTCAATATACAGGCATATAAAAAGAAAAAAGAGATTTTCATGATGACCTATATTTAAAAACAATATAATACGAGTATATGACAATCGGATAAAACATATCAGGTGTACTAAAAAAAATTAATCCAGTTTTTACCCCAGGGACGGACTCAAGAAGATTTGTATTTATTTGTATTTAATTTTTTTTTTCAAATTCGAGATAACTGTTCAGTGTCAAACTGATCTATTCTGCGTTAATTGAATAAGGTTTAGCGAATTAGTATATCATGAATAATGAATGTAGTATTAAAATAGTTAAATTAAATCCGCACTCATTTTAAACGCGTCAATATTTATTATTTTAAAATAAGCCTTATAAGCCCGCTGTTTTGCATAGTTTATATAATCATTGCTTTCCATATTATTTACCTCGATTTCCATAAAGGTATTTGAATCGAACTCAAATTAAGGATGGGTCAAAAACGGGAAAAAATCTGCTCTCAAATCTATATTTTAGGCAACCTCTTGTGCTGTTTTCAAATTACGAATAATTTTAGATTAAAATGAGTCTTGTGTGATCCGCAAATTTAAGACTACTGTTATAAGGTATTATTTATTATTTGAAAATAAAATAATCAGTTTTTTAAGCACATAAATATCAGGTTGTTCGGACGAAAATTACGTATTTTGCATGGTGATTTTTGACTATCAGTTGTGTTCCAGTTATTGGTCCTAACATAATATACGTGTTTTGTGTTCTTTTCATCAGTTGACATCTGGAGAACGTTATTTTAGTGTTTTTTTTTTAACGTGGGTTAAGATGGAGAGTTATATACCTGACGAACAATTTATACGATATTGCACGGAGAACGAATACTGTCGAAAAAATAATGCAACAATTGCAAATAAAAACATTAGCGACACATTTTGAGAATGTATAATTGTTAAGCAATGCCAAAAGTGGTTTAAACAATTTTAAAGTGGTGATTTTAATCTAAAAAACCATAACCGAAGTGAAAAAGTAGTGAAAGTGGATGATGTATTGCGTACAGAAATCGAATCAAATTCAACACTGACTATTCGACAATTAGCTGACAAGCTTGGGTACTTAAAATCTAGTGTGACATCTGAAAAAAAATCGACAAAATTGTGAAGCAGGGCGTACGGGTACCGCACGATCTAATGGATGAGACCAAAGCGGTACGCAAGCGCATATGTGAAGATTTAATCGAAAAAGAGACAAACACTCCATTTTTACACCATTTAGTGACCGGAGGCGAAAAGTGGGGGTTATATTCGAACCAATGACGTAAACGCCAATGGCTTTCAAAGGGGCAGGTAGCAAAACCGATCGGGTCTAACTGCAAAAAAGAGTCCTTCCTTACGGTAAAACAATTATCAGTGAAGTATACTGTGCCCAGCTCGAAAAATTGAATAAAGCTATAAGGCTAAAGATACCTGCTTTTTTCAATCGACATTCAATTTTATTGCAACACGACAACGATCGACCCCATACATCGAAGATGACTGAAAATAAAATAAAGGAGCTTGGATGGAAAACTATTCTTCACCCACCATATAGTCCCGATTTGGCTCCTTCAGATTATCATTTATTTAGATTTATGCAACACTATGTAGCTGAAATTTTTTTTCGCACTTCATAAGTGAAAAAAACATCGAGGAATATTTTGCATCCAAATCTACTAAATTTTAGTCTGACGGTATTAAAAATTTGTTAAATAGATGGAAGAAGATTGTGTTTACCGAAGGAGACTATATTGTATCCATATAATAAGAAAATACATAATTTTTTTATCTATTCAGTTCTGTATCCATGCCGCGAACAGTTCTATATTCATGCTACGAATCCATATATTTATTTAGATGAAACATACATAATTACATGTGCTAAGTTCCTTTTGGGTTAGGCACAGATGACATACTCGTATTTCTACCCTTTTCTGTTCACGCACACCCTGCCTTGTGTACATATAGTTAGTCATACATACTCTTCTATTTCTCATAATACTCATCGTTAAGAGCTCTGAAACTATCTTCTTATTCTATTCCTTTCTCGTTTGTCATTAATGTCAGATACAAACATTTGTATAAAACTTTCCGCAATTCATTCTCTCCATGTGTCCAAATCATATCTAGATTATTTTCTTAATGGTATATCTGCCTCTGATAAACGTTATCCGGCATCCGATCGTTCTAACTGTATAATATTATATTTAGATGACTTTCAATTAATGTTAGAAAAATATTTCATGATCTACATATATAAGTGCATTTTTTGCGGTAATTTGTTCAAAAATCTCCCATATACTAATGAATTCATAAATAAATTAAATAATTGCAAACTTTCGGACATACTGGATGACCACGGTGATTAGATGAATGGATTATATGTACGAATACTAGATATTCGTTCCACATCGTTTGCATTAGAAAATAATTATGTGTTTATTATATTATTTTGACAGTATAATTATTAGTAACATGACTTTTGATTTTAATTACACATAATTGTAATAATAATATTTCATGTAGTTTAAATGGAATTTAATTCCAAAACATTTCTCTCAGTTTGTAAACTAAAGATAACGCTTTTGACAACACCGAAGTAATGAATGTGGGCTAATGAGCATATAATTAATTATATATTTTTTTATATCATTATCATAATTGTCAACATGGGTCGATCCACTGCTAGATAAAGGTCTCCTTAAGTTGACTTCAATCAATTCGGCTTTGTGCTCGTTGGTGATATGGTGAGTTGCTATGCTTCCTGATTTCATGCATCCAGCGTACTTTGGATCCTTTTCTGAGCCTCTTTTTGCATCTTGGGTAAAACTGATTACTTCGGATGTCCATCGGGAATTTGAATGACTAAGTGCTTCACCTATTTCTACTTCATCTTCTTGCACACCTTATTACATTTTCTTTCTATGTTTTGTTGCGAATCCAGGAGTTTCGTTCTGTCGAAAATTGGATCCGGATCATTCGGACTAAAAAAAGAATATAATTCACCCTGAATGGTAATATAGGTTATTGTCGTCTGCCATTTAAGTTAACTATGATACTTGACATACAATTATTTTATTTGAACTGTCTGAACGTTTTACTGAATCCATTTCTGACTGAAACATTATAGTTTATATGAAATCCGGCCTCTCTGCAACGATGTGTGATTAATACAGACTGACAGTTTTTTTTATTTCTTGAATTTGATCGTTGTGAAAGAAAAGTGAGAAAGAAGTAATGTAAAAGTGTATATTGTTAGCAGTACTATGTTAGGTGTACTTGCATGTAAACTAGGAAGAATGGGTTCGAGTCTTGAATTCGTCAGCAATTGATCGATATCCCAAATATTTAGATATTTTTGAATGATCAAAAGTTATTTGAGAAACAAATATGAATAACACAATTTTTGTACTTTTTTCGATCTTGTTAAAAAGTTTTTTTTAATTGAGCTCATTTTTTCCTCATGACGGTAGCTAATTTGATTTCCTCTTTGTTTATATCGAGATTCTTATGTGTATTTCTAACTACAAATAAGCAAAAATATTGCTTATAAATATTTTTTAAAAGAAGATAGATTAATAATTAATAAGATAGATAATTCTACTATATATATTTTTCAAAAGAAGATACAGGCTTCTTGCTTTTTTTCAAAGAATTAGTACTTCTTTTTCATAATTTTAAAAGGAAAGGAAGCCATTACTTGAACAATGCCACGCAATGCATACTGGAAGATACAACTAACTATTCTAGTTAAGCTATGGCGCCAAATAAACATCTCCAAAATAATGACATCACGCATACAAAGAATGAGACTGGGCACTGCCTGATCTCGCCTTACCATAACAAAATCCATGTTAAAGATAGCGCAATGTGTCTATTCGAAGGGAGCGAGGAACCCTTGACCATTTGTTCATTGAGTGATCTTTGTATCATATATAGTATGTTATGTATAGTGCAAATACGTTTTTTAATAATTCTGTTCATGCGTCTCTTCCTGTCAAAATGTTTCATTTTGATTCTCTTAATTTATCATTAATATACAATAGTATATTCACAATTTTCTCGATATTTCTTTTAAAATCTTATCACTAAACCAAGATGGTTTAAACGCAATAATTAAATATTTAATTTCCATATTTATATGTGATGGATTGTTTAACTTATAAAAAAAGTTTTTGAAAATTTATTTCATTGATACGATCGCAAAAGTATGTTAAAACAATGACAACATTTTCAAGGTCGGTCGGTCCTTAAAATTAAGCTCAATCTTGAGTATGCTGATTCTCAGGACATGACGCATCAAAAATATCGTAAGCCTCGATCAATATATGCAAGTAATGTAAATATGTCATCAATAAATATTATGGTTCTGAAAAAATCTTTTATGACATCCAGCGCCGTCAATGGCTTCGTTAAATCTATGCTCTGTACTTGGGCGGTCAAATTTAGGAGCATCGAGTGAATCAAGGATTAAATAAAACTCTGACCATCATCATATCATCAGAATACGCTGCTTTGGTAAATAATAATAATTTTTCATTCGTGTGGTATCCCAAAACGTTTGCAAATTGACGATGAGAACATGTTGAAGAGAGTGACCGGGGTACAATATTATCTTTGGACTCAGTAATCGAGAAGGCAAGTTAATTACAATTAGATATCGTACGTGTTGGAAATACTACTGCACGCGGGTAGGAAACAGTACTCGCACACGTCTAGGACGCGCAGCATCGTTACTAGATGAACTTTTAACCAGACCGAGACCCATAGTTTTATTTTCTTATGTTTTTTTTATTACGATTGGGAATCGAACCAGAACCCCCCGATGAAAGACCAGCGAATCACTAATGCCATGGAGACTGTCAAAACTCTGAATATAATTTCACATCATGTTTTCTTGAGTAGTTTCTATATACTATACTAGAAAGAGACTTGTTTGTGAGATTTTAACTATACGAGGGTTGATAAAAAAAACGGAGAAATTAAAATTTCGTCGGTGGTTTGTTTTTGATTGAGCCCATCTTTTTTCTCCACGTTAACGACACTATTTGTGTTGGATGTTTCATTTTTCAGCCATATTGAATGTGTAGTTTGTGTTTGACAGGCAAGTATTTACAACACTTCGTGATTTTTATCATTTTAAAAATGACTGGACCAAAAAATTGGATTAAAAGTTGAATAAAGTGCAGTGAAGTGATATAAATATTAGAAAAAGCTTTTGACGAGAATGATATGTTAAAACCAAGGGTTTATGAATCTTAAAAACATTCTCAAGAGGGCTGTGAAGACGTCAAAGATGACAAGAGGGTTGGGCGTCCAGGCGCATCAACCACCGATGAAAATGTGGAAAAAGTAAGAATATTGCGCTTAGTAATCACCAAATCATCATAAGGGAGGATGCTGAGGAAGTTAGTATCTCATACGAGTTATTTGAATCAACTTTTATTAACGTTTTCGGCATTAAACGAGTGGCAGTCAAATTTGTTCCAAAATTGTTGAATTTTCAACAAAAGTAGCATCGTCAAAACATCGCTGAGCAAATGTTGGCTGAAGTCGTTGACGACTCAGATTACTTCAACACGTCAAAACAGGTGACGAAACAAGGGTGTATAACATGACATTGAAACAAGGGCTCAATCGTCCTAATGGAAGCTTCCTGAAGAGCTAAGACCGAAAAAAGCACGCTAAGTTTGATCAAATGTCTAGGTTCCTCTTATAGTTTTCTTCGATTAGAACGGCATAATCCACTATTAGTTCTAACCGCTAGACCATAGAGTATATAAAGAGTATTGTACTCGTATTACGTTGAGGTTTTACGCCATTTGCGTGAGGCAATCCGAAGAAAAATATAAATTGTGGGCAAACAACTCCTGAATTTCTAATACGCAAACACCGTCGTGATGCCACAGCCACCGTATTCGCCAGATATGGCCCCCTGCGACATTTTCCTGTTCCCGAAGGTGAAGATAACATTGAAAGGGCAACATTGAAAGGAGATAAGGGCTAAATCACTGGGTGAGCTTAAGGCTATCCCAAAAAGTACATTCCACAAATGGTTTACATATCGGAAAAAAAACATTGACAAAAGTGTATTTTATCCTATAGGAACTACTTTGAATGGGACAATATTATTTTTTATGATTAAATTAATACTTTTTGATAAAAATGTAAATTCTCGTTATTTTTTATCAAACCTCGTACTTTAAAAATTTAGAGATACGTCTTGTGCCAAAACTTATACTAAACTATATCAGTCTTTTGTTGTGTTTATCAATTTTGTGTATTGAGAGTCATACCATTTGCTTGGAATGTGTATACAGTATGTTGTTATTATTACGGAGTGTATTATGTTTGCAGGCCACATGATTTTTAGCGGTTCTGTTTATGTATGTGCGAGTTGGTTTTAAAGAATTTGAATTGCGTATATTTCGTTAATACGAGTAAGGTGCGCATCAATTATTCTTAGAAGTGTAATAAAATGTATTATAACCAATGTTAGTACGGCCCGCAGTGGTATTCCCTGTTTGAACCACTAAATGATATAACCCACCGCTATAGTTCACAACTGTTGTACTGCAGTGTAAGCATGTGAAAGATAATCTATTAATAAGCACTTGAAAAAATCGCGTGCGAATGAGCGAGGCGCGATTCGTACTGTTGTGGTAACTAACAATACCTTGATAAGTTTTCTCTCTGTCATTTCCTTCAAGGTTAAGGATAATATGTTCAATTTTGAAATTAATAAGTGTTTCAAATCATAGATTTCAATGTGATTGTAAAACAGTATTGAAGATCATTAACTAATGGCAATAGATGAGATTTTGTAATATGTTCAGATTAAATTTGGAAATGACAATTTATTTATGATATGTTTTTTTTTCTTTGATTGGATTTCTATTGGATTTGAAATTTTTTAGTATTTTGATATTCCCTCAACAAACAGTAAAATGAAATTTTTAACAAATCCTCAAGATACTCATTCATAAATACTAAACGCTTTTATCGTTGTGCGAAGCGCAAACTATGATAGCCTACGGTTTAAAAAATTAGGTAAAATTTGATAACTGTCATCAAAGTATTGAAAAACAATTTTTTTTTTGGGAGATGTTAACGACCTTTAACAACATATATTTTTACTTTATTTTAATACTTTTATGTAAATATATCAGGCGAATTAATTGCTTTAATGCTAGTTCTTCCACCAACCAGCTTTGGTTTCAAAATTATTATCGATATCCATGATCGTATCTTAAACTTAGTAAATTAATATAATACGAGGCATATCCAGAAAGTAAGTGTATTGAATTTTTGTAGGTTACAATTTTTTTTATTTAAACAAAAAAATTACGAAAAAAAATATTTTTCGACATAGTCGTCATCCCTCTCAATGCAGGTGGTGAAGCGGGGTATCAACTTTTTGATGCCTTCCTCGAAGTAGTTTCCCGCCAACCCCTCCGTCCACTTCTCCACCTCCTCCTTTACCTCCTCGTCGGTTGAAAACCTTTTTCCACCCATGTGCAGCTTCAGGGAGGTAAAAAGATAGTAATCTGAAGGTGCTAGGTCAGGGGAATGCGCGGGATGGTTCAGGACATCCCATTTAAACGAGGCGAGCAGTTCCTTCGTGGCATTGGCCGTGTGTGGTCTGGCATTGTCGTGCAGCAGGCAGACTCCCTTTGTCAGCATGCCTCTCTTCTTGTTCTGAATCGCCCTCCGCAATTTTTTTAGGGTCTCACAGTATCTTGCAGAGTTGATGGTCTCCCCTTGAGGCATATATTCAATTAAAATTATGCCTTGACAGTCCCAAAACACGGATGCCATAATTTTCTTGGCTGAAATTGTGGTTTTGAACTTTTTGGCGGAGGGTGAAGAGGTGTGACGTGACCGTTTTTAAACTCGCGACACCACTTGTACACACTCGTACGATTCATAGCTTTATCACCATATGCAGTTTTCACCTCATTATAAACCTCAACCGGAGGTTTTCCCTTCCAAACGAGATAACGGATGACGCCGCGTATTTCGCACTTGGCGGGAGATTGGATTGACATTTTTCACGAAACGTGTTGTCGCGTCGACACTTCTCAACGTACTGACCTCGAACTGGTCTCGTTGCGGAGGGGAAGGGTCAGGCTACACGGAAGTGTAGCCAACATGTCGAAAATAAAATCCATCCGGTCGTGAGAGCCTCAGTACACTTACTTTCTGGATACGCATAGTATATAAAAAAAAAGTTGATTTGACAAAGCATGGAAATCGTATGGGGATGACAGACGAGTAATATTTTTTTAGTGAATAATCCTTTTTTTAGTTTTTATTTTATTTTTTTATCATAGAATGACACGTATCTGATTGAACATAAAAAATCGTTCCTAATTTGAGCCGAGTGAAGTATAGTGTGTGGAATGATGTATGATGCGTTTGAACACCAAGGAAAGATCTTGCCGTCACCCGATTGAAGGAACAGACCATGCTCAAAAAGAAAATTAAATACTATGTCTCAACTGAACAATTTTTCAGTGAAAATTAAATGTGAACTGTCAAAGTGGAAGTATTGGTTGTTATGCAATATTACTATTTAGTAACGTTAATTCAAGAATAGCGATTTAAAAAAATATGTTAATATTTATGCAAAAAAAAACTTGTCTTTAGTACGACGATTTTAACTAAGCAAAAAATACTGAAATTCAAGAAACTTTTTAGCTCGCTTAATCAAAAAAATATACAATAATTTTATCTGGAGTTTTAATAAAATAAGGAAAATTCTGTTTTCTTTTACTCATTAAGTGGTGATGAAGTCAATTTACTCATTAAGTGGTGATCTAATAAAACAGCACGAAACCAAAAAAAGAGCTCACTAAAGTTTACTTTAATTTGCAAAAAATAATTGCCTAAAACATGAAAAATAATTTGATTATTTGAATGAAACTGATTCGTTCAGTGGTAGTCAACATATTTATAACGCGACTTAAAAAAAAATATTTTTATATTTTTGTAATTTTTATTTAATTTTATTTATCAATGATTATTTCATTGTAGTTTTACAAAATCATTCTTGATAGATATTCTTTATCGCAGTTTAGATAATATGCCTCCAAAACCATGACCCTGTCTGCCCGTTATGAAAGGGCATTGGATGTCTTATGAGGAAAAAGTTCTCCGTCGAATCTACAGACCAGTCAAGGAGGGAAAGATATGGAAGATATGCTATGGTATAACGCAGAACTATATGCATTAAACCAGGATGCCAGTATCGTGTGAACCAAAAATATATCTAAACTATGCTGGTTGGGACATGAACATCATATGGTGAATAATAATCCTGAAAAATTCCCATCATACTTGACAAGTTTTAACCTGTTCGGAGTAAACAAGTATCCCTCAGTCTTATCACGACAGTGGTGACAGCTTACGCACTTAAAATAATTAATTATAAGTCAGTGAAATGTGGGGATTGAAAATGCACACATGTCAAGTAATGTTGTGGGAGTTTAAGGTAGGGGAAACATGCTACGAAGACATCCGAAAAAATATATAGAGTGGTGAAGGGACAATAACTGACCGGCAAGTGCGAAACTGGTTTGTGAAATTTCGTTCTGGAGATATGTCATTAAAGGATGAACCCAGACCGGGACGTTCATCGAAAGAATGTCTCTTTCGGTGAATTTTTTTATTCTTTTATAGTTTGTTAGCTTTCCAAAAGCCGTCTAGTTGATCATCACTGAAAAGAAATAATTTAAATTTCGCCATTTTACGTAATAATTTTTTGCCCAGTTGCTAATTAGTTTTCCCAATTGTTGGATATGAATCTATGAAAGTATAGTGGAGAACACAATTAGTAAAGTTTCTGTTTATTAGTCAATCTTCACTGAAGTTTTTATGAAACAGTATTTAAATAATAATCTGATTTAAGTAAAAATATGTTAGATTGAGTCTGCTTAATTGACACGATTACTATACGAGTAATTATTTTAGTAATATAATAATTATTAATATTATAATTTACTGATATTATACCGCTTCACTGAAGTTTTTATGAATCAGTATTTAAATAATAATCTAATTTAAGTAAAAATAGATTGAGTCTGCTTAATTGACACGTTTAATATACGAGTAATTATTTTAGTATCATAATAATTAATAATATTATAATTTACTGATATTATACCGTGCTAAGAACATACTCTAGGTTTTTCTTGTTGCGTAATTTAATAAAAGATCGTTTCATGAAATAAATTTGGTGGCAAAGTTATATTATTTTAACTATTAAATACTTTTACAAAACTCGAAGATTTGTGATGAGAATCTTTAAGTTTGAAAGCTAAACGTTGTTCTAAATGCTCTTCATTCAATTGGTTCGTAGCAAGGCTTGCATTTGGATCACAAAACTTGTTCATTCAGGAAAAAAATCTGCAATATCTCGAAACGAGTGAGTTTGGTTCAATCCATGACTTTATTCTATTCAGTTTTTTCAAGGCATACTTGGATATAACTCCTTGATAGTTCGAAGAAATCTTCGGCTCCTGGTATACATAGTCCGGCTCGTTTAAGAGGTTGTGAGTTGTCCAGCATTTCTATATAGATAAGCATCGATTGCTTCTATCAATCGCAGTAGACTGCACCGTTTGAAACTATTTTTATATTTTTTAAATTTTTATTCACTTTGGACGGATTTCTCCTGTTACACAAAGAGGGTCTGCTTCTAGCGTTAGCTTACTCGTAAGGAAGAATATCAGCCAGGATTCTTCTCATACTGCTAGGCGGTACCGAGAATATATCAACAGTGTCATTTAGTTGGTTCAATATCTCTATACCACGCGTGACTGAGTGTTTAGCCATGATATTCGTTCTGTAAGTTGTTATGTAGAACAGAGGTCTCAATCTATCACTCAATAACGGACCTCCCAGCCACTATGCCTGTTGAAAGGATTTTAACTCTTCTGAATAGGACTGCTTCGATATTGATACATTTTATGTCACATTGTCAAAAGTTAATGATTTTTTTCTTCTAAGACTGGGGACGTTATAAAGCACGACTAATTTAAGTGACTTTTCAAAAATATTTTTTTCTTCTAAGACTGGGGACGTTATAAAGCACGACTAATTTAAGTGACTTTTCAAAAATATTTTTTTCTTCTAAGACTGGGGACGTTATAAAGCACGACTAATTTAAGTGACTTTTCAATAATATTTTTTTCTTCTAAGACTGGGGACGTTATAAAGCTAGACTAATTTAAGTGACTTTTCAATAATAATATTTTTGAAGTATGTACATATTTTTTTAAATATGGAATGGGATGAATATAATTTAATGAATAATAAACCATGTCTAATAAAACGTGACGTTAGTCTTCATCAAATATCTCACATTAAGTTGAATGTGGGTTATGATTATTTCAATGCACGTGTACGCCCAATTTTACAAAATATTTCCTAGCTTTTTATGCAAATGTTTGCATATATTGTAATTGGGAAACTTGACTTATTTTTGCTATTAAATAGTTTTATTGTTTTTGAAAACAAACGTATGTTGAAAGTGAACGTTTTCACCATCTTATTTTTGAAAATAAAATTTTATGAATGTTACCTTAATTAAATTTAAAACCATGTGACATCAAATTATTGAATTAAATTATTTTGGTTAACAATATAAAAAAACTACAACTTGGTTCAAAACAATTGAACTTAAGCCGCAAACGTAATACTACACTTGTAATAATTTCTCTAGCATAAGCCTATACGAGAATATAAAGTTTATTTTTGCATTTTCATCTACTTAGCTACAGTAGGTGCCTTTACTGAACTTTGTTATTTAGTATTTTAAAAATGTTACATTTTTAACCCATACTAATAACATATATCTAAGGAAATATTTTTTTCTGTGCTTTGCCATACATGGAATGAATTGAAACGGTAGCGGAGATAAAATGGAGATTTGTTTCATTTATTGTTATTTTGCAAATTCATCAGTATTTCATTATTGTTAGAATTGACTTGTTAAAAGTGAATATGAAAAGATGTTGCATAACTTGGCATAGCCACTAACACATTAATTTAAATTAGAAGATAAAATTACTGACCAAAATATAATAAAAAACTGTGCAGCTGAACTATTATTTCAGTAGATTAAGCAAGTCAACAACTGGTGAACGATTAAATTATATGTGAGTGCAGTAAATACATTCAATTCAATACGAAATAAATAAATATCTTTTTAGTGACATCTAAGAACGACTGTCATACACAATAATTGTTATGTGCCGGAACGACTTTAGTATACAATATTTGTTATGTGCCGGAATTATTTCAAAAGTCAGGTAACACGCCGGAGCTTCAACCGGAAGTCAACATTTTAATAGAATGTTGAGAAATTGACGCAATTGCCGTTCTCGCAAGTCGAGTAGTCACAATCAGGTAGTCGTTAACATACTTTTTAGTCTAAATGTTTGAAATGTACGTATACTTTTGATGAAAAATGTATTCAGTGTTTTTATTGGTATTTTTACTGTATACAATGAATCAGTTGAACTTAATAAGACGATTACTAAGATATCTGTTGAAAGGACATTGTTAAGATGGGATACTCCAGTTACTTATGTTTGAACTAAATTGGAAGTCAAATACAAACCTCAAATGGTAGACAAACATTCTACTACGACTTGCGTAGGTCGTCTGACTATAAATACAATGACAAGGTTGAATGATGTTAACACCAACTCGTAATTAGAACCATGTTAAAGAAAAATTGTTCGTAATATCTAAATCAGTGCTTTTCAAACTTTCTATGTTCATGGACCAAAGTTTTTTTTATTTATATCCATCATGAATAAGTATTTTTTTGTAATTAAAAAAATTTAAACGAAGAGAACGGGGTACAAACGTTTATTTTTAAAATTTTTAAACTTAATAATTAAGAAAAAATAGAATTACAAAATAAATAACATTGAATATGCATTTTAAATGCATAATTCTTATTGTTTGTTGAGTCATTTCCTCTCGGCGTGATCCAGTAACATACTGTTCGCGGAGAAACACTGGTCCGGGATCATACAATAGTTTTAGTAGTACTGGCCTAAACCTTAAAAATAATAAATCTGAAATTATAGGAGTATAACCACCTTTTGGAAAAACATACTACATGTATATCATCGCAAATTACTTAACAACTCGTTACCTTTTTTTCGATGTACTGAAATTTTCTGGTACTTAGAAATTTAGCATGAATTAATGTAACGGTTTGGTTCGGAGGCAAAAAATAAATATTTCACTTCTGACAATTTGCCAACGATTCATCGCAACATTTCGCAATGTTCAATGAGTATTCATTATCCAACATTAATTACTTCGAAGAGATGCATATTAATTTCTCTTTAAATATAATTACAAACGGATTCAATTTCTCCGGTTTCGTCAAAATTACAATATTACGAGTACAAGTAATTTGTTAATTAGATCACATGATTTTAAAATGCTAAAGAGAAAGAAAAAAAATTAAAAAAGCGGTATTCCTATTAATGTAATTTAGAAAATTTTATAAACATACAAAGGGGCGACTGAAAAAAAGGATAATGTATAGAATTTCATTGATGAATGTTGAAGACATATTTACTAAAAAAACTATGTTGTAATTCATTCATCGTGATTTATAGCCTGCTTCCCCTATTGTACTTCACCCTTTGGTTCCCTAGATGCAGATGTGAGGGTTGTGTTAACATCATTTTTACTTGATTGCTTCACCTCACCCTTAAAAAAATACTTATTTATTTAAACGCATACATACCATCGTGCCGTCTCACAGTCAGACAGAGAGGACAGACTTGTCAGTTTGTTTTGTTAGTCTTTCATTCGTTCCACGTACTCAAACTATCTCTGAGTGCTCCTATTCATCTTACTCAACACATCAGCCTTAAGTTCACATTCATCCCTAATACTTCATTTCGTATTTTATCATACGTTATCATCCTCCACTCTTCTAAATGCATGTATTTCTACAGCATTTAATTGTCACTTTTCAGGTTGTTCCATGTCCACGTAAAACTCTCATACATCCAAGTTGGTACTAAAATACTGTTGTGGACTATCATCTTGGAAGATTTTGATACTGTCCGGTTTTCGTATATATATTTTCTAGCCCTATTGAATTTTTTTCTCATCACTACACGGCGTTCGATATCTCTCATAACTCATCCATCTTCTTAGAAGACACTACCCAAATAGCAGAATTCTTCAAATTACTTTAATATTTCATTCCTAACGCATATCGCATTTACTTTTCCTTTCATACTTTTTGAACATCAAGATTTTGGATTTCGCAATGTTCATTCTTATATCTTTCCTTTTACATATCTAATGCAATTCCCTTATCATCCTCTGTAATTTATTCTCCATTAACACTACCATGTCACCAGCATACAGCGATCCGTATTCGACATTAGAATGCCATACATTGACCTCTGTTTTTCCTTCACACATCAAACTATGAAATATTAAACAACTAGGGTGACATAACACATCCTTGCTATATTTTTTATATTTCCTTTTTGAAATATTAAACCACTCAGTCAAAGGACCGTCCTCTCTAATACATGCTCTTCTTTCAGCATATAATTATCCAATACCACGTATTAATTTACAATCAATACCAAATTCGTTCAGTATTTAGCATAGTTTGCTTCTTATCATTCAATCTTATGCATTGATCTACAACCGTGCGTAAAGAGAAAATCAGATCCATGCATCCACTTCAACTTTAGAAGGTATCCTGAGCATCCCACACTGTCTTTTTACTCCATCTTCTTACCCTTTCTATAAAAATGTTTACTCACTACACTCAGTGAGCTAATAGCTCTGTAACTTCAACATTTAATTCTTACAACCTTACTTTTACATAATGGAACAACCGTTACACTCCTTCACTCTTTCGGTATGTAGTCAGATACATAACATTTGTTGAAATATTTTCTCAGTCATTCGACCATTCTCTTACCCTTACACAGAATAAATTCTATATTTTTATCATTACAATCTGATATTTCCCCTTTTTTCGTGTCTCTTACAGCAATTTGTAATTTTTCTAGACTAATTTCAATCACATACGTCGTCTCTACTATTATACTATCACCGCTCTCGTACAATTCTTTGAATATTCATTCCATCTCGAACCATTACTTCTTGTGATAAAATCCTTCCATTCTTATCTTTGATTTTTTGCTCGCATTTTACATACTTCTCCCAAAATATTTTCCTCAACATTCATACTCAACTTTCTGTCTTCTTCATCTATTAGCTTCTCCTTTTCCTCAAAATCGATTTACTTTATGTTTTAAATTTCCATTCTTTATACGTTCTCTTTCTTTTTATTGCTTCATCAGTATTTCCTCTTTTTGCTTCGATAAATACTCTCCATATTCTTTTTTTTCTTTCTTTCATTCCTTAACTTTCTTATCCCACCATGCATTACTTTTTTTCTTCCAACTTTTGTTGTGCTACAGATGTCTTTTGCTATAGCCAACAATATATTTTTCATATTCATCCATTCTTATTCAATGTTTTATCCATCACTTATCATTCTTATTCTTCCTTCCTCACTCTTTTCAAATTGTTCTTCCTTCACGTCTTTCCTTTTTGCAGAATTCATGTAGAACTGATTTTGTTACTTGTCAACTCATTGAGCTTAAATGAACACTATAGTCGAGAGATTTAGGATCGATTCCCGATGATTCTTCAAAGAAAGTCTCTAGTTAAAATAATTGAGTAAAAATGCTGCGTGATGGCATTATTTTACCTCTAATTAGAGGGATTTGGCATGTATCAACCGACGAACCTCTAGTGATGTCAATTCTCCAGAGATTTTTTGAATCCTTGCTCAACAGAGACGAAGGATCGAAAAGGTTCACTTGATGGAGCCGAAGATAAAGTCATTTCACAGACGAACAAATTCAACGTATTCACTTCGTCAGTTTACATATAACGAATATGTTATCAGGAAAAAACAAAGAAGAATACATTGCGATGTTCGTATCGAAAGAATAGAAAATTCAAGAATACCCTATACAGCGCTACATGAATAATCTCAAAGTAATCGTGGGTCAAACATAAAGTACACGAAGGTTTCATAACTACCCTCGCTTAAATTAGAGGTAAAATATCCTGAATAATGTAACAAACAGGTTTAAGTGCTAGAAATAACTATATAAAACTCGTCATTTTAGAAGTATTCGTGAACCTTTGTTTAAACAAATAGTTAAAAATTATCAGGCTAAAATAATTTTGCCATTAGCAGAAATTTAATCACACTATTAAACCGAACGTATTTAACATCTACACTGCCAAGATCCTTTGGCTTGTTTAAGGTTGTTCAAAATTGCTTTCCTCCCTAATACCCCATAGATGCGATGGTAGTCGTGAGGATTACAGTTTTTCTTTACACCGTATGGGAATTTGTATTGAATTCAGTTAAGTGTCAAGCGAAAGACTCGAAATACCACTTAAGTCCTGAAAATACTTTTAAAACGACCACGCAAGAGACATACGCGTACAATCAGATTTTTGTTTATAGTATTCTACGTTGTTAAAATTTAGGAACTCGTACGTGTTGACAAATAAAGTAATATTTTTATCATAACTATTTATTTTAATATAAATAATTTCAAGTTTGAATGATTTACATTGCTGTACAATTAAAATTGCGAGTTTAAAGGGAAAATAATATAAACTATTGCTACTAAAAGTGCAATCTAGCCCTTGGTTTAGTTATGTACGAGTATCTCTAGACAACATTCAACATCAGTGATTTGTCGAATGTGTATTGAACATTCTTCCACAAAGGAACAATTGATAAAGATAAAAGTTTTAAATTTTAACATGTGCGACCTCAGCGAGGAAAATTTGAATAATACGTTCTTTATTAATTTAACTTTTTACGAATAACCAAATGCCAACGAATATGAGAACGCTCAATACATAAATGTCTCCCTGGATTTGCCAAGTGCTAAGATAATTCTTGATGGAATTAAGATATAAAATCAGTATTGTTATTAAATAAATTTCGTATTATGTTAAATTATAATAGCCAGAGATTACACATTCAGTTTTCTCACTGTAATCAACTCATCATTGTTTACTGACTGGAAACATCTCAAGTGGGTGAATAATCCAAATATAATAAATTAAGAGGGTAAAATATATTCTTTGGTGTTTAAAATTAGCACCTACTAGATAACATTCTTAATTCGAATCACTGGAATCTGCCTTCTGATGTAATTATTTAACCAAAAAATTTAACGAGTTTTCTCGAATTGTATTTGCTTAAAGTGTTATGTTAATTCGATTTCAACTTGAACCATTTTAATGACCAAAAAGAACAACAAGATTTAAAGGTATCCGCAGGGCACAACGCTTGAAGAGGTATTCGATTCGTGATACACCCTAAGTTTACTCCCCATCACAGCCAAAGCAATCTAGTTCGCTGGGAATTCACCAACATCATTAGTTTCGGATTAAAAGTTTTCGCTCGGACGCGTGCCTCGTGCGTAAGTTCTGATGCTCGTAACCATGGCATTACATAGAAAGGAAATGTCCAATTTTCAAATAAAAATAAGAATCAATTTAACGCCTTTTTTAGTGTCCAGAATATAACATTTACAATTAATAAACATTTTAATGGAAATGTGAACTGAAGAGTAAAAGTAAATTATGAATGGCTATAACCCATAATTTTGTGGATATATAAAGCACCAGTTCACCAGCCAATATATGAATATTTGTTTTTTTACATAGAGATATGAGTAAGGAAAAAAATAAATATTTGTAAAATATTGTCACTCCTGCAACCTCCGTAGTTTATCATACTCGTAGATTGAAAAACGATTGTCCGATTGAGGGATTTCGGGTTCGATTCCCGATGGCAATCGAAAACAAAAGGTAGATATTCAGTCGTGTAAATTTTATATATGGTTTTCTACGTGCGATAAACCCGAAAATTTCATTATCAGGGGCGTAGGCAACGTTATTTCCCTGCCGCGCTTTCAACATCTTCACATCATCCTTTCGGATATGTAGGAGGCTGTTATAAGAATTTGTAAGAGTTGTATTAAACTTTCGTTTTATAAATTACAAGCTGTCGAGTTTATTCCCATGTGGCGATCTCTTCCCACCACGGAAGTAGAGCGGTTGTGTGAACAGTGACCAGTACAGAATTATGAGAAGGCGGAAGAGTTGTGCAGTTATTAAGACAAATTGAGATCTGCGATGGTGAGACTGCAATAGCGAGCTAAAAAGAGAAGATAAAAATAGTTATGGAGGTGATAAGAACACAATAAAGCTTTCTTATAATTTATGAGAGCATATTTATCAGTTTAATAAAAACATCGAAATATATAATTTGCGACCTAATTGATAATTGCTGTTATGACACCTATCCCGAGCTGAAAAAAGAAGAAGAGAACAATAGTACTATAAAACATTTTAAGGGTTCATCCAGTAAAATGTATTATTCCCCAATCATATAGTTAATAATTAGGTATTCGTACAACGCCTGTGTTACAAGACTACAAATTGGGCAATCAGTGTGGCATATACCATATACACGTACACGTATGCCTTCGACTTTCAACAACAGTTAAGTAAAGAAGCTGTTCTTGCATCATTGAATTATTTATATTATATGGGTTTGCTTTTTTATTGTGTTGGGTTCATCTTGTACTGGGTTTGCCTTTTTTCTATTGTATAATACCACTTACATGTCAATATTATTATTTTGTATTGTTTTTCAACCATACAAAATAAATAGAAGGCATTTGATCATAAAAATAAATATGTAATAAATCGAAATATTTCGTTTATATACTCCGTTGTACCTTACAATGTGGTAAAAGTCATGTTATCCTATATTTGGGTCACTTTCTTCCTAGATTGCCAAAGAATTGCTGTTGAACATTATCTTGTTGATAACTGTCTATAAGAGTAGTAAAGTTGAATATTTAAACCATTGCCAAATGTTCTTCAGCCATGGCGCATTTATTTGAACCTGGATATTTCTTACTTGAACTCTGAATTATAGCCACCTTAAACTGTAATTTCACTAAATACTTTTTAACCCTTTCAGATCTCATGGCAAATTACTTTAGTAGTTATCTTAGTTTATCCGTGGTATGTTTTCTGATAATCAGTCTCTGACAGTTGCTTGTACAAGTTATACATGATTAACTTATGCTAATGAATCATGCGAATTGATTAACTCATGCTAATCATACATGATCAACTCATGCTAATCAGTCATACATGATCAAGTCATGTTGCTTGTACAAGTCATACATTATCGATTCATGCTAATCAATTTGAATATCCATAGTTAGTTATGAGGAGTTGACTATTTTTTTGAATAATTTAATATTGTACTAACTTTAACATTTAAACATACACCATTCTCTAATGAAACTTGTGAAATATAATTTTACTCAATGTTAACGATGTTTGGTCTGAAAAAACTGAAAAATCATGAACGTAATTTTATATCTCAATAATTTAAAATACTGGTGATTTTATCTTTTATTTTTCAAATAATCTTTTCATGCCTGATACTAACTTCACAAACCTGTGACAAATAAAGTCCTTTCTATAAGTATAAATCTACAGCAGTAACCTTCAGCTAGCCACCGACACGAGATCATTTGGTATTAAGTCTAAAACACACCAAGTGCAAAGTTAGTTCGGTCGAGTTTCCCCTGAACCTCTTTGTATTCTTTGCTTTCTCGCAAGTAAAATCTGAAGTAAAACCAACTTTTAGGCTTGTTTGGTGGAATAGTATTGACCTAAAGGATTCAGACTGGCTTAGAAGCTACTCGACTAATTGGGATCCGTCCTCCTCCACTCAGAAGTCAGTGTGCTATGTTACGTACCAAAATGGACTGAGAACTTAGCGGAGATTAAGGACTGAGGAGTAAATAATTTGGCAAGTTTCTTGCAGGATTATGTGGAAAGCAATACCGTCCCGTATAGAACGGATTACAATTTAATCCGTCAAAAAATATTTCGTATTTGTTACATACACATATATACGGTATGAAGTCAAAAAGAGGTTTCTTCCTCTTTATCGTAGATCTGGAATCCGTATTGGAAATGTAATTATTCCTACAAAGTAAATTGCCAGCTGTGTTTCAATACTTAGTGAGCTATATCTTAGTAAGTTGTCACCATAGATGACCTTCGCTGGTAAGACGCCTCTCTTTCAACACGGGTTGCAAGTTAGATTGCCGTCGATACCCAGGTTTTATGAATAATTCTAGTCCGCTTTTTATTTAAGCATCTTTAGCATGTTTCTGGTTAGTTGGAAAAGATTGCCATCAAGCAGTAAGCTCACCAGAATATCTCTTATAACGAAAATGTAATACGATGCTTTACGCCATGTATTGTACCTTTTGGGGTAGGCAGTTTTCTATTCAGAAACAGCTTCCGTTTTGTTCATTCAACATTCATATATTTCACTGTAAATGCTGTTCTATGGCATATGCTGCTCGACAGAAGAGTTACGAGATATATCAAGCGGCATGTAGTGACATGAAAAATGCCAATGATGCCCTTAAAAGTATACACTCAAACCAAACAGTATCAAAATTTGCTAAGGTAGTCCACAACAGTATTTTAGTACCAACGTTGACGTACGGGAGAGAAACGTGAACGTAAAAAAGACTGAAACGAGCAGAGCAAATGGTATGGAAATGCATGTACTGAGAAGAATACACGGAGGAACAATGAATAACAGAATACGGAATGAAGTGATTAGTGATGCACGTGAACTTGAGACTGATGTGTTGAGTAAGATCTAGAATCGCACTTTGAGTTGGATTGGGCACGTGGAACGAATGAATGACGAAATATTAACAAAACTGATTTATAGAAGCGATGTCAGGGTAAGAAGTATCAGAAAGGTAAGACGGATGAGAAAAACGAGATCATGCATGACGAGATGTGTGGATGGGAACGAGGCGAGAGTTGTATGCATGGATAAAGGCGTGTATACAGTTCTCTCTGCCCATCCCAAAAGGGATCTGGCGTGATGTGGTATGTTATCTAATAGTTCGAGTGCTGGTTAAAAGATCTAGCAACCCGAGTTCTATATCTGGTTTATCCAATTTTGGTTTAATTTTCAGACCTTTGATTTGAATTTTAGTTTTCTGCTCTTCTAAAGTGCCTTATATAAACATATAGTCTGCCATAACATTGTTACTCAAACATTCTCGTGAGGCGGAATGCTGTACGAGGTTAGTCAAATAATAACAAGAATTTTCATTTTTACCAAATAGTATTTATTTAATCATTAATATAATATTAATATTGTCCTCTTCAAAGTAGTCCCCATAGGATAAAACACACTTTTGCCAACATTTTTTCCAATCCTCGAAACATTTGTGGAACGCGCTTTTTGGGATAGCCTTTAGCCTTAGCTCATCCAGCGATTTTGCTTTTATTTCCTTTATGGTCGCAAAATGTTATCCTTTGAATGTCTGGATCTCCGGGAAAAGGAAAAAGTCACAGGAAGCCATATCTGGTTTTGGTAAAAAAATCACAAATTAGTAGTAAAGTGTAAACCGGTACACTATCGTGGTGCAAAATCCAGGAGTTGTTTGTCCCCAATTTTAGCACTTTATTCAGATTACCTCACACAAATTGCATAAAACCGTAAAAAAAACGTTGTCCAGTAATTTTTTAATGATAAATCGCAAACGTGCCAAAATGCTTCGTAAATATTTGCCTTTAAACACAAACTGCCTATCCAATATTACTGAAAATTTAAATGTACATCACATACAATGTCGCTAACGTGAGAAAAAAAGATGCGCTCAATCAAAAACAAGTAGTCCGCGAAATTTAAAAAAATCTCGTTATTTTTATCAACGCTTGTATATCTTTCAGTGTCGCCTAGGGATCGGCTTCAAGTTTTTTAGGTGGGGTAGGTATTGTAAAAGGTTTAGTCAATATAGTTTTATTGTATTCAAAGAAATACAATATGTCAATACTTAGACCTTACTAACGTTGCGGTCTACGGCTACTATAGTACTACTTAATAGCGCTACTCAAATGATATCGAACTTTTATTTTTGTTATTTACATTGCTATATTTTTTGTAAACCCCTATTGGAGTAGCATTGTACTATAAAGCGAATAAATATACTCTTCGATGAAGGACACAATTTTTTTTTGCTTTTCGTGAAATTTCGCATCGGTTGCTGTCAGAAACTCTGATTTGATCGGATGCAAATATGTGCTTACTGAAGTGTTGTACGCTAAATATGCTTCATGCAATCTGTTCGTCCTCGTAAATTGCATATATTGATGAATATGGCATTTTGAATATATCTATGCTTACTTATTCATAAACATTTAAGGTAGTTTTGCTAATGGCTAACAGTAATTATACTCGCCAGCGACTATTTATTGTCAAAACACTCGACTGTGTTCATTACCCTGTTAGATAAAGTCTATTGTACATACTAACGTTTGGCACACTTGATATTGTTCCAACAGAAATGTTGAAACAACAAAAGCTGGAGTATGTTTCAATGAAATAACATAACAATAACGCTTGTATCATGTTAACAATTTCAGCGAAAATGACATTCATGTAATTATTTTATACGACATGTTTTGTTAGCCAACTATTATTAACACCTGATCAAATATTCCACTAAAAAACTCATATGTTAGGAGTTGTTCGAGTAAGCACACAATATAAGCTTTCGCTAAATGGGTAAAATTATGTGAAAGCTGAAATGGTCCAAGTTTACTTTAGTCACTGTGATTTAATTTCAATAAATATTTTTTGATGTTCTTCGCACTTCTTTATAATGTTGAAATATATACACTTACTCAGGTATACCACAAAGAAACTAGAAGTTTTTGAAATGTAGTGTCGTGTCTCATGTGTTGACAGAATTCGTATTCTCTGAAAGTCCCCTTTGAAATTTTCAAATGTAGTGGAGAACCTGTCGCTGTTCATAACCTTATGCTGCATAGTTGGCAATCTGCTTGAGTAGTTCATCACCATCATCACCATCATGTCATGTTCCTATAAAAACAAGCCGAGAGGGAGAAAACAGGTCTCCTGGCACACATATTTCGTTTCTATTACGTCCAGATACCTCTTCACACATACTCTCCTTTTATAAAGACTTTTATCCCTTTCACTCATTTGGAATTTGATCAATTTGATCGTGCTACGTTTTTTAGGCCTTCTCAAACATCTCGCACCTCGCATATTACTCGTACAAAATTGTAAATATTTTGATATTCATTCTTTCTATGAGACCGAAACATTTCAACGCTGTTTCTTCATTTTAGAAACTGCATCTTATTTCAATCTACTTTCTTTCCTAGTGCCGTAATTTCTTATTCTGCATCCTACCTTCTGCTGAAGACTTTGATATATTAATTGATGAGACATTTGTCTTCTAAGCCGAAGGTTGCGGCTTCTGATATAATTCAACGAAAATACAATATAATAAAATACATTGTTCTGTCTACACATTCTAATTTACTTATCTTATAATTTCGATTTTTTTCTACAGAGGAAACGAAAAAAATCTGTTTTTTTTTATTATTATGAACGTAATATATTTTCACATGCTTGATAACATTTTTAATTCATTAGATATGGCGTAAAATTTCAGATTTTAAAAATATCCCCGAAAAACATTCACTAGTACAATTTAAAAACGTTCATGCAGTGGTCAGCTATTTTGAGAAGCGGCTGAGTTTTATTTCCGAAGCATTCGATAAAGTTTTTTTTAAATGTAATTTAATACGGCCGATTGCGCGTGTTCGCTCAGAATATTTGGAATTGGACGCAAAATTTCCCTCAACTGCGGATATTCAACTTGTGATTTTACCAGACGCAATGAATAGTTGAGGGAACCGTGGAATATTAATGGGAAACGAACAAAAAGCATCAGCCTCCAACACCATCTGTTTTTCGAGAAAAAATGCTATGATATGCATGCGAGATCAAAATGGCAGCTGGATCACCCCAAGCAGACAAGACAGTGGCGGTACTTACACGTTAGTTAGTTATTCAAGACTGGTAACCTATTTTCTTTGATCGGAAGTTGGATCTCTGGCGAGTTTTTTTCGCTGATTGGACCTCGAGTAGTTGATTAACAACGGTGAGTTTTTATTTTATTGGTTAATCGGTGCCTTGGTTTTTCGCAAACTTTCTTTAATTTGTTAGAACATCGAGTTTCTCTTGGTAAGTAGTTTCTCGATTCTTTATTTTATTTTTAGAAAGGTATTTCAAAGAAAAGATGTATTTATCTTTTCAATAAAATCACAATGTCGATTACAAACACTACGTAATATAATATAACGGCTTGTACGTAATATAACTAAAACATAAAATCACTATGTCGATTACAAACACTACATAATATAATATAACGGCTTGTACGTAATATAACTAAAACATAAAATCACTATGTCGATTACAAACACTACGTAATATAATATAACGGCTTGTACGTAATATAACTAAAACATAAAATCACTATGTCGATTACAAACACTACGTAATATAATATAACGGCTTGTACGTAATATAACTAAAACATAAAATCACTATGTCGATTACAAACACTACGTAATATAATATAACGGCTTGTACGTAATATAACTAAAACATAAAATCACTATGTCGATTACAAACACTACGTAATATAATATAACGGCTTGTACGTAATATAACTAAAACATAAAATCACTATGTCGATTACAAACACTACGTAATATAATATAACGGCTTGTACGTAATATAACTAAAACATAAAATCACTATGTCGATTACAAACACTACGTAATATAATATAACGGCTTCGTAATATAACTAAAACATAAAAAATCGAAATAATATCCAAATTATGGATGAAAAACTATTAATTGTTATTTTACATAATCAAAAGTTTCCGGCTTGAATAATTTAAAATATATGTAGACAGATACCAGCTGGCCACGCCCATTGCATGCTCAGGCGATGTTACAGTTAAATTTTGGTACCTTGACTTGGTCCCTTGCGAGTTTTTAAAATTTTCAAACATAAAAATGGCTAGAAATTTTAGAACCTTACTTCCTATCTTTGGGCGTAGAATTCTAAAATGTGGAACATTTATTTTGTATCACGCAACATTTTTTTGGTGTAAATTTATCGTTTTAATTTTTCTCATCCGATATCTCATATTCGAAAAATATGTGAAGTTGAAGATGTTATAACCGTTGGAAATACAAATGGGAAAATGTTGGATAATACAAGATTTTTCTGAATGGCAAATAATGAAATACTCGCTGACAGTCGTCCTCTAGGAAGACCTTAAAAAATATGGAAGGATATCCGTGGGATACCATCTCAAGAGAGGCAGTGTTGATTATAACATACCATAGGTCTTACTTAAGAGAAAGAAGAAATATATTAGTTCTACTTTGGAATGAAACTTGGTGATCGGGACAAACATTAGTTCTTCACAGTGTTTGCTTTATTAGTGTTGAGGTATTAAAATAATGGACAAAATATTAGAAGTAGGCTAAATATATCCCAAAAAGCTGATAAATAAATAGTGTATCCTAATTTTCTATAAGCAACAAAGCTTGTACTACATGGACTTGATATGTTGATCCTTACTCCACGTGACAGTGTTGATTCATTATAAAAACTCACCCCGAGGAAAGGATTATTGAAAGTGGCGGTTAATCTGTCCATACATGTGCAAGCAATGAGCAACAACCTATTATTCACCGTTTGATTAGTAATTTAGTGAGCTTTGCATCTTTCATACCCACATATTTCGTCATACATGTTCTTCTGTTACTCAAACTGCTTAATTTTCTCTGAGTTATTTTTTTCTTACTATTTCCTTTTATTACTTCGTAGAAAATCTCATAGCAGTGAGTGATGAGACGGATAAATGATTCCATCAGGGTATTTAAGAACTGCAAGGATGCACCGTGGACGTGGGTATGGGAAATCACTGTTGGATGATTCATAGGAAAGCATACAAAAATGTTCATATAGTGGCCACCAAGCGATGATTGGATAAAAAAATTATAACGTGTCAAAAACTGGATGTGATATATAGATTTTTCTTTTCTGTAAAAATACGTTTTGACAAAGTATAATCAATACATATTTTTTTACTGAATTTTTTAAAAGAGCATCGTTCACACATGAAATGCACAACTTAATAAATTTGTATATCATTTTTATATTTGTACAATTCACAATACACAATTTTAAAATTTCATAATTTTTATGAAAAACATGATGTTAGAAACCTCCATTTTGTGGATTTAAAGAACCGCTTTACTAGACAAGGTCTGTGACGAAGTGGTTTCATTTGTTAATCAAAAATTTCATAATGTTGTACTTGAAAGTTACCTCATTGAAACATCTTGTTTTTATAAGAAGAACAAAAACAGATTTTATACTTCAAAAAATATTTTAAATTAGTTTATACAGTTGTAATAATTCTGTGTATTTATAATAAAAATGGGAAAGAATGTGATTTTATTATAAATTCGATAAATTTTTGTTCTTGAAAATATGTTAACCAAGTACGTTCTATTTTTTAATGTGTATGACAATAAAACATATGAACCAAATTATATTGTAAAATGTTTATGTCATAATAAAATAGTTAATTATTTTAATGCCTTTAGAGAATATTTAAAATGGCAGATTAATTTAATATTTCTGTGTGTTTCAATCCATCAAATTAATATTAAATTATAACATTTAAGCTTGCAACATGAAAATAGCAAAGAACTTTATCAATAAATTTATTCATCTTTTTCACAATCATCCTGAATGGGCCGGGACTCAATACTGATACGACTGTTTTTCCATTCGCTTCATTTTTCGCGATCAACTGTACTTCTCTCCATAGCTGTCTTAACCTAAGTCGTTAGGCTATGTTTATTTTCTTTGCAGCGCTACCGTACGAAATATTTTAATAAAAAAGGATCTAGTTATAATTTATTATTTAACTAACGCCTGTATTACAAGACTACATATATAATGCAAGTAGTATGTGTATATATGGATTTTCATTTGACTTTGATTTCTTACAAGAGTAAAGTGAAGAAATTATTCGTGTCTGGGTGAATCAATTAAATTATACATGTGTATATTTGCTTTTTTAACGTACTGGTCTCGTTTTGTTTTGAGTTTGCCCTTTTTGTACAATGTAACATTTATTGTACGTCAATATTGATTTTTAATTGTAATTTTTGTATTTTTTTGTCAAGAAGGTCAGGACCATTTAGAAATTTCAAATAAATAAAGGAATTATAAACGAGCTACTGAAGATTTTTTAAACATTCTCTCCTATTAATCCGAACATTCCATTCGATTTAAATGACAATTTTATATAGCGCCATTTAGAGAGCAAACTCTCCTCAAGAGCGCTCTAACTTGGTACTTAAACCCGCTAATATTGTTTAATAAATCACGCCTGGCAGCTATAGAGAATCATGCATAACATTTACATACAACACAACCTTGTGGGACTACTGCCATGCGGCAATATCCTCCAGCCAACCAGGAATATGTTTATGAGATCTTAAGAGAAAATCAGACTAAAAACCTTTTTATAAATTTAAACTGGGTTCCAACAGAAATCGAACCCGCATCTAGGGCATGGAGGTCGTCTAGTTTTGCTGCGTAATTTCATTTAAAATAAAATTTTATTCGAGATTTGAAAATATCGAGTCGACGCCACTGGTTGATAGTTTATTATTACCATACGCGGAACTCGCAAAAATGTTTCGTTGTAGAACGAGACTTCGTAAAATGAATATATATTACGTGAGTATGATATAGTTTAAAATTCTAACATTTCCGAAGCAAAGTGAAAAATAAAACGGAATGTGTAATGGGATAAATTCTTTCTGCTGCTACAACATAACGGCTAGATGTGTTGAATAAATTATACGGAAATATTGTACGGTGGGTAAACACACAGAATTGAATTAAACAACATATCGTATTTGTTGATTGTTTTTTTAAACCCTGTTTTATATTGATTTTCTTTTCACTACCTTATAGGGCACGAGCTTAGAATAACATATAATGAGGGACGGGTAATTTTATTCTGAAATGGGTTGAAATGTTTACCATTAATTTGTAATGAAATGTTTAACATTAATATATAAAAAAACACGATCAAACCCTTTACATATTTTATTAAAATTATATACAATGGCGAAAAAGCATAGCTCAATCCTGTATTTTAACAAATCGGTGGTGAGTCGATGCGTAAATGTGCCGAAATATTCAGTGTTCAATTCCAAATGAAACATAAAAATACATAAAACAAAAAACAGAGTAGATTAAGATCACGCAAGTTTATCTTTTATCCTCTTGAATTGATTCACGGCGCCGGTTTCAAGTCCGGATAAAGGAGAAGGGGTTCCTTTCCCTATATATTTATGTCCCACCCTCAATCCTCGAGTTATTAATTTTCTTTTAGTTCCATTCTTATCCACATGGCACCCAACATGTCGGTGGCTTTGATTGTCTCACCTCGGTATGCAGTTACTTTATGGAGGTCTAGTCAGTTAGTTTGCTGGTGTGCAACAGCTTATTCACTTTAAACAAACTTCGCAGCACAGCTCCACTTTTTGACTGAGAATGTTCTGTAGAAAACAAGGTATAACAACCATCCAATATTTGAGTGAGTGAGTGTGTGACTAGATAACGCACCTAACTTCACAAATTTTGGGCAGCATCTTAGCATCGAATTCTTCTCTTGATGATGAACTGAAGAGTCGCCTAAGGAGCCCGCCAACAGTAGTTGCAAAACTAAATTACAGAGTATTCTACAGCACAGATCTACTAATATATACGAGTATGTCTTCAAAACCATTGCTGTTCCTACACTTATCTATGGGTCTGAGATCAGAAATATTCCATCAGCATTTCTTTCGCCGCATTCTTCAAATCCACCGGAGTGATCGTGTCACATTTGTCTTGGTGCTGCAATGCTTTAACTTTAAACATAAAGAACATTTAGTTGTACAGTTGAAAATAAGATGGACCGGGCATATGATACGGATGGGCGATCACAGGTTTCCAAAACGTTTCATATAACAAAACCTACCGCTTACACCAGTGGAAATAACTAGGAAAATAATATAGGGTCAGTACCCTATTCAATCAAGTTGATTTATAGTTTTATAATCCTTTGTGGGGAAAATTTCAAAGATTTTACCGAAGCAGGTGCTTAAAAAGCAGGTAGTGTAGAAAAAGGGGCCAGTGTAGACACTGAAAACAAAAAAAAATAATGAAACCAAATTTGTTAACTGTTAAGAGGATTCAAAATAAAAGGAAGGGATGGTGGAGAGGAAAGGAGAAAATGGAAATGAAACACGTTAATTTACTGAGTTTTACACTTGAGGAAAATCATTCAAACATTGCGAGTAGCTACGATTGCTAGTAAAATGTACTATAATTATGTAATAACTGCGTGTCATGTTGCTTTTATGTTCTGTTGATGTCTAACTTGCATTTCTCAGCCTAGAAGTACGTTTTGTAGCCCATAAATATTTAACATATTATCACTTATACATCAATACACGTATCCTACGAAAGGCCTTTTTCAAGTTAAAATATTTCATGAACCGATAACAAAATTCCTTAACTTACTGGTTTTTTAATCGTCCATGATGATGTGTTGCGAAAAAGATCTCTTGAGTAAAATAAGTACTCGTAATTGTGATGAGCCGGTTTTCCGTTTCAATTGTCAGTCCGCCGCTGGAGACGATGGAATTCCTTCACTGTTACAAGCAATGATGGAGTGTTCTTTCCATGGTTGCTGGGTCGCCTGAAACGGGATTGTGGGAGCTGTTTACCAGTACTGCATATTCAGATTTTCTGTCAGTATTGTCTCGCTTAACCTTTCATTCTCCCGAATGTGACCATAAAGTAGTGGTATAAATTAGTGAAACTAGGATTTAGATGGGATGAAAGCATAGGGGAGGTCACTGCACTTGGGGTTTATGAAAATAAAGCAATGATCAGCTTGGAGACCTCGGGTGCGCCGCGCTCGTCCTTACATATATAATAAGCCACCCGAATTTTATTTTTAAATACTACGTACTACTAGTAAATACTACTAGTAGTCGTAACATTATGCCCTCGTTTATTGTAAATATCTTGATGATAGCGACTTTCAAAGAAACTTCTAGTGATTGTGTTTATTTCTTTTTATTTTTTAATTAATTAAATTCTTTAATCTGAATAATAAGTCAATATGAAAAAATGCGTCTAAAAAACTGTTAATTAAAAACGATGTTAATTGCATTAAAATCTACTCTGCGAGATGCATTGTACTACAATCGTCATCTTGGAGATTTTTTTTATATTTGATATGTATCATATTGTTTGTTTTATGCAAATGGAATATTTTGTCATAAATGCAAAAATAAATAAAAACATTGCACAATTATAATGTTCTTATTATTGCATTAAATTATTTAAATGGTGCCATCTACAGATGATGTTGACAATTTTTTTGTTGCGTGAGATTAGCGTAGAAACAAACCACACATATTTTTTTAATACTAATATTGTATAGGCAATCTGTCCACACTAGATGATTTGAGACATCACTGTTAGAGCTAAAAATGTAACTATAAATTAGTTTATCTTAAAAAATAAATTTTCAGACGACTTAAGGTTTCAAATGATTAAATTAAAAATATCTTTCAGTGTTTAAGCTCATTGTAGAAATAAGAAACGAGCCATTCATTGGACGTTACAAAGGCTTAGTAAGACGTGTAATTGTGTACAATATTATAAGTCTACATATATCTATTTTAGCGTTATGAGGCACGAATATGAGCCCCGATTTTTTAACGCAACATCAGGGGACCTTAACACTTTTCATCAAGGACATTTTGTCTCTCCTTCACTCACACTGCCTCTAGGAACGAATAAATAGATAAATACGAGTATATGTTTATTGATAGCAACATAGTATGTATATACTCTAATATAATATAAATGCATTCCAAAATCGCATATATTTCTCAAGATAAATATAAGAGAGAAGCTATCAAAAGATCTGGGCTCATCTCATAACATCCCCCCGGCCGAGATACACCCCACCAATATAGGGTAAGCCCAGCCGCGAGGATGTTTTTCAGCCCACACCCTTATACATATAGATTAAGAATAAGGTTCCCTTACAGTGCGATCGTACACTCGTAAGGAAATTGGTAAGAGTTATATTGGTTATGGTTACAGGTATACTATACTATGATGAGAGTCTCTGGCGGGAGGGCTCATCTGTTGGCGCCCACCTAAATGTGAAACGGATAGCGGTAGTACTAACTGAAGGTCAGATACCACGGATAGAGATGATGAATGGAAAAATAAAAAATATTATTTATTTATACTGCAGAAGAACTTAAATATTGAGAGAGTCTATATGTTTTTACGAATATTTGAGAAAGCTGTAAAATTATCCCTGGTCGTCACAAGGTGTAAAGTAGCCAATCGGGCCGAAGGTAGTCCGACGTATAGTATAGCTGCATGGAGCTCCTCCCTATTTTGAAATACACCTGGGCCTCGTATAACTCGGTCATATGGTTCCACAAAAACGTCGGGTAATACAAATCCGTGTTATACGAGGTTTGAAGTTCATACAAAAATAGTCTGCGTTCCAAAAAATATCGAAACTTTTTAATATCCTTTATTTTGTTATTAAACAATAAAAAAAATATACATTTACATATTTATTGAAAAAACTTTAATAACATACATATAATAGATCATTCATTTATCATCGCTATCACTAACAATTCTACTTGTTCGACTCTTTTTCGAGATCGGTTGTAAGTTTTCACCATCGAAGGACTCAGGAGTATTTTTGGAATTAGCCATTAAAAATTCTGTAATAAGCGATTGACTCCCTTTAGCGGATAAATCTTAACGTATTTCGTGATAAGGGGGCAAAATAGCTTGTAATTAATTCCCTCTTGAGTTTCAAACTTCTTTCCATTATGGGATCATTTTCTATTAAAAAAAATTCTAATTTATCAGCCAATCCCAAGCCGTCATTTATTGTTTTTAATGTGAAACATGCGGCTACTTCGCTGCAACTGCTTTCTGAGTCATTAATTATGGTAGGTTCATCCAACATTTCGACTAATTCTTCTTCGTTCAATGTACGATCCTCCAATATTTCTTCGATATCTTGAATATCAAAATCTTCAAATCCTTCTCCACCAATACCACGACAAATGTTAATTGTCTTTTGGTATTCATCTTCTATTGGTGGTATAAAATTTTCTCCAGGGAATACTTCTGGCCGCAGCTTTTTCCAGCAAGCATTTAAAGTGGATTGTTTTATTTCTTTAACGGATGCAGAAACCATATCGACACAATTTCGAATAGAACTTTTTCCAAACTTGTATAAATGTTAAATTCTCATCTTGATCGATATCATCTAATATTATTTCAAATGTACGACGAATATAATACTCTTTAAATTTTGAAATTATTTCTTGGTCCAATGACTGTATTATAGACGTAGTGTTTGGTGATAAAAATAATATTTCAACATTTGGATATTTTAAATCGAGCGGATGTCCTGGAGCATTGTCCAGTATCAATAATATTAAAAAATCAAGATTTTTTTTTCTCATATAAGTTTCTGCACCAGGAATAAAACATTTGTGAAATCCTTATATCTTTAAAAATAATAACTGTGGTCCAGCCTTTTTTATTTGCTCTCCAATAAACAGACAAATTCCTTTTGTCATATCCTTTCAGTGCTCGGGTTTAAAGACCGATTAATATGTAAAGGCTTCATTATAAAATCTCCGGAAGAATTAGAACATAAAAGTAAAGATATTCTTTCTTTCGCCACGATGAATTCCTTCGCATATTTTTCGCTTTTTGACATGTAGGTTCTATGGGGCATCTTTTTCCAGTACAATCCCGTTTCATCAGCATTGAATATCTGGTCTGGTGTGTAGACCTTATTTTTTATAATTTCGGCGAATTCCGAAGTAATTTTTTTGACAGATTTTATAGCAGCCGACGCAATTTCTCCTCGAATTTTTATATTATGTAGTGAGAATCGCTTCTTAAAATTTTCAAACCATCCTTTACTAGCAGCAAAATTGTGAAATGATTGTTAATCTTCAGATGACGATTGTTCAGTTCTTTTTAAATTATCATAAAGTTTTAGTGCTCTCTTTTGAATAATGTTTCTGTCTATAGGTATGTTTTTGTCATTGCAGTCTTCTATCTATGTCATAAGAGCCCATTCTAACTTTTCTATTATTACTGAGCGTGTACGCGCAGTATTTTCCTTACTGATAGACGATCCTGCCAAAACTGTGGATCTATGGGTGTACCAAATCAAACATGTTAATTAATTTTAATTTATTTTTGAAACCGTGTTATATAAAGCGTGTTGTACAAAAATATGCCACAATTCATTAACCGTGTTATATCAAAAAAGTGTTTTATAAACCCGTGTTATACGAGGCCTAAGTGTTCTACACAACTTCACAAAATATAGTCTGTGATTGATCTGGGTGACCATGTAAATTACAACAGGGTGAAGGGGTTAGATTAAACGAAAATAAATTGCTGTTAAAATTCCTGTGGCCAGTAAGGAATCGGAAAATCCAGTAATTAGAAACCACCCAAGGTCATCCTTTTGATGATGACATCCATTGCGACGGCCACGCTATTATTTACGATTTGAAGCAGACTTTCTTTGCAATGTGTGGTTTTTTCTGAAAGGTCTTAAAGACATACGTCACTTATTTTCATAATTGACTGAAATTACGAGTGTTTGTTTTCGTCTATTTTGTTATGCTTCAATTTTGAATGACAAAATAGCGGATAACGAATTTGTGATTGTGATAGCCCCGCGATCTTTGGCCAAAAATTCGGACTGGAGTGTTTTACAAATCAATATTTTTAAACAAAATTATTTAACACTTAAACGAGAACAAAATCTGTGCAATAAATAAACTGAAATTAAAGTGATAGTTTGGCAATGTTTTTATAAAGCGAAACAGGCCTGTCACTTGAATTTAAGTTTTTGGTGTAGAATTTTCCCTATTCAACTGTAAAATGACAATTGTGTTTGCAACTTGTACTGAACATGAATATATAATTATAGTAGAATTTATGATTATCTATTTTAAGACAATTGTGTTTGCAACTTGTACTGAACATGAATATATAATTATAATAGAATTTATGATTATCTATTTTAAGACAATTGTGTTTGCAACTTGTACTGAACATGAATATATAATTATAGAAGAATTTATGATTATCTATTGTAACTTATTCTGAATATACAATTAGAATTTATGGTTATTTATTTTTCTTTAAATGCTTTATGTTCCAATTTCTTTTAATTTTTTCCTTGTGTCGTAATGCACTATCCTGTATACCATAACATATGAAATTAAAATTTCAAGTATTTGAATTCGTAAATTTAATAAGTTAAACTAAAGAAATTTTGCTCAAAATATTATTCAATAATTAACATTAGTTTTGAATGGATAATATTTGGATCTACATTTCGTCATTTATTAGAAACTTTTCCCATAGTTCAATTACATTCTCTATCGGAATGCTGGGGAAAACGTTACACACACCAACCTCTTACTTTGTCTGCTCTATCGGTTTGCTGTGGATAAGGTTACACACACCAAACTCTGACTCTATATGTTCTATTTAATACTGGGGAAAACGTTACACACATCAACCTCTTACTTTGTCTGCTCTATCGGTTTGCTGGGGATTAGGTTACACACACCAAACTCTGACTCTACTCGTATATGTTCTATTTAATACTGGGGAAAAGGTTATACATATCATCCAACTAAATTAATAAGGGAATTTAAATTTTATATTTAACTGTCATTTGCAAATTTAGAAAATTACTGCCAGCCCACATCAAACTAGCTTTCTATATAAATTACACAAAAATAAACTTATTCTGAAATATGATACTTCTAATTACATTCTCCAAATATCAAATTTGATGCTTAAAAAAATTAAACTAAATCTATGCTTTATAAGTTATCGGTGCTAGTAATTTTCCAAAAGATAGCGTCAATCTTCTTGGGTTCTTTCGTAATCGTTAGCTTTTCTTCGATAGAAAATTACGAGTAGTTTATATATATTCTTTGGGTTCTCGTTTTGATGTCTTTCAATGAGGGAAATAAAAATACTCATTTGTTCATTTGTTGTGTCGCGTTTGGATTATTGCTTTTTTCTTTATTGTGGTTTGCCTGGTTAGCAAATTCAAAGACTCTAATTTGTTTAAAAAGCAGTTGCAAGGCTGATATATGGCAGTCCTAAATATTGTAATATTATTCCGTCTCTAAAATGTTTACACTAGCTCAAGGGTTGCGAATGGATTGATTTCAAACTTTATATCTTTGTATGCAAATCCCTTAATGAGATCTCTCCATTGTGTACGAGTATTTTGAATCTGTGTCAGAGAGTAGAACTTGACTATCGATTTCTTCTTTATTCAATAAATTGATCGGACTATGATAGAGCTTTTGCCTATCGATTTCGATTTTATGAAAGAGCTTTTGCCATTATTGATTCTGTTGCGTGGAATTGTCTGTATATTCGTGTTAGAGATATGAGTGACGTGTGCAGCTTTAGAAAATACTTGAAGACAATCGCTTTTGGGGAGGTCTTATTCAAATTTATGATGGTATATGAACACTAAATACATGCATTTAAAGCGAAATGTGTTACTATCACACATCGGTAGATCTACTAAAGTTTCTTTGTAGTTCGTCCTCCCTTAGTAAGTTTTCTGCGATTTGCTTACCAAATATATTTTTCGGACCATATCCAAATGCGAGGAAGTGCCTTATTTAATGGCCGCAGCCCCAACCTTCCTATTATTTTATATATATTTAATTTATAATATTTTTAATCTTTCAATAATAGTGGGTTCGAGTCCCAAGCTAGAGGGTATTTGAAGAGAGTTTCCTCTCTAAACGGCGCTATATAAATTGATCTTTTATCATCATATTACAATTAAAATGTTTGAAAGTTTGCTTATATTGATCAACAGTTGTTGATCGTATTAAACAAAGGTCTCTGATTTGTGAAGCGAAATTTAAAATTTTAGACTTGTAAGGAAAATAGCAAAGTAGATAGGTATATAAGAATATTCATTTCGCTAATGGAACATACTGGATGGGTATGTTGGCTAACAAAATTCAGTGGCGTTACGATAGGGGCAGGGGGAGAGGTTGTCCCTGGGCGCAGGGCTAAGCGGTGGCAAGTAAGGGACTATTTATATTTATATTTTTAAGTTTTTTTTCTTAATTTGGCAATGCCAGACTATTTTTCTATAAAAAACCAAAATGTCTGTTGTTTTTGTATTTGTTCTCACTTCGGCCATGGAAATAACATAACAATAAAAACTACTTGAAATTTAAAACAATGAAACAAGTACTGATACATTTTTAAAGCAATAGTTTTTTGACTAAAACTGTTTTTAGTTTATATCACAATTGAGCGCATTCATCGTTCATTTTGTTATATGTATACGTACACAATAAACGAGTATGTGCTCATGTGAAAAATTTAAATAAAATGGAATGTTGCAATTTAAGATGTACGTAAAAAAAACTTATTGTAAAGGCTTTGCTTTGACAATTAGAATCCCCCCTTATTACCAAATGCGCATCCAATGCTTTAATCAGTAAAATGAGCTTAAAGGTTAACTTTATTATTGATTGAATCCACCAAAACAATTTTATTGATGATTAAAAATGTCACGTTGCATAAGTCAGCTGCTTGACATTATTTTTGTAAATACTAGTTATGCTACGGGGACCGTTATGTTAATACTGATGTCGGATTTTTCCACTGCAATAAAAAGTATTACTCTACGGAGACCAATATTTTAAGACTGATGTCAGACTTGTTAACTGAAATAGAAGGGAGGTTAATTGATTTAAACACTGTTCTGGATATGAGTGCAGTCTTTGATACTGTCGATCATGAAATTCTCTAGCAAAGGACCTGAGTTGAATCTTTTCTGTCAAATAGAAGGCGATTCGTTGTTATTAATCAAGAAGAATCTTCTTAGGACACTGAAAAGTATGGTGTACTACAAGGGTCGGTACTGAGGCCGCTGCTTTTTGTTCTTTATACTAATGATATACGTGATATCATTATTACGGAGGGTTTTGAGTCTCTGGTTTATGCTGATGATACTTTGCTTTTTTAGATTTAGTGATCCAAGTATTTTTTTCTGAAATCAGATACCTCTGCATTCTCATTGCACTCTCAACGTTTCAAACTGGATGTCGAAAAATTAATTTAAAGGAAATCCAAGTACAATATAATTTATTTGAGTGACTTCACCGCGTAGACAACACATTCTTGATGGAGATACTTTATCAGTCATGGGTGTTAGTATTTTTCCAAAAGATAGTATTAAATTTCTTGGTGTCTGTCTTAATAGTTAGCTTTCCTTTGAAAGATAAATTGGTTACATAATATAATTTCTTCTAATTCCTATTGTATAAGATAGTTAAAATGTGTACGTCGATGTCTTCTAACAAGGAAAATAAAAACTCTTGTTAATAAATTTTTTGTGTCGCATCTGGATTATTGTAACTCTATTTATTCTGGTTTGCCTGATTCAAAAATTTCTAGACTATAGTCTGATTTCAATATAACTGTTATATGGTAGTTATAAATATTGCGATATTGTTCCGCTTCTAAAGTCTACACTGGCTTAAGTGTTGCGAACTGATTTATTTCAAACGTTGTCTCTTTGTATTCAAGTCCCTTAATGGGATGTCTCCATTGTATCTTTCGAATATGTGTCTTTCCTAGGAAAAGTAGAACTTTGAGGCTAATTTCTTTTACATCTAATAAATTGGTTGTTCCGAATCAATCCAATAGGACGGGGTATTATGAAAGAGCTTTTGACGTTGTTGGTCCTGTAGTTTGGAATGGTCTGCCCATACTGTCAGATGTATGAGTGGCGTGCGCAGTTTTAAAAAGCACTTGAAGAGAACCCTTTTTGGAAGGTTTGTTCAAAGTTTATGAGTGAGTTTGAATCCTCAGTTATAATACCCTTAAGGAGAGGTTACTTACTAAACGGTGCTACATAAATTATCGTTTTATTATTATTATTAGTGCTCTTAAATGATATTCAAAGCGTAGAAATATATTTTTTTCTTTAACTAAATATTTCTTATCATATCATATGCTCCTACACTTTCAATTGAAAATATATGAAGTTATATGTTTCACCTAATTTAGATACGAGTTATTATAATAAGGCCCCATAAAGCTAAAATTTCTGAAATACGTTTGAACGAAGGAAAAACGCATTCATTATGATGTTTTATCTTGTGAATTATCTCCATGATAAACTGATGTGTTTTATTGTAACAAGTCACCTTAATATGTTAAGTTGTTGAAAATGAGCTTTTTTCCATCATCACCATTAATTCCTGATTCCGATGGAACATTTTTTCCTTGACGCAGGGGACCCTCGCTATGCTACTGATCGAATATATTGCACGCTGATATAAAAATTAGAGTGTAACATTTCGATATGCATCGAACCTATTTACAGAACAAGTTTTTTGTTTTCGTAAAATTAAAACACAACTTTTATTTTTAAACTAATGACTCTGGGTAACGAAAAATAACCCCGTCTTATTGCGTTTAGCACAAGTTATATTAAATAAAAAAATAATGCATTACTGTAATGATTGAAAATGTAACATAATAGTCTTCTTATTAAAATGTAAACAATAATTATCAACTCAAAGACTCCCCATATTATGTGTATATACGATGGTAAAGTGAAGAAAACAGAAATATAGTATGTTTTAATTATCGATTCTATAATTTGCCTAACGCTTAAAATGAAACGAAAAATACCATGAAAGTGAAGTGAAAATGAAGGAAAATATACACATGCAGAATCATTATTCTAATTTTTAAATACATTATGCTATGCTGTCAAAGTAAACAGATTTACAAAACATGTGAAAATTGATTTCCTGTAATTCTTGAAATTGGTCTTTGCAATTACAACGTTTTTTAATAAAGTTACGGAGTGCCTATTGGTGAGGTGGACTGGCGTTTTCTTTGGAGCTTTGAAGATCCTTTTATTATTTGGGTGGGTGAGTTTTGTTTATAAAGATGTACCGTCTGTATCTCTTCACTGGATAAAGAAAAAAGTTATTTGGTGTAATGGGTGAGGATTTTTGATATTTTCTCTCCGTAATGGGAGAAAAATACCAACCTGGCAATAAGGATTCTATTTCCATGTCGTAAATTGTTCTTTATAAAATAATAATTACAAGCTAGAAGTTTCAAGGACTGACTTTCGATAAGGTTGATGTATAATCTACCTACACCAATATTTAGCCATGGACAACTATCCTAACGCTAAATATTTGTTTATTTATTTTGAAGTCGTTGAATTTTTTTTAGTAACAATTTATGACCTGGAAATATAATCCTTATTGCCAGGTTTGTACTTTTCTCCCAATACGGCGAGAGTTTACTTCTTTCTGTATAATGGCTGCGAGACCTCTCAGGGGGAACACAATCTCCTCATATTAAAAAACCCTTACCTGTCAAACCAGATTTTTTTTTGCTTTAACATTAACACCATCCAGCGAGGAGACACAGACGGTGCTAGAAAAACAAAAACCAACCATCCAACACGAAAAAAAGAATCTTCAAAGTTTCAATAAAAATTTAATCTTATTCTACCGATAGGTTACCTGAACAACGATCTGTCTGACGTATTCATATCACTAACGTTTTTAACCTGGCTGCAACGGTTTCCTAGAAAATTGTGGTAGAAAGTTTACTTATGACGGCATTATATTGCTGTTTAGAGATACATTTTCAAAACTTTTTCAAACGAACAATAAATTGAAAAAGATGGAGACGTTTTTTGTAAATTGACGATTTAAACCTAATGTATCAACAACTGTGTCCTCAGAATTCCATTCAAATAATGATGAAGTGAATTTACAATTGAACATCATTTTCAAAGGCAAAGCAGTAGGGCATGAATAGTATCTGGAATATCTAGGCGTGTCTTTGGATAGAACGCTGATATAAGTATATAAGAAGCATATTGAAGACGCTTGCAAAAATACAAAGAGCAGAGTATATATAATTAACAAGTTGACTGGCCTACAGGAGAAAATGATACCATATTGAGAACAGGGATAGTTGCATTAATTTACTCTACAGCAGAGTATGACACTTCTGTGCAGACTTTAAGAAAAGCACACACGAGAAAAGTGGACGTACACTCAATCCTGCAATGCGTAAGGTTAGTGGTGTGCTCAAAGCAACATCGCTATATTGAATGGCTGAATATTAGACAATATACAGATATACTTCGGACGTATAAGAAGTGTCTGCGAAATGCGACCATTCTGCTACTTTACGATGTCACTAATCTATCAGCTACTTGCCTTTTATCTTGAAAAACCTCTTGGATCTGGGGAGGAAACCTTTTTCACAATAATCAGAACCCTAAGTAGATACGATAAAAAACAATGCAAAGAAAATGAAAAAAAAACATTCAGATCTTACTGTCAATCAAACCGGAGGAAGCCTGTCAAGGAAAATCTGGAGTTAACAGGTTAACAGAGTTAGCACATGCGCAATATTTTTTTGATGCACACACTAATCTTTAAGGAGTGACCGCTATGCCAATGTTGACATAAAAACATGTTTTCAACGACTAATCTATGTATACGAGCACTTGGAGGGTCCAAGATATACACAGGACCACCGCTTTTAGCTTTGAAACTATATGAGGTAGAATAAATGTTCTAATATCTGGATTGTTTCCTCAGAAAACGAATGACTTAAATAAATAGTACATTGTAATCATTAGCTGTTACCGAGTTTTGTCTTCAAGTAAATGAAAGTTTGTCGAAAATTGCTCTAAACTGCCAATTCGATTTTAGGAACACTAAATACATCTTAATGTAGATTCATGGGACTCTCGACCGTCATTTTACTATCGTTTTATGACGAATCTTTTATGCCTCATTTATAGACGTAAGAAAAATTTCTTCTGCAAATCCAGGTAAAGCAATTTTAATTACCTCACTTCTATGGTATTACACAAGATGGGCCTATGTACAAGTAGCACCGACATTAAGAGACAAATTTGGCATGATATAGTATGTTTAGTCGGGAACAAACTCGGCAAAAGTTAAAATGGTCCTTTGGAAAAAGGTTATCAATCATTTTGTTCCTCGGCGACGGGAGGAATCATTTAGGGGTAGGATATATAATATTTTTTACACCATCTGGCGCCGAGTGAAAAATGTAACGAATCCTGTCTTTGAAGAGAAAAAAAATTATATTTTTTCGCTGAAGAAAAATGTTAACATCAATGAAATTGAATTCCCTTTATAGCGAGTCAGGTGCGAGTGACCTATATTGAAGTTATAATCAGATTTTGGGAAACATACTATCGTCGCTGAGAGTGCGTTGTGATATTCTTAATCCTGCGTCTCTATCGCGTGTCAAATTAAACGCAAAAGCTATTTGCCGATAGTGAGAAATACGAAAATCATCTATTTGTACACTTAAAACTCTCAATGGTTTTTCATGAACTTTAAGTACATGATGTTTTGTCATTTCTGTACATATTTATTTGTTTTTTTATGCTTTATGTTATATCGTTGTGTAAAGCGCAAACTAGAAAATCTCAGCTATCAGGAAACCATTTATTAAACTTTCCATAAATTTAAACAACCAATTTTTTTAAATATAATTTTTTCTCTCTATGTGACATTAACAATATTAGCTTGCTCATTTTTCACACGAATATTGTAGTACTCTATTTTAATTTGATTTATTATAACCCTTCATATATGGTACAAATATTTAAAATTTTATAAATGGTGCTAGATGGTAATATATTCTCGATAATGGAGGCTTCGATAAGTAAGTTCTTATAACTAAATTTCCCCCAAAACTAAGTTGAACTAAGCACGATGATATTTGTATCTAATTTTAAATATAGTACATGTTTATTACTACACAAGAAAACGTTTAAAAAACAGTAAATGGATCTCTTTTAAATCAAATAAGAAAAATTCAATGTTTTTTTCATAAATTTCAGATTAAACAACTCGTATTGTTTACGAGAATAACATTTAATATTAAAAATATGACATATTAGTATTAATTATGCAAATTAAAATACTACACACTCATATAAGTTACTTAAATTAAAATTTTAAACATACTCCTATTACTAACGTAAATATACATTAAAAATACTACGAGTACACACTCATATAATTATATGTGTATATATTATTTTTTAAATATACTAAAACTTAAGAGTTTTTCAGTGGCTTCTTAAAGTATGCCAAAGATAGAATGAGTTTAACATTGGTTTGTAACTGGTTCCAGAGTCTAAGAAAACAAGCGCGGTGAACTGGGAAGGCCAATAAACAATCTCTGTTTGAGCGTAGCGTAAGTTCATAATCGGAAAGATGCTGAAAATTTTCGGTGAAATAAGAGGTTGTGGCGGGACAATTAAAGATATTATACAATATAGATAGTATGTGAATTTAGCGTCTATAAATGTAAAGATAACAAAATATGTAATAAATAACGTCTAATTCCATGCTTGATAGTTTATAATAACAGGTACTTGGCAAGACATATTTAAGATGGTGATAGAAAAAAATTAAACAAATTTATATAAATTTGATATCAGTTCCCAATCGTTACAAAGTTGGAAAATATTGAAAATTAAATATTCAATTTGCTTATAACGAAGTACTGTGACAGAAAACTGTGGTTTCATTTTTAAATTAATAACTATTTTGATTATTGGCAAGCTTAAAATTAAGTGAGGATTGCGGTGAGGTATTTTGTCAGTACTTGTATACATAATAAATACGATAATCGTTATATTACTTATATTACGTACTAATTGGAATATACGCCAGAGAAGTTAGGGCGAGGTTTTATAATTGACCGTATAACGTACAAATTATTTAGGTGATGTTTAACTTACTTTTTCCATAATAACTAACTTGGTAATGATTGGGAGTAAGAGAAAGTAATATGTTTATATATTTTTTGTTTGTATTGATCTCTTATATCCTATGATACTTGATTACCAGTAGAGCTTTATATAAAAATAATATTTTTTGTGCACATTTTTATAATGACAATAGTATAGGGGGAGGTTTTCAATAAAGATTATTTAACAATTCACCCGCTACACCTGATCCACCTTTGTTATAATATTTCTCGTTTGACGCAGATCATCCACGATCTTGGTCTGGTAACTTGTGACGAGTATACTCGCATGCTTTGTGGTGTGAGCAAAATTTCTGGTCCTTGAAAATATTTGAGATATATTAATTTATTTTTATTTTTTCCTCACAATAATTTGGATTGGTTTTTATTCCCACCTGTTAGTCATCCGACTTTATTGGCACTCTTAAAATATTATTTTTTAATATTTTTATGGCTCATAATATATCATTTCAAATGTTTAAAAATATATAAAGAAGGGAGCAGTGTAGAACAAATATATAACAATGTAAAATCCATAAATTTTGGGGATATATTATATAGAATCACAAATTTACATATTCGTCCTAAATAACATACTAAAACATTCACACTCTTCATTCACATTTTTACACACACTTAAAACTCAATTTCAACCGTATCATAATCTTAACAACTACGTCAAAATCATGACCAATAAACTCCTCATCATATACTTTATTTGAATCCATCATTCAATAATTTGTTACTAAACAGCGCTATATGATTTATTGTTTTTCATACAAAATGGCACAAAAAGTTTATAGAATTGATTTCACTCAACGAGTATTCACAGAATAATGAATCTTTCTATGAATACTTGATAAGCAAAATCGGTACATGGAGTAAACTAAGTGGGATAATATCAAACATTTTTTCGTTTCCTTTTTCTAAATTATGGAATTCCACCAAGAGTTGTTAGTTCACAAGTTTTCAATATTAATAATATCAGTAAATAAAAAAACAACAAACAGATATCAAAACATTATGACCTCCTTTTATAACAATGTGATAAGCATTATCATATATTCTGCCTTTACTGTGCATTTTATTACAAACTAAATGCTTTTCAGAATATTAATTGAGACACAAAACAGATAGAAGGATCGTATAAACTGAGATGTACTCGTAACGAAGAAATTCAAAAGAGGGAATAACTTATTTTAACCAGCGATATGATAAATAGGTTTGCGATAACATCAGTGCAATAGAGTGGGAATGAATATATCATGCTAGAAGATTTCAATCAAAACAGTCAACTTAGGTCATTATGCAAGCAAGAAAAACATGAAAGAAAGTTATTAGATCTCGTAAGTCTTATCCAAAAGACTTAGATCCTATGACCAGATATTAAAACTGGAAGGAGACAAATAGTTTGGCGAAAAAAATCCTGTCATCTAAAATTCGACCTAGTTGTACGGCTATTTGAGATAGGTAGGAAAATATAACAACCAGGTGTCTATGATTATGCTCCACCAATTCCCGTAATTCCTTGATTGATATCTAATTTACAAAAAAAAAAATGGAATTTATTTCTTATGACATGTACTTGCCTTCGTTTTGAATATATTTTCAATGGAAGTATATCGTCATCTAATTAATTTTGTATTTTATGGATAAAGTAAAATACTTGAATATTTAAAACTGATATCATATTTTAAGATATTTTATTGACAACGTTTTATTTATAAAAAAAGCTCCAAAAGAAAGTTTTGTTATTAACTATCACATAAGAACCAAATCACTATTGAACATTATTTATTGTTTTTCATAAACAAGAAATTTTCTTCCTCATGTCAAAATCATTATTAATTTTTTTTTGTTTACGTATTTTTAAATATTAACAGTACACCATTTATAATTTAAAATTGTTTAAATGGAAATGTGAATTGAATATTACAAGTACTTGGTAAAACATAACCTCACCATTCTGTGAATATATACGAGTATAACAACTTTATTAGGCAAGGCCAGTGACGAAGTGATTTCATTTCTTAATCAAGAATTTCATATATTTTTCCTAAATACTAAAATATCCAAACTATGCAATTAAATTCTTCCACATACTTTTGGATTCTTTGTTGTCACATTCGCAACTCCATTCATATCATAATTTGAACAAAGATATCTATGTCATGCCCACCAATTCCTCGTTACACAACGTCCGCATCAGTCATTCACTCATGTGTTAATGTGAAGACTTGTCTGTTAAAGGGCTACCTGGTTAGATATTTTTTTGAAATTTGAAGGTGTGATATCACAAAATCACAAGTGCAAAAAGCTGTAAGATCCTCCTCCGAAATGATACATGAACGCGGGGTCGGAACCCAATTCCTGTCATTACTTTTTGTTCTACAACTACGCTCTAACGTACGAGTATTTATCGGAAGATGATCATTAACTAGGCTTTCATAATTTTTCGTTAGGCGACTAACTTAATACCAAATTTATTAAATATATTCGTAGCTTCTTTTAGGATGCCAAAAGTATAAAATGAGTGTATAAAATTTAACAATGGTAATATACTTTGGAGAGTGACAATTTAATCATGGAAACAGAATATTTTCTATAAAATATTACATGTTAGTCAAGCACGAAAAGAAGATTGTTTCTGTTATAAAAGTTAAGTACTTTACAGCATGTTGTAAAATGGTTACCCTATTAACAAAGCATCTTTGATGGGCGGATAGGGAACCAGTTGGGAAAAAATGATGATGGTTTTTCCAATATGGCAATAGTCCCATTTTGTAAAATGTGTATAAAAAAGCCGCCATTTTCTCACTAGGATGTTTGACGGGGAAAGGGGTGGTAGCTAAACAATCGTTCAGGGAACGATATTCTTACAGAGATATTGCAAGGAAGAGACTCAACGGAGGGGTACCAAACTGTGGATCCGATGGAAACAAAATATAAAACATGCTAATATACTCTGACCAGAGGTAGCGAACTAAAAACGTAGGGAAACCATATAACGTACGCGTATCATTCACATATTTCATTTTATTGTATCTGAGGAAACATGCTTTGAATGATATTCGGGTTATAATTTTTTATTTCCTTTTACTCGTAGTTTGAAAATCATTTCAGTATTATTCTGGCGAAAAAGGTTTTTATGTAAAATTTTAAAGTTATTTTATGATGTACATCAAGGAGTGGAAAAGAAATTGGAAAAGGTTTATTCTAATGCTGATTAACAATATGTATATACAATATTCAGGAATTCTTTATCCGTTTTGCATGTTTTTTTTAAATTCAGTTGTAATTATCCCATATTTCCAACGTAATTTGTAATATTTAATTTAATTCAGTGAAAATACTTAACTGATTGTTTTGTTTTTTTTTCCAACTTCTAAAATATGTTAATAAAAGTATTTTATAAAGCGTTTTTAATACAATCGATGACATGACCTTTATGCCATGATAAATAAAAGCAACTTCAAATTAAATAAGAATCCAAAACATACTGAAACATTTAAAAATGTAAACAATATACAAATACTTTCACCGCCTCCTCCATATCTATGCATTTTCTCATACAATTCGTTCTGTTTCTCTTGCTCTTCATCTTCCCTTTTACCTTGATTTAATTTATTTGTTCCAACCATACTTTTCTCGGTCGTCCTATACCACGACTCTCACTCACAGTTGCATTGTAAATTTGTTTAATCAGTCTTTTGTCAGTCATTTGTTCAACATATCGAAACTACCTCAACGTACTCCTTTTCCCCCTACCTAACACATCAGTTATCAGTTCATATTCATCCTTGATAATTTCGTTTCTTATTCTGTTATACATCTAGACCCCCTATATTTTTCTCAGTGCACGCATTTCAATTGCATTCACTAGGCTCCTTTAATTTATCTCCCATCTCCACGTTTCCCTTCCATATATCAATGTTGGCACTAATACACTATTGTGAACCATTTTTTTTTTAGATCTTTACATATTTTGGTTTCGTTATATTTCTTTTTTTTCGTATTGCTACTCACGATTTAATATTTCTTACCCCTTTTCTCTGTCTGAGAACATATAATACCAATAAATAGATTTTAAATTTTTTTTTCAATGACCACCCAAATATCATCCATCTTTATATTTATATATGTTAAAAGTGCTTCTAAATATTAAAAATACTAAACCTTAAGTTTCATAAAACATTTTAAAATTATACTGTCGCATTAATATATAGCAGACCCTCGATCTTGTTGTGAATAAATCTTTAAAAAGCATCATATATCACTCATTGTCCTATTTTTATATTAAATTTATATCTTACGTGCTCTCAGACCCCACCGAAAATCGTTTTTTTTATATTACATATTTCAAAAATGCCATTGTCCCTTATTGTAATCCGGTATTATGGAGCTATTCGATCAGCGTCCTGTTTTCCTCCATTGTCCGGCCTTTTTATGGTTGACAGTTTATATAATTTTTCCTACATGAAATAACACTTCCCCCCCAGAAAGTGGACCCTAGCCCCTCAGGCTTCGATGGTCTGAAACATCTGGACAATATTAGCAATGAAGGGATGAAACAAAAAGGAAACGCTTGTTAGTCGGGATTTATTTTGGCCAAATGTTTAATTTTCTTACTATACTCGTATATGTATAAGTATATTTTTTCAATAGGTCTACAATTGACATCGAGCTTTAGCAATTGTCATCGAGCTTTGTCTTTACCCGTATCTGTACTAAGTGACTGCATTTCCGTTTAAAATATATAAAATATATATTAGCTCATTGTTAAACCTACGAATTCAACTATTCTTTTTTTAGTAATATGTATTTTAAATAATGCAACTTTCAGAAACTAATTTACTTATATAAAAAAAAATTGTCATGTATGTTGATATTTTTGATTGAGTAAGTTTACTGTTCATACTGAAAGACTCCCACCCTTGTAAACTTACTTCAAACAGCGACTTATAAAATATTACACACGTTTTTAATGAAGAAATTTGTTTTTCCACCACTCTCATTTTTTAACCCTCCCATCTTCATTCTGATTTCACTGTTTTTTTTTCATTTGTTTATTAATGTTTTAAGTATTAGTAACGTACATTAAGATATTTCTTTTTTTTTGGAAATAACGTTGTAACCTTTCATTCAGCAACTTACACGTGTATGAGTAACATTATCTGGTTGGCTGGAAGATTTTGTTATATAGCAATAAACTCCTTATTTGTATTGTTTACAATAAAGTATCAATAATATTTTATTTTTTCATTCATTTGAATGATACTCCCTCTACATATGTAAGTTGGTGATGTACACAAGTTGAAGATCCTGACCAGGAGATAACATTATCTTCGGTTCCACTAATGTGGCTTTCATGTTTTAGAACCACCTGAGTAGGCATAACACTCGCTGAACGTCTTTGTACATGTTGGAAATACTACTGTACATTTTTAGTACGTGTTTGTTTTGTTATAGGACAAAAAAATTACCAGACTGGAATCTTTTTTTGTTTGTTTGGGTACCGTCGGTAGTCAAACCTGGAACCCTCAGGTGAAAGATAAGCGATTTACTAACTAGATCACGGAGGTTGCTTATTATTGTCGAACAAAGCTTAGATCTTTCGTTTTCCAGAATATTGTTCTCTTATGTTGCTTGGTGATTATCAAAACGCATTATTTTAGTTCATATAAATAAATTATCCTTAAGCTTTTTTCGATTATTTTTATATATAATTAAAAAATAAGAGATTGTTAAATATATGTTAAAGCTCCATTAAAAAAACATTAAGTATATCGTATGATATATCTGAAGAGATAGATCTGAGATTTGAGTTAGTGAAATCTAAAGTCATGGTGGTAGAAGAGTGTAAAAGAAAAAATAAATGTGATGTATAGACGAGTTATGAAAGATCAGAACAGTATGAAAAAATCTGCTACCACTGTAGTATTTCTCGGATGATAGAAAAGTTACGAGGGATGCGTGTTGCGAAAGGAAACACAGAAAATGCGGCCCTTAAACATATACACTCAAATCGGAGAGGATCAAAATCTGTGAAAATGATAGTCCACAACAGTATTTAAGTACCATCTTTGATATATGACAGTGAAACTTGGACGTGGAAAATACTAAAAAGAGTCGATTAATTGCTGTAGAAATGTCTCACTCAAAATAATGTATAGGGTGACAATATATGACAAAATACGGAATTAAGTAAGAAGGAATGAATGTTAACTTAAGGCTGATGTATTGAGTAAGACGATGCAGAGCTTTTAAGATGATTTGGGTATATAGAACAAATGAAAAAATATAGAAGACGTAGTAGACGAAGATTAAGGAAATTATGGTTAGATCAAGCGAATTATATTTTCAAAGATGAACATTTAAGAAGTCAGATAAATCGTTGGAGCTGTATGAGAAAGTGTATGGATATGCAGAGGGGAAATATGTGTGTCGAGATAAGAAAGTTTGGTGCTCTGTCTTCTCTGCCTTCCCCATCAGGGGAATGGCAGGATGGTATCTATGTTCAAAAATTCAATATGATACCCAAAAAGTGAGAAGCTAGTTCCGTTGTTTATTATTTTCCAATAAATATTTAAGAAATTAAAACCATTAAAAATGTATCTGTTGTGATGCGAAGTAATGGTCTCCTACCATATTTAAGGGTTAAAGAACATTTTTGATTTAAAGTAAAATGTTTCTATCAATAATCATTTTTATGGCTGCAAGACACAACTCGATGATTGCCTGTGATTTTCCAAATATGTACATTCTTGTAAAGCACGCGACACTATTTATTTGTTAATTTAATCTACGATCGATGCGGCCTTTAAAATAAACTCCATTTTTATGCAATAAAATTAGAGCTGTCAAAACATAAATTCTATCAAACAAGGCATGATGTCTTGCGTGTATCATATAATCCATTATTTTTTCAGTTTCTAATATGTCAAACCTTGATGTTGGGGGAGGGGATTGTAAGAATGAGGTTTAAACAACTATTCCAAAATAGAAGAGCGTGGAGATGTGTGGGGAAATACCTACATATTATATATCCCGAAATGAAGAAACCTAAACCGATTCTGTTTAGGGAACAACAATTTTAATTATGGCTCTAAGATTTATAGTCTTATGAAATGAAACGACAATCAACATCGACATCAGGTTATGAGAACAATAAAAAAGTCATGCACTTATGGAAAGTATAAAAATAGGTAATCTCCCACATGCTCCTGCACAATATACTCATTGACAATCACTTTTCATTAAATATTTTCTAAAGATTTAAAACTTTTTACAGGCCATAATCCCAGGATAAATCAATTTACCAAAGAACATACAAGGGACTGCTAGACATGATAAAAAAATCACAAACTATTTATCAAATAATATATTACGTTTTTGTAAAGCGTGCGCTATGTATTTCTTTGTTTATTTCATGAACGGACAATGTTGACAGAAGAAAAATATCCCAGATTTTTATGCAAGTAACATATGAAATTCAAGCTATTAAAAATATAAATTTAATGGAATATAGCTCCATGTCTAATGTGCATTTTATGGTCTTCGGACAAATGTTATACCGTTAAAATTTATTGCATTGTTAATTAATAAGAAGCCTGTAACACCATATTTAATGTGAAAAAAATATTAACTTACATCCTTTTATTGTAAGTCTTTTTTTCCTTAACAGAAATGAAATTCGTTGAAGAAGGAAGTCATGCATTTGGTGTAGGCCGAATATTCACACGGGTTTATTGTTCCCGCTGGGCGGGAAACGTGAAAGCGAATGTTGTCTATGGTGGCGCCCCAGCATAGCAATGAGCGCTGAGCACTGCTCACAATGCTCACTGATCGGGGTACCATAAACATCTTGGTGAATAAGCTATGGTGCTGGGAATAACTGGCAATCGTATCCTAATCGCAAATAATAAAAGGGGATATTTCTTTGATTTCAGATTCTGTCTTTTTGAAGGTGATTTGAAAAACATCAGAGTTGGTTTTATTGTTTCTCTACTCCCTTTTATAAATTGTTATATTTTTCATTCAAATGAATACTTTTCAGTATTTTTTGTTTAAAAGGCATGTCATATACAACATGCAAAAATACGTGAAGACACACAATTTAATAAATATATTGTATTTTTTTATGATCTTAATATATAGCTATTAGATCTTAATATATAGCTATTATATTATATTAAAATTGGTAAAAAATGATCCTTAAAATATAAAACAAGATTTCATTATTATATTCAAATATTTTTTAGAATCCTAGAAATAAAAATTTTCTTATGTCAATTGATCTATAATGATCTTGAGATTATTAAAAAATTACATAAAATACATCGTCACCTCTCGTAACAAATAATAACATATTTTATTTTCCTTGGAAGTAATTTTAAATAAGTAATATTGTTTTTTTCCATATTAAAATTAACTTTATTTTGACCATTGATTTGTTAACGATTATCAATATTCAGGTTACTAAAAATATTTTTTTGTCTAGAAAATTTTCAGGTGTCCGATAAATTTATCTCAATAAATGAACAATCAAGGATTTCTTTTAGTTGCAGAAATATGTTATTATTGAATTTGATATGATCACAAAAAAATATCTTTTTTTAAATACATTAAAAATGGTTGTTCACATATACAGGGTGTCCCAAAGAGCAACGTCAAGCCGGTATCGAGGAAGAGGCCAGCTTATGACGGTTCAGAATTCAAAAAAAATTCTTGAAAAAGCCTTATACTTTTCGAGTTACAGGCATTTCTTCGAAAATTGTGAAAGTAGCTACCCTGAGCCGAATGTTTGTATACTGTGACTACAAATTGCCATATTTTATGATTTTAATGATTGTATCGTAATCCTAGATAGCCCTGCTATTAGTCGGAGTCAGATATAAAACAAAAAAAAATCTGCACGTTTGGGAAAAAAATTGTTTTTGTCCGATCATAAAAATTAATATTTTTTATCAGCTAACTTTAACTCATCATACTGTAAACATAATGTACTACGCTAACCTGGCAAGTTACATAAAAAAATGGCTTGTTTAGTCAGAATTTCAAAATTATAATACTACTCCTTTAAAAATAATTTTAAAACATTAATTTCTGTAATTAAAGATCGAATTCAAAAAATTTGAGCGACACAAACGATACTGCGCATGCACGAGTTAGAGTAATACAGCTAGTGTCGCTATTTTTTATATGTAATATCTAGTTCCTGTCAAAAATGGTGTCTTGCCAGGTTAGCGTAGAACATTATTTTTACAGTATGATGAGTTAAAGTTAGCTGATAAAAAATATTATTTTTTTATGATCGGACAAAAACAATTTTTTTTTCAAACTTGCAATTTTTTTTTTGTTTTATATCTGACTCCGACTAATAGCAGGGCTATCTAGAATTGCGATAAAACTATTAAAATCATAAAATATGGCAATTTGTAGTCACAGTATACAAACATTCGGCTCAGGGTAGCTACTTTCACAATTTTCGAAGAAATGCCTATAACTCGAAAAGTATAAGGCTTTTTCAAGATTTTTTTTTAAATTCTGAACCATCATAAGCTGGCCTCTTCCTCAATACCGGCTTGACGTTGCCCTTTAGGACACCCTGTATATATGTAGAGTTAGATAAATATTCCAAGTTGAAAAGTAATTTTCCTCTGAGGGCTAGGATTTCGTTCTGATTTATATTCATTCATACACACATATTATACAATAATACCAGCTCTACTCGACGATTACGAATCCACTCATCATATCTAATGAATTTGGATAGTTTAATATACGTAAGAGTAAGCTTTAATAATATTATCACGAGTTACTACTTATCGAGTTTCAATATTTTATAAATGGGCGTAATTCAAACGGTACCATTCATTCATGCCATCTATGTATTGGGTGTTAACATAGGGCAATAAAACAAACATATTTAGTTTTGATGTTTCTTGTGTTGAATGTAAAAACGAATTAAAAAAAAGTGAAGATTAAGTCACGATAGCATGTCAAAGAGGAAATTGATTGTGGGCCTGTTGAAACTCAGAAGAATTTTATTTTTTAAAAATTTATTTATAATTTTTACAATAATATATGATAAGCACTCTTCTGCTTAATCAGGAGTGTGTCTGTCCTAAGGCAGGTCGTTTACATTAAAAAAAATAAGAAAAAAACAAAAAGAAATAAAGAAATATATAAATGAGGTATAAAAATCATTAGTATAAATTAAAGTAGTATGAAACATCCCACAACAATCCCATTATATATAAATGAGTAATTAAATTAAAACATTTATTTTTAAAGGATCTTTCACTTATTGGTATCATTAAAAATGACACTTTACAATGACCAAGAAAAGTTTAAGGATAAAAGAACTGCACAAGAAATATTTCTCTATCGTGATTTTCGATTAATTTTAATTTTCATCTTGTTTTGACGTTATTATCCCCAGCAATTATTAAAAAGGTGATTATTACGTTATTAAAGAAGAGATTGAGAACATGTGAGAGATATGAGTGAAATGTTTTATGTCATTAACTAAAGACGAGGGTCTCAATTGCCAGACCACTTTCACTGTTAGAAGACAATTCATAGAGTAGGCATATTCTTTCAGGTGGCATTCGATTTACGTTCTTTTCGATATCTGCGATTTTCTAGTTCTTGAGGACATCTTACAGTTTCGAAAGTGTCATTCACGTAGTCACGGCTTTTCTAATTTGATTGTACTCTCTTACTGCTAAGTCCAGACAGTTTATTGAAAAATATGCAAATGGTGACGGCGAGTGACCGTTAACGGTGAGTACGTGTATTTCTTGACATACAGAAATCCCTTCGAGCTAACCAGGCAAGAGCAGATAAGCGCCAATTTTTGGGTGAAAGTTTACAACATTATTTTGAAAACGAAAAAGTAAAACGTAAACATTAAAATACATGTAGAAAAAAAAACAGTTCAAACAAAATAAGTGCAAATGTTACAAAAGAGTGAGAAATGAGAAAAAAAGAAGAAAGTTGGAGTTTTCGAGAAACATATTTCACCACTTAAATATATATATTTTTAAGTCTCTGTTTAAAGTAAGCCAACGAATGTGAGAGACTTAGGCAGCCGGTATTTGGTATTTTTATAGTTCTTATTCGGAAATGAAATTAATAAAAATGTTCTAAAATAAATAACACCAAATTTAAGATAAATTTAAAAAAATGCTTTATCCAAGAGCATCTATTCGGAACAACTGAGTGTCGCGGACAAATTGTCAAAAATTAGCCTAAGACGAAACCTGTAACTTTATTGAGTAATTAAGAACGATAAAACACAGAGTTGGAAAAGCCTTGTGGTTACTGCGGGTGTGAAGGATGGCAACAAGAGGAAGATACCCAATGCATAGGACGACCAAATGACGGTCTCGAATCAGATTATTCTTAACCCCTGTTTTCCAACATACAGATGAAATAAATGAAGAGGAATTTTCCAAAGAGATATTATGGGAGTCGCGACATTCAATAATGAGCATTACTATTCGAAGATGTTTTTTGAAACATTTATATTTGAGTTACACACTAAACAAGACAGCAAGGAATAATAATTACAATCGTAATTCAGTCCTCATCCCTGCATAGTGATTAAATCTTAACAATATTACTTAAGGGGAGTAGAAGCTTTGGATACATTTGAAGGGTGAAATAAGTCCCACCCTTTGACATGTTTAATTGTTTCAATTATGAATCGTTAACGACGCTTAACATAAAATTTTTAATGAATCTATAGGTATATAAATGTGTCTCCCTACAACTTTATTGAAAATTTATATGAGGAAGTATTTTGAATGAAATCCATACACAGAAAGTCCCATTTAACGTTTGTATTTTTAAAATAAGTAGTAAACAATTTTTTCTTCATTATTTAAGCTTTCTATTTATATAAGAGACTTATTGAAATTTACGAATATATTAATGTATTTATTTATTCCAAATAAATAAGAACAATATCAAATATTCACCTCAAAGTTAAATTTGATGTTCAAAGCAAAGAGAGGTCGAGTAAGTGGTTATATAACAGTTATTACCAAAACATTTGTAGTGAGCTCAAATTAGGATTTTGCTTACGGCCATTATACTGAGATGTCACTATTTATTTATTACGTGCCTTTGACTCAGAGTTTCAAGGGAACGGGTATAAATAATTGTTTTAATCAAACTCATCATGCGTGAAATTGTGTGATCTAATTCCAAACATTATATTATACTTAGAGCGTACAAAGAGATAATAAAGCCATCTTGGTATAATTGGATGGTGTTTTCATCATCTTACCGAGTTGTATTACTCCCTACGGAATAAAAAATACTCTTAGATATTTGGTAGTTTTGTTTCAAATGCTCTGTGACCTTTATGATATAAGTATTGTATATTATGTTTAATAACACATGCTGGATTTTTTATACGTGGGTTATGACTGCAATGACCTTCATGATCTAGTTGGTAAGACGGGTTCGATTCCTGTTTCTCATAGGATTCTAGACTGTCATGTTTATTATAGGATTCTAGACTGGTTTTCACTTAAGGCTTCTTTAAAATCTTTTTGGTCGGTCGTAAGGTATTGCAACATGGAAATAAAATCGCCAGTATATAGCAAAATTGTAATAATAAAAAAATGTACATATTTCTTATTACTTAGCCTGTAACAGATATTTTAAATAAAATTAAACCCGATACTTGGGATCGATGGATTACAGATTGGGACATTACCGATATAAATAAGAGCTCTGGAAATAAATGAATCCATCAATCTATCTCTGAAACTGCGGTTTAATATAAGAATGAACAAGACGAATGTGTCCATATTGGCCATTGCGTAGTGACTAGTCACTTTTATAGAATGGGATTGTAGAATATCATACATTACAGGTCGTGTTTTTTGGTTGCCATTTACATAACAGTTTTTGTACATGAAATATGTGTTATGTTCATATCTTTCATACATTCAATATATGTTTTATTTCTATATTGTTTTTAACGTTGTGGAGGTTTAAAGACATTGTAATTGATTTTATCAAACACTGTTTATTCCACTTTTTTGTAACGGTATAACCCTACCGGTTTCAAGGCTTTCACCTCATCACAACCAAGATTTTTGTGCTCCCCTGAAGATGAGGTGAAAGCCGTAAAACCGGTAGGGTTATACCGTTACAAAAAGTGGAATAAACAGTGTTTGATACTATATTTCTTCTCTCCTCGATAAACTTTTCCAGTTATATATTAGATAGGTTTTGATTGTTTTTTATTGTAAATTGATCATAATTAAATTAGAAAACCTTCTAGTTTATTTGTGGTGCCTTGAGTAAATATTTAAGCTTCCTCATAGAATTATAATAGTGATGATACAACAATCATCTAGTGCAGGTGGATTACTGATATATAAAAAAACAAGTCCTCTTCTTCTAAACCTAAAATACTTTATCAATTTGTTTTTATTTATTCAAAAATATACATCCAAATGACACGAATTTATAAATAAAAATCAACAAAAGTATTCTAAATGACATATTTTACTCATTGTAAATTTTAGTTTGACGTTAATATGCAAAACATAACTTAACACACAAAACATATTTCTCCAGTTCATTTGATGTATTAAAAAAGCATATATCTATCATCTTCTAGTGTATGTAAAAATATCAGACCAAACGAGTTAAATTTGTCATAAAAAACCTTGTTCCATACAAACTTATTTATAGCTATGTGATGTTTTTCAATCATTACGAAATAGGCAAAAGTTTGGGTCCCTTATGCACCTTTTTTTCATTCAACATGATAATCTAGAATACAAAAATTTGCCAATGGCTATAATTATACAAAATATATTATTTATAGTTAAAACATTAACATTGTGGAGGTCTAAGGACATTGTACGAGTAATTTGTTTTATCAAACACTCAAAAAGTGGAATAAACAGTATTTCATAAAAAAAATTACAATAACTATACAAATATGAGTATACGAAAAAAATACTGAAGAGCTAAAAAATTCTATGTTTAACAAAAAGCTAACTTGATTTTAATTTCATACATGGAATTTTTATTTTTAACTAGCTGTACCCGGCTGGTTAAATGGAAAAGAAAGAAAAGAGAAAGCACACGTTCATAATATGTTTAATTTCTCAATGCTTGTGGGTATACAATATTTTTGACGTCTTTCAGCCACTCTCAGCCTGTCGCATTCATTCTGTTGAGAACGAAGCAGATCTGAAGCTGCAGAACGCGATTACCGTGCTCGCAACCATGCATCCTCAAGTCTGGCTGCACGTCGCTCTGCTGCTTCATCGGCATTTTGATGAACTAAATCAGATCGATTGCACTGAAAAAGAAGAAAGTTAGAACAAAAACATATAAAATTGTGAAACATTAAAAAAGGAACTGAATAATATTGTTAAGTTCGTAGACGTCATTGTTCTTGGCGGCAAGAATAGCTCGTTCATTCAACCAATCGTGATTCTTATAATTGATTTGAATATTGGGAAATACTTTTTCAACCAATTCTTCTTTTAACGTCACTAAATTCCAGAAGTTATTTGGCAATGAAATTCATCCTGAGGTCATATCAACCGGCACCTTTCTGTTCCCAATTTCCAGCAATTGATGTGAGAATATCTCCGCTGATCAATCGCCTGTCGCATTCATTCTGTTGAGAACGAAGAAGATCTGAAACTGTAGAACGCGATCGCCGTGCTCGCAACCGTGCATTCTCAAGCTGGCTGCACGTCGCTCTGCTGCTTCCTCGGCATTTTGAGCTTGCTGTGTACCCTCAGTACATTTCTTGGCGTCTCTGAAAGAAAGGGATCAAATTAATCACATATTCGGTTTATGTTTCTGAATAATTTTGTTAACAATATCGTTGATATGCCCGATATATTGACATAAATTATTTTCCGCACTCCTGTAAGAAACACGCGGAACTTTTAATAATTCAAATTTATAAATAGTAATTTGCATATAGTTAAAAAAATCTAGGATGAGTCGTGTGATAGCTCACAAATTTGCCCCAATACAACCTTGTAAAGACGTTCAGTAATTTTCATTATTTTATCAACTTTAATATAAGCCTCGATTCTAATAAATAGCAAGTTATTTGGGTAAATACATTACAAAAAACTTACAAGAATGACCAATTAATACATCTTGTTACAAATAAGCAAACATGTGGCAGTTTGTAAAAATCAAATAATATTTGGTGATGTTTGTCAAAAGTCACTACGTTAGTCTGCATTGGCTAGGGATGGGGTATTCGATAATTGGATTTTCGATTTTTTTATACCTAAAATGAAATGTTCGTAATTAGTATTAATTCATTGTGGATATTGGTATATTTAAAGATAGATACAAGTCATACAATACATTAGAAAGACAGTAAAATTAAAATTAGGAATTAAAACGTCAGTTTAGTGAAAAACAATTTTTCGATTAATAAAAAAACTATTCGATTTGTAAAAAAAAACGATTTTACCCCATCGCTTTGAGACAGGACGTTTAAAACGCCACACGACTCATCCTAGATTTTCTGAATTATAGTAACATACACAAATACACATATTCGGTTCGATGTTTCTGAATAATGTTATTAACTATATCGTTGATACACCCGATATATTGACAAAAATTATTTTCGGTACTCCGGCAAGAAAAACGTGAAACTTTTAATAATTCAAATGTATAAAAAGTAATTTGCATACTTAGTAACATACACAAATACATATGTACCATCACATGACCGTGTCACTCCGAAGAGGCCAATTTCATGATATAAAATGAACTCAAATGAAAATCAAGCGACACAGTTCAATTTCCCCGCTATTTGCACTGAAAAATAAGAAAAACAATTAAAAAAAAACTAAATGAAAGACAGTAGGTATTGTTAACGACGCACACTGATTACAAAATGGCGCATAAAATATTTAGTATAGCGTGTGTTGCTTTTACGTCCAAACAGATGGTCCTGTTTTTCAACACACGCGTATTTGAATAATAAATATTATATTTATTATTAAATATTAATGATTTAATATTTAATATTTGAAATCAAAATGAAAATAAATCGAAATCTATGTTGCGTGTATTGCCGTAACGTTCAACAGGGGGCGCTCCCATTGTTTCGTCTGTTTATTATACTTTTTTATATACAAAAGTATATATAAACATGCTTGTATTCGAATGCAACCTTTCGTCAAAAATTCAAATCAATCGGTACAGAACTTTCGGAGATTTGAGATTTTTAACATACGAACATTTACATTTTTATTTATATAGATTATTTATTATTTAATTATTTATTATTTCATATTTAAAATTCGAAATCAAAATGAAAATAAGTCGAAATCTATATTGCGTGTGTTGCCGTAACGTTCAACAGGAGGCGCTCTCATTATTTCGTCTGTTTATTATACTTTTTCATACACACCTGTATATAAAAAAGTATATATAAACATGCTTGTATTCGAATGCAACCTTTCGTCAAAATTTCAAAGCAATCGGTGAAGAACTTTCGGAGATTTGGTATTTTTAACATACGAACATTTACATTTTTATTTATATAGATTATATTCATATTTTATTTCTTTTTAAAAGTTAACATCTTCATACTTACTTATAACTAGATAACAATACTATCAACAATTTTTTTATAGACACGTACATGTCCACTCGTTTAGGCTGCTTGCATTTCATCACGTTCACTAAGCCCTCCCTTTAACTATGTAACATACTCGTATGTGAACTGGTCAGGTAACACATCAATTATTCATCTATTACTTTTTAATAAAGCTATGTTTGGTTTTATTTATTATTGTCAAGGTTTATATAACATTTCTATTGAACACAGTACAATTGAACTAGTATACTAATCTTCATCATCATCATCATCATCAATGGCGCTACAGCCCATTGTGGGCCCCGGCCTCCTCCAGCAGTCGCTGCCATTCCCCCCTATCCTGGGATGCACTCCTCCAGCCCCTGATGCCAATCACGTTTGCATCATTCTGCACCCCATCCATCCACCTAAGCCTCGGTCTACCCACGCTACGTCTTCCTTGGGGCTTGGAGAAGAGTACTTTGTTAGGCATTTCCTCTTCTCCCATTCTTGCTACATGCCCCGCCCAACGTAGCCTCCCAATTTTGATGTATTTTATGATGTTGGGCTCTTTGTATATGCTGTATAACTCCTCATTATATCTCACTCTCCAAGATCCATTTTCCTGTATGGGTCCGAATATTTTTCTGAGTATTTTTCTTTCAAATATTAGAAGAGAAGATTCGTTCTTCTTACTCAATACCCAGCATTCAGACCCATATGTGAGGACAGGTCGTAGCAGTGTCTTGTAAATGGTAAGTTTTGTCCTTCTGGACAACAACCGAGATATAAGGTGTTTTCTCAGACCAAAGAAGCATCTATTTGCCATGAATATTCGACGTTTAATCTCGATAGATGCATCATTAACACTTGTCACTATGGATCCCAGGTAGGTGAAGGTGTTTACACGTTCTATTGTATGAGAACTTATATTAATCGTGGTAGGTGTCTGGTTATTACGGGGTGCTTTAGTGGCTATCATATATTTGGTCTTATCGGAGTTGATGCGAAGTCCCATTCTGTTTGCGGCCCTCTCCAACTGAACAAATGTCTCCATCATTGCTTGTGGGGATCTACCAATAATGTCAATATCATCCGCGTAGCCCAGTATTTGGCTTGATTTGTAGAAAATTGACCCATTTGTCTGTACTCCGGATTCTCTTACACACTTCTCTAGAGCCATATTAAAAAGTAGACAAGCTAGTGCGTCTCCTTGACGCAGTCCATTCATTGTGTAAAATGGTTCTGAGATATCATTCTGAATCCGGACTCTGCATTGTGATTGGTTCATAGTGAGTCTAACCATCCTTATGAGCTTGTTAGGAATACCCAAGTCCTTCATGGCCGCATAGAGTTGAGAGCGGTTAATGCTGTCATATGCAGCTTTGAAATCGATAAAGAGGTGGTGTGTATCGACATTATACTCTAGGGTTTTTTCCAATATTTGACGGAGAGTGAACATCTGGTCTGTAGTGGATCTCCCCGGACGAAATCCGCTTTGATATTGGCCTACCAGGTCTTCAGCGTACGGCAGCAATCTGGAGAACAGGACACCGGCAAAGACCTTATATGATGCATTCAGTAGGGTAATTCCTCGGTAGTTGGCACATTGCATTGTATCACCTTTTTTGTGGAGTGGGCATATGATTCCAGTCCTCCAATCGTCTGGTACAGTTTCTGAGTCCCATGTTTTCTCCACGATGGTATGGATCATAGTGGTTAGTTCAGTTCCTCCGTACTTAAGTAACTCACCAGGGATATCGTCATGTCCTGGTGACTTATTATTTTTGAGGTTTTTTATGGCTGTTTTTACTTCCATTAGACATGGTGGGGGTATGTTTTCTTCGTCCTCAGCATAGGGATTCTCTGTATCAATGTCATCGGAATGGTTGTTATTAAGAAGTTCCTCAAAGTGTTCGGCCCAACGTTTCAAGATATCCACTGTATCGTTAAGAATTTCGCCATGTCTGTTTTTACAGGCAGTTACCCTTGGTTTATACTCTTTGCGCTGCTGATTAATCCTCCGGTAGAACTGTCTACATAATCCCCGTGAGTTGAGGTTTTCCAGCTCACTAATCTGGGACTGTTCCCACTCTTTCTTTTTCATCTTGTGGATTTTCTTTTCATCCCTTCTTCTCCGTTTGTATTCCTCAGCATTGCCTCTGGTATTCCGCTGTTGTAATCTGTGATATGCCTCATTCTTCTTCTGTGTTACCTCTGAGCACTCATTATCGAACCAGTTAACCGGCCTTCCAGATTCAACACATCCAAGTATTTCAGCAGCAGTTCTCTTGACGATGGTCCGGCACTTTTCCCATACACTATTGGGTTCTTGGGTTCCATCCACTTCAGCGAGTTCTCCATTAAGTTTTTCCACATATTGGTTACGCTTCTCACGGTCTTTCAATGCTTCTGTATTAAATTTAATACTAATCTTCAGAGTTGTTTAATCACGCAGTAAAAGTAATGCTCTTCGTCCAAAACCAGTGTAAAATATCGCCGTTAATACTCGTACATTTTACTCCTCTAATACTTGCTATTTTAGATTAGTAAAGTAAATTTAACAATACTTATTACAAACCAGAATGATATAAAAATGGCTTTAAGCGAAAACCAAAATGGAAATCATTTAAAAAAATGGGTAATCATCGGGGATGAACTGCGACTCTCAGAAGACAGACGGTATTCCACGAAGATGTTTCTAATTAATATACGAGTATATGAATAAAAGAGACATAGACTTAAAATAAAATTATAATAAATCAGAATAAATCTTTATTTCAACTTAGGCTTGAAATAATAATCTATTAAGTTTTCACCGCCAAGCCTTTGGATTCCTTATTTTTTTAATGTAAGTATTTTTATAAACGAACTATTTATTCACCATTGTTAAGATCATCAACGCTGATCATTGTTTAAATAAAATAATATTATTATATATTAATAGATGTTTATAGAAAAAGGATCCATCACGTATAGCACATTATGTATTTTGGTTTATAAAATATCGATTAGCCATACTTCAATCCTTTATTTGCAAAAAATAAACCAGTTAAGTGTTGTTTATAGTTAAGGCATTAACGTTGTGTAGGTTCAAAGACATCGTAATTTATTTTTATCAAAAACTGTTTATTCCACTTTTTTGTGACGGTATAACCCTACCGATTTCAAGGCTTTCACCTCATCTTCTTTGTTTGCGCTCCCCTGAAAATGAGGTGAAAGCCTTGAAACCGGTAGGGTTATACCGTTACAAAAAGTGGAATAAACAGTGTTTGATAAAAATAAATTACAAACCAGTTAAGTGTTTATTTTACAATTAAAATCCGTTTCAAAATTGTTGTACTATATACAAAGCGGTTATTATTTTCACATATAATCTCTAACAGATAAAATGTTGGTTGAATATTTTTGGAAACATACGAGTAAGTACAATTAACAAAAGAAAACGTTCAGATATGTTTTTTGTATTCTTTGGCAATACCATTTCTCAATGAGACCAATGTACCAATTACTGTCTTCATTTTACTTATTCGTATCTAACAAACAGTTATTCTTTATCTGATCATTTTTTACTGTATAATAAATTGCAGTATCAAATATTCTTCGCTAGGCACACATTGTTACGGCATTTTATGAAGTTTTTATCACTCTTTTTCAAAGTACAAGGCATTGTTTTCAATTTTTTTAATGGATACAAAAACACTAATGTTAAATTTCGTTTTTATGATATTTTTCAACTGATTTTTTTTTTTATTAGACTTTCGCTGTATACATCACAACTTGGCGGACTTATTGCCATGTAGAAATCTCTTCCAACGAACCAGAAATATAGTGAAGAGGCCATAAGTGAAAACCAGGCTAGAATCTATTTTTTTTAAATCTAGGTTCCAAAGGGAATCAAACCAGTAACCTACGGGTGGGAAAACAGTCAACCTACCAACTAAGTCATGCAGGTCATCACATCAAAACACAAAAAAATAAATACATTTGTCAACCATAATTGATGAGAACACTCTGCTCTCTGGGAATTGGGGATTCGATTTAAGCTGGTATCAGATTTTTTTAGAAGGGATTTCATTAAAGGCCTCTTTAAACATATTTCTGGTTGGTTGAAAGAGATTTCAACAAAGCATACCAAGTTGAACTGTAAAACAAAAGTATTATACAACACTTAACAACATTGGTTGTCGAGGTTTTCAATATGAAAAAACAAAAGAAAGTGAAAGAAAGCGAATGTTTAAAATGAAAAAAAGGGATGAAAAGACTAGATTTTCGTTTGAAGAGAAATAGGATATTTTTATTCAATTTAAAATGATTCCATTTCAAGTACATGCCAGGACTAAAATATATATCCATTAATTAGCGGAGCAGTTCGCATTTCAATCTCTATGCAAATAAATTAGCCACCTAGCTCGGCAAGCTTCTCGTTTTAATTACCTCGAAAAAGTGAGCGAAGAGGGATTTTGAAGAAACCACAATTAGGGAGACTAATTTTTCCCGGGGCACTAAAACAAAATGCTGAAAACTTTTCTTCATACGCCCGGCGCGGAGGGGTGGTGGAAACTTATGAAAGCAATTAGACGGAAAGACAGCTCAGTGAAACTGATAATTTTCTCAAATTTACTTTTCCATCTACGTCTCCCGTCTTCCGCCAGACAATTATTCTCCTTAAGGGATTTCCTCTGGAGCTTGTATTAGCGTTAATAGCCTGCGTAATGATATGCCATCTCACTGAGCGATCGCTCAGGATTATGATAATATTCGTCTGTATTATTTCTCCAGAAGTCCGCGCCATTTTCTCTACTCCGGGTACAAATAGGTTACATTATTTGGAATGGCGACTACGCACTTGTGTCTGCAGTGCGAGCATCAAATTAACAAGTAGGCTATTTCAATGCAGGACCTTTACTAGTTGATTGAAACATCTAATAAATTTTTATATTATTATCAGATAATTATTTTTGAAATCATATAACTATAATTTGTTTGTTGTTTATAGTTAAGGCATTAACGTTGTGGAGGTTTAAAGACATTGTAATTTATTTTTAACAAACACTGTTTATTCCACTTTTTTTATGACGGTATAACCCTACCGGTTTCAAGGCTTTCACCTCATCTTCAGGGGAGTACAAACAAGACTAAATGCTGTTCGAATTGTCACCGACATAGACACTTCAACGGTTGGAGGCGGGAGGGGTGAGGGGAAGGCTATGTATAATTTCGGCCAGGAGCGGGGAGATTTTGGGGAAATAACTATTCAACAGATGCTCCGATCGGTATACTGACTTAGAAATTTCTAGGGCCTCTAATCTGTCCAATTTATTTCCGTTGCCGCTAATATGTAAGAATTTGGCATCATCGATAGAAAAAGTATGATTCTCACGGTGACAATGATTAGCCATTTCAGAATAAATTAGAGGATTTGTTAAGGCAGATTGGTGTTCACGAAATCTCTTTTCAAAAGATCTTCCTGTCTTTCCTATATAGAAATTATCACAGTCAGCACATAAAAGTTTATACACACCGTTGTTGCTAAGTATTCCATTTTTGCCTTTCCCATTAAATAAGAGTTTCCGGAGATTAAAGTTAGTGTAAAAAGCTGGCTTTATGTGACTTGGAATATTTTTGGTTATTTCATTTGATATATTTTTTATAAATAGGACTTTGCTCCATTTATAGGTATGCTTATAGGTGTCGTTAAATATATAATCTTTTATAAGTTTCTTTTTTGTTTTGTTTTTTAAAAGTGAATCAATGAGGCTTCCAAGATAGCCATTATTTGTAGCAATTTTTTTGATGTTTATTAATTCCTTTTTAAAATTGTCGTCGGTTAATGGGACACTGAGCAATCTATGAAGCATACAGTTAAAGGCGGCGAATTTATGATTATTAGGATGGTTAGAAGTTGCTGGAATTATAGAGTCTGAATAAGTATTTTTTCTATATATATCAAAGTCAAATGTGCCTTTTTTCCGAGATAATGTTAGGTCCAAGAAATTTAATTTTCCGTCCTGTTCTGTTTCTAATGTAAATTTTATAAAACTTTCTATAGAATTTAAATATTTAAGAAATTGGTGTAATTGTCTATCGGTACCCATCCAAACACAAAGAATGTCATCTGCATACCTAAACCAGCACAAAACATTTTTGGTTAACTTAAACTTACTCCTAAAAATACATTTTTCAAAATAGTTCATAAATATTTCACTGAGAAGGGGAGACAACGGTGAGCCAATAGCCAATAGTCAGTATACCGATCGGAGCATCTGTTGAATAGTTATTTCCCCAAATCTCCCCGCTCCTGGCCGAAATTATACCTAGCCTTCCTCTCACCCCTCCCGCCTCCAACCGTTGAAGTGTCTATGTCGGTGCCAATTCGAACAGCATTTAGTCTTGTTTGTACTCCCCTGAAGATGAGGTGAAAGCCTTGAAACCGGTAGGGTTATACCGTCATAAAAAAAAGTGGAATAAACAGTGTTTGTTAAAAATAAATTACAAAATATAATTTGTTTATTAAAATTTATTATCCACTTGTAATAAGAACGGTGGATATGTTTTTCAATTGAAAATATGCTATATTTTTTTTAATTCCGATGATTTCTATGGCCCAATAACACAATTGCTATTTTCTATCCATCTAAGTCTAAAGTGCAAGGTGTGGGGGGAAGAAGTATACTAAAGAAAGCATGGCTGTATCAAATGGATCAGATTTTGAAAGAAAATAAAGTGAGAAGTATGAATAAAAAAATGTAGGGTATTATGAGATACATGAATGTAGAGGAGTGGAAAGTGTGCTTGGATAGAAAAGTATGATGATCTGTCTTATCTGCCTATGCCGTAATGGACATGGCGTGTTGATATGCACGAGTAACATATTACAGTGTACATTTTTCATGATCAGCCCCGAATGGCTAGTAGGTTGCCTAATAAGAAGTTGGAGATGGTATGTTGTGTGAACACAGTCCAGGACTAAATTGGTTGGAAGCGGCAGTGTTGCCCAAAGACCGAGGTTCTCTTAAGTGAAGATTTGCACTAGCGAGACTAAAACTCCTAACTGAAAGAATAAGGGTAATACAATGATGAGAAATGAATAAACACCAAGCACATCAACAAAGATCTTCCTGTATCTATGAATAATTTTCTTCTTGGTTTTCAACTTATTGTATTAAATTTTCGTTATACGAGTATGCAGTACAACCTGATGTGTGGAAATCTGTTCCAACTAACCAGAAAGACGTTAAACAAACCTTAAGTGTAAACCAGACTAAAACCCTTTTTTAACACCTGGGTACCAATGGGAAACAAGCCCACAACCCACGGGTTGGTGACATACATTTTATCAACTAGGCCATGGAGTTTATGAAAACTGATTTATGTCTACCCGTTAGTCTTCTTCTTCTTATTCGTGCAGTAGATTTTTGATCCGTTTACTGCATTATTCCTGGGATGCAAGCTACTAGCTATCTTTTCATATCTTTGGGGGTCTGGTGTTTGACTACCTACGGGATAACCATGAGTAACTTTATCCAGGGAATCCTAATTTCAACCATTCGTTGAACGTGATATCGACAACAACTTCTTATTTGCTTTCTTCATCTCACGATGTCTTCGGGTTTACGAATTCTTCTTGTTTCTTACTCTGCCTCAGAGTGTTTTACTAGTTATGTATGGCACGACTTTAATTTATGTTGTTCTAAGGAGTACCTTCATGTATACGGGTTAGTATTTATATTACTAATAAATAGGCTATTTTTTGTTTGCTTTTATGAATAATATTGTGAAGACGTCGTATATGGGACTGTCTTGGATCAGAGTTTTTAGGGTGACTATTCGCACATATCTTGGAGTTTTTGGACAGCACTCAAGCGTTCGGCGTTAAAATCTGGTCTGGATCTTGGCATGTTCCAGAAATTCCCTCTACCGATCTTCGTCCTGGACAGTTCGTCATCGTCCTGGATAGTTCCTTATTTGAAGCACTGATAAGTAGACAGTATTCTCCCATCTCAATTTCGACCTGTCAACTCGTCGACGGCTTGCTGTTAAGGTGGCGCTTTGGAAAATGAAACTCTTCTTTTGATTGTACCACATGTGCTTCAATAATCCGTCATACGCCTTTCTCTTGAGTAAGTTAAGGCGTATCTTGCATCTTTTAGTAAGGTTTTAAAAATGGGGATATAATGAAACAGTTTATTTTATTTAATAATATTTTTGTCATTTTTTTCCACGCAAATCGGATATCAGTTTTGAAAATAATTCCTTGAATCTTAGAAACGACGTTTGTTTTACTTTGTAGAGTCATGTTCATAAATTTTATGGAATAAAGAAAACACTTTTTTTATTCCCCACCAGTTAAACTTCCCCTGACAAGGAAAACGAAGGTGATTGAAACTGGTAGTTAACTCAAATAAAACAGTGGTGAATACAAAATAAAAATATGCGTTTTTTATTATTTTCTTAACATTAATAAAAAATAATCACTAGGGGTCAAGTCGGGGCAATAGGGTGGGTGATTTAAATCATAAAAACTTCAAAGTTGAATAACAATCTTTGCAGCAACAGAAGTGTGCACTAGCACATTGTCATGCAATAATCTCACGCCTCGTGACAGAGTTTCTCGGCGTTTTGTTTTGATGGCATATTTTAATTTATACATTAATGACGCATAATACTCGCCAGTTACCGAAGTGTTTTTTTCTTATGAAATCATGCCACGATAATTGTGCACAATTCGAAACCGTATAGTTTTGGAAAGCCCAAACCTTGCTGCTATTTATTTTGATTTAAGTTCTCTATCTTGTAGCCCTTGCTTTTGTACTAATGCGAGTGTTTCTGGAGTGAGTGCTTCTGTTGCTCTGAATTGCCGAGGGTCTTCTTCAATGAATTCTCTGCCTAAGGGAAACTGTTTAGCCCAATCTTTCTCAGGGGATTTACACGGATTTTTTTTCTGTAGATGCTATCTAAACGTCGTTCAATTCATGTTGGTGTTTTCCCTTCTTTTGAATGCCATTTGATAATCACGCGATATTTAATTTTTAACATTTCATTAAACTGTAATATAACCTAACCATGCGCTGGACGTGGGCGTCGGGGTATCTGTCCATACATGAATAAACTTGTTCACGGCGGAAACTTATGGACCTTAGTGTGATATTTATATATCTGATAACTCTGATACATGCCCAATTTCGTTTTCATGGTTACAACTCCAAATTTCATAACTTCTGCAGTCGTCTGTAATATTGATTCGCAAAAGTAACTATTGTATTAATTCGTTCGCTTGTGTAATTTCTCGACGTGAAAAGACACCCCGGAAGAGTGACTGAAAAACTTGATTCATTAGGCACATATTAAGTATTTTCTTCATTAACTAAAGGACCAAGGTTTTTGGATTAGGTTTTGAGAGATATTGAGGCAAAAAAGACTTCTGAGATTTTATTATGATGTCAATATCAACCACAGGCAGCAGCCAGCCAGCAGATCTTTTGAAAATTTGGTCTGATGGTATTGATTCCGGAGTTCCAGATAACCTTTTCTATGGTGATCGTAGATTTACCTATCTTCTTGTGCCATATCCTGAAAATAAACATTCTTCATTGTATACTAAGCTGTATATTCTAAAATTATGTTATAGTCAGTGAGCTTTATAATTGTCGCAAAAGTATCATAGAGAAACGTTATTTGTTTTTAAATTTTTAAACGATGTAAGTTTTTTCAATATATATTATACTTCTTCATAATTTTTTATTTAGACATTGATTGATTTTTCATCATATTTTTACAAACGTTATGAAGCTACGTATACAATAACAATTCGAAGTAATATATCAGAAAATTTAATAATTTAACGTTATCGATGTTTTGTCGTAACATTAGGGATAAAAATCTATATTCATACGTCTTGTTTAACAAAATAAACTAAGCTGGTAAAAAAAGTGGAATTTAATATAAACGTTTAAAATTAAAATTGATAACATTATTTACACGGGACCATTATGAAAGGTATTTCAAATTGAATTTTAACACTTTTGTATTGAATAAAAGCACTATACGAGTATTGAATGAAATTTTTCACAAACCCAAATTTTATGACTTTGCGTTTATTACCTAATAATTTTAACGGCCACAGAGTTCGAAATGCTTTTTTTTTGTAAAATATACACCTACGCACCTAATGGCTACATTTTGTAAGGGAGAAAATTGTGTTTCACCATACAAATGGCGTTTATTTGCCTTTTTTTGCAATAATTTTCAAACACAAATAATTTAGACGGATTTTACAGAGCTTCGTGACAATTGCTTTTGTTTATTTGAATCGTTTCGTATAAATGAAATTGAATAGCAATGCTAAAAACGTTGATTCTTTCGTCGTTTTATATTATCAGTTTTTAAGAATGATCAAAACGGTTTTTCTCTCATTTAAGAGTTTATTAGAAAGCTTTGTTTTTGGAAAAAAAAAGACCGTTACAAAAGTAACTGCATATGGTTTATGTAATAATATAGTTTTCATTATTAATTCACAATATTTTTTCAAATATCAAGAAATATTTGGATTTTGGCTTATAGTACCACATAGTTCCAGATCCATATGAATTTTTTAAAATTACATAGTTAATGGAATAAAATATTTTTTAAATAATAATTTTTTCCTGTAAAATTTAAAAAAATTTAAAATGCTGAGAAATTTAATTGTTGAATTCTATTTAAAAAAATACTTCGAACGTTTTACATTTGTTTATTCTAAAAAAACAAGTAAATTAGATGACCGCGATACCAAAGTGGCAAGTCTTATTCTTCCAGCCTGGTGGTTGCAGTTCAATTCATGTTGGAACCAAGATTTTTTGCAGTTGGAGTTGTCGAAGTTGGATTTAATTTGTCTTTTTTCTGAAATATTATTGTAGAATGGGTATACCAAATTTATAAAATTCTTTTATAAACAGTTATTAATTTTAGAAAATATCATATGTTATATGAAGTTGAACCTTAAACATATGACTTTTTACGATTATAAAAATTGTTTTCAAAAGAAAGTGTTCATGCAAAACATTAGACTGTAAATAAATCAATGAAATTCAATCGGGACGCCCGTTTACAGTACCATGATTAGCAATTGCTTTAATTTTCACGATCTGTTTGATTTGTAATAATCTTTGACTATTATTTCGCATTGCGAATCATAAAAGATATAATTTTTCGAGTTGTGTGAAAATTTATCGGTTCTTGAATAATGTCTTGAGAAATGGAGTCTTTAAAACTTATCGATAAAATAGGTTCATAAATTTAACAAAGTACTTGGAACAATAAAAGAGCTCCTTTTACCATTACGTCGCATAAAATATGGCCGTTTCAAATAATCCTTTCCTTTGCTCAAAATAATTAGAAATCGGTTTAAATTTACAGCAAAACGAGTCCAATTTTGCTCCGTGTTTCGTATTCCGTATTCCGCTTTATGACAGTCCGCGGAGAGTCGTTTGTAACGAAAATTATAAGCAACGCAAAATAAACACGGGTGACAATGAAGCATTGCGTAATTTTGCGTTATGGCGACACACGAAAAGCTTTTCCCCGTATTATTATTTCATAGCACCAGCCCCAATCTAATAAAGGAGAAACTTTACCCCGCTTGTCCCTCTTTCTGCTGTTTCTTTCCAACCACGCCATCAAATGTGGCTTGGCTGAGCGTGAGGAATAACAGAGGCAGCTTTTGGAAAAATGGTTTCTTGTATCATTTTTCGCACTTCATATATATATATATATATATATATATATATATATATATATATATATATATATATATATATATATATATATATATATATATATATATATATATATATATATATATATATATATATATTTATATAACGCAATACACTTGTGTGCCATCACTAATCATTCTATTTACTTTTTAAATATTTTTAACAAAAATGGAAAACTTAAACAAATACTAAAGAAATATAAGATTTACTTTCTAAAATTTGGCTGCTAGACGTTGGCCGATATAATAAAAAATATAATAAAGTAAGAAATAAACTAAATTCTTACGTCTCAATTCGGGAAATGAAAATATTAAATAAAAAAACGGAGATGAAATATTAGCTAAAATGTAGCTTAATAAAATCAAACGCCAGCAAAGGCCACACGTCTTTCATTCCTACATATTATATTGTAAGTCAACTGTTATGTATTAAATTTTATTTAAATCGTAAAAACTGTTATATAGCATATTCTTTTCACAATGTACATTTTAATTATAAATGTTTTTACATTTGTAACATTTGTTAAACAAAATCGCCGTTCTTTGTATTGTTGTTATTTCATTAAAACCTTTTAAATAAATATGCTAGTAGTTAAAAAATCTTGAATTGAATAATTAAATGCAGTACGAATACTTGAGGCAACAAATTTTACCACATACGTTTATCTCAACGTTAAGTAGTAATTTGTAAATAGCTTGATTTAACAATTCAATAAATCTTAATCAACAATGCAGTAAATAAACATACAGTTATGTGAATATTGTGGGCTGAAAGACAATTGCTTGACAATTTAAGGATTTCCATACATCATTCCATAGTCAGTGTGCTGGCAGCTAATTCAGACGCAAAAGCCATATCCTTCCAGAGTCAGCAATATATAAACTAGGCACCATTAGCCACCTGCCGTTGTATTAACAATAATAATATGTCAGCTGTGGAAGGGGCGGGAGGTGGGCCTGTGATAAATGACAGATTGTCCTACCTCCACCACAAAATCTCCCTTGTCAGGATCGTGCTAGACGTAATGGCGCCTTAGTGCTATGAAATTTATCTTTACTCTTTTTCTCCCGGACTATTGACGAGAGGCACCCACATGTATTTATCCTGCACTACTAAGGTTTATGTGTACATAGCTGCATCTTTTCTCTTTTCTGGTCTCCCTTTTTTTCTCCAGTCTTCTATCGGTCTTCTAACCAAACAAGTTCCATCAAGTTCAACCAAGAGGATATGTATAGATTCTTTTAATGGTGGTTGCCTAAGCACATGTCACAGTAATCTTGATTAATTCTAAGTATGAGATACTACGGCATTGATCTTGAGATCCTTTTAGGTTGTCATTTCTCACTTTGCCAATAAAACCCAAACCATTTGTTATTCATGATTTTTGAAAAGCAATGCTCTTCAGAATAAACTTCTTTGAAAAACTAATAAATAAATTAAAATATGTATTGATCAACATTAACAAATACATTTTTACGATAAAAATACTTATCAGTTTTTTAGTTAGCACGAACATGAAAAAAAATTAAAAAAGGTTAACACAAGATAACAAATACTGAAACTAAATAAGTCATCCGCTGAAGCAAGCCTTTAATTTGAAATATGAAACCCCGAAAAATGGAGATAATAAACGGAATAAAACATTAAGTCAGTAAAAATTTTTTTTTCGGAATATTTGGTTTTTTCAGATCACAGTTCAATTAAATTGCACTGTTGTTTTATACAGAACAACTTGATGGTCATTTCATTGTTTAGCAGTCTCCTTCAATTAACTAGAAATGTCTTATAGATTTACTGTGAAAAACCAGACTGGGATCTTTTTTTGGTCCCATCGGAGATCGAACTCGATTAATTAAGATTCAAAATCTAGCGTTCTACCAACAAGACAGTCTTGTTTGTGCTCCTTTGATGATGAGGTGAAAACCTTGAAACCGGTAGGGTTATACCGTTATATAAAGAAGGATCAACAATGTTGAATTAAACAAATAACAATGCCTTTTAACCTCCACAGTGTTAATGCTTTAACTATAAATAATACTCCTACATACATTAAATTTATGTTAATCGCCTTAGAAATATAAAAATATTTTTTTTTTAAATAACTGTAGACTATGTTCATTTTTTTAACTTACAATTACTCGAGTTATGAATTTAAAAATCATTAACACGACAATGTAGCACTACATCAGATTCTTCTTCAGTCATTGATTAGGCCCAAAGGTTGTGCCGGCCCTTTCTACCGCCCCACAGGCTGTTGTCAGTTGTCTGCTACGCCGCTGACAGTAAGGTATGGTGCGATTTACTTGATTGTACAACCCTTTTACGACGGACTACGGGAATAACAGAAACAATAACAATTTGTTTATGACGAAATGTTTGTATTTCGTGTGTCTGTTTTTATTTTATTATTTTGAGTACGGGCGTCAAAAAATAATGGATGAAACAGGAGGGACGAAATTAATATCGCAACGTGATATGGTTTATTTTGAGATTTATTAGATAGTGGAAATGCAATTAGATATTTATCTAATTCATTTAGTAATTAATCTTAATTGCACGTTTAATATTTCCGTATTGGTCATTTGATGTTCATGAGCGTGACGTAGTAACAATATTGATTTCGGCTCCTTTGATCAAACTTTGGGATTACTTGCTATTTATGATAAGGAGAGTTTAAATAATATTGGCAATGAAGTTTAACGATTGGGAATCAAACATGAAACTACAGAGTGAAAAACAACCGTGTTACAAAGACCACGGAGATCATTTACACTCATAAAACTATAACGTATAGAATTCCTAGAAAAGTTTTTTTAAATTTCAATGCTTTGTTGATTTATTAAGTTTCAAAATTAATTATAAAATAATTGTTACTTACAATACAGTTTTTATTTTACATTCTAGAATGTATATTTTATTTTTATCACTTAACAATCCTTAAACCTATCCTTACCATATGTATAGGTATACAGCGGAAATTCCAATGTTTCATTTATTCTTTTTAGCGTTTCGTTAAAATTTTTGAAACCTTTGTGTTATCAATTATTTTGACCAATTGAATAAAATAAAATATTTCGACTTTTTGTCATTTAAGTTTCGGAAGCTGAAATTTATCGCTACTTCTCGTTAGGTATTTATGAACCTCGTTAATGTACTCGTATATAATGTTTTTCGGGTATACTTTGGCAACACAGTTACTTAAAAACAGGAACTAAGAAATTAAAGGTGTAGTGTATTAACTTAAATTTAAAATAGTTTTCATCCAATCTTCTCTTCGTATCTTGTATTCTTTCAATACCAAATTGTTTTTCCCTCTCTTCTGATGTTTCCCTTATTCTTCTCTTCGCATTTTGTGCTCTTTCAATATTAAGTTATTTCCCCCCGTCTTTTGATGTTTCACTTATTCTTTTTTTCGCATCTTATTCTCTTTTAATTGCAAGTCATTTTCCCCTCACTTCTGATGTTTAACTTACTCTTCTCTTAGTATTTTGTGCTCTTTCAATACCAAGTCATTTTCCCTATCATCTGTTGATTCTTTAATTATCCTTTTCGCATATTAGCTCTTCTAATACAAGACGTTTTCTCTCTCTTCTGTTGTTTTATTTGAATACTAGCTGTACCCGGCCACGCGTTGCTGTGGCTAAGTCTGGTTAAATGGAAAAGAAAGAAAAGAGAAAGCACACGTTTCTAATATGTTTAATTTCACAATGCTTGTGGATATACAATCTTTGTGACGTCTTTCAACCACTCTCAGCCTGTCGCGTTCATTCTGTTGAGAACGAATCAGTTCTGAATCTGTAGAACGTGATGGCCGTGCTCGCAACCATGCATCCTTAAATTTGGTTGCACGTCACTCTGCTGCTTCCCCGGCATTTTGATGAACTAAAGCAGATCGATTGCACTGAAATAGAAAAAAGAAAGTTAGAACAAAAACATATAAAATTGTGAAACATTAAAAAAGGAACGGAATAATATTGTTAAGTTTGTAGACGTCGTTGTTCTTGGCGGCAAGAATAGCTCGTTCACTCAGCCAATATTGATTCTTATAATTGATTTGAATGTTGGGAAATACTTTTTCCACCAATTCTTCTTTTGACGTCACTAAATTGTAGAAGTTGCAAGAAATTGCAAGTTATTTAGGTAAATACATTACAAAAAACCAACAATAATGTTACAAATTAGCAAAAATGTGGCAGTTCGTTAAAATCAAATGTGACGTTTATCAAAAGTTTACGTTAGTTGCATGAACCACATGAAACTTTTAATAATTCAAACATATAAAGCATACACAAATACATACAATGAATTCAAATGAAAATCAATCGACGTTCAAATTCCCGCTAATTGCACTGAAAAATAAGAAAAACGTAGAAATTGATTTATCTACTCCGTCGTGGCAGTTATTGGTTCATTGTCTGACTGAATTCCCTCAGGACGTTTCTTGCGTCTCTGGAAGAAAGGGATTAAATTAATCACATGTTCGGTATGATGTTTCTGAATAATGTTATTATACTTCTGAAACTCTAGGTAAGTCCTATGATAGTTGACAAATTTGCCCCACTACAACCTTGTAACGACGTTCAGTAATTTTAATTATTTTATCGACTTTAATATAAGGCTCGATTCTAATAAATCGCAAGTTATTTAGGTAAGTACATTACAAAAAACTAACAATAATGACAAATGAATACATCTTGTTACAAATTAGAAAAAAATGTGGCAGTGCGTTATAATCAAATGTGACATTTGTCAAAAGTTTTTACGTTTGTTGCATGAAACACGTGAAACTTTTAATAATTCAAATGTATAAAGCATACACAAATACATACCATGAATTCAAATGAAAGTCAATCGATGTTCAAATTCACCGCTGATTGCACTGAAAAATAAAAATATCAGCAAATGACATATTACGAAATGACGCATTAAAATTTAATATAGCGAGTGTTACTTTTACGTCCAAACACATGGCGCTTGTTTTTTAATACAAACTATTTGAAAATTTAATATTTATTATTTAACATTTAATATTTAATTATTTAATATTTAATATTCTAAATCAAAATGAAAATAAGTCGAAATCTATATTACGTGTGTTGCCGTCACGTTTAACAGGAGGCGTTCCCATTGTTTCGCATGTTTTATACACTTTTTTTTAAATACAACTGTATAGAAAAAAAAATGTATAAACATGCTTGTATACGAATGCAACCTTTTGTCAAAATTTCAAAGCAATGAAAAATAGGACAAACAGTTAAAAAACCTAATGAAAGAATCGGAAACGTCGAAAATGCAATGTGACAACTGTCAATGAGAATCGTTTAGTTTGCGTGTGTCGCTGCAGGGGGCGCTCCCGTTATTTCGTCTGTTTTATATATTTTTTTTATATACAACCGTATATAAAAAAGTATATAAACATGCTTGTATACGAATGCAACCTTTTGTCAAAATTTCAAAGCAATCGATGAAGAACTTTCGGAGATTAGAGATTTTTAATATACGAACATTTACATTTTTATTTATATAGATTATATTTGTCATTTGTTCAACATTTAACTTTGTCCTGTTTCATCGGCAAAATAACAAACTATTTAATTTTTATAATGATTTTGTCTATTTTGGCCAATAACAATAAGCTTTCACTTTAAAAGTTTCTAAGGTTTACTACCGAAAAAACTATGACAACTATTTATTTAATTCAAAATAAAAGGAACTCACAAAAAATGACAAAACAGTAACTAACCAAAGATAATGTAACAAAATTTTAACCGTAGACATGTTATTAGACAATTTAAATTAACAATTATATTTATAAAATATTGCTAGTTGCATTCAAAGAAAGTATATATTCTAAATTTGAATTCTTGAAGTTTGAGAGTTCTTTGGGTATATAATGCGTCCTTGTATAAAAGCAATCTTTATAAGACTGACTGATAACGAATTTAATTTAAACTAATGGTTTCTTCATGCTGATGAGTGTAAATTTCCATGGATGTGTCGGTTTGTGGATAAGATGTATCTAGTTTATGATTATCAACTTTTAAACAGTAGACTCTTGAGGTAAATAACAAAAATAGATAATAATAATTGAAAAGGTCATATTCAAAAGATTTAAGTATTGTTTACACCTATTAGATATGCCTAAATATCTTTGGAGCTTCCTACCTTCAGTAATAAGGGACGGGTAAATGTAAAATCGAACGTTAAAGACTAAGCGCATACACCATTCCTTTGATCGTTCTATGACTTTACAGATCCTCTTAATATCACCTACTGACAATAAACCCATCAACATGGATGAACAATCAAAACATAACAAATAAAATCTGATCATTTAGTGTTAAGAAAGTTTGCCGGTTCTAATGAACTAAATATATATAATTATTATTATTTCATAACTCTGGCATTATTCAAAATGTTGATAGCATGAGCTTGCTGTGATTGCTTTTAACATATTCTGTATTATTAATTAACGCTGTCAAGTTATCATTGCTCACTGGCTGAGAATATTCAAATTTGAGTGAATATTAATTGAAAACGTAATTTTAAACTGTTATTTACTACCAACACCATTATTTCCATGGTTGAAAAATATTATATTGAAAATGTAGACTTGAACTTTTAACATCATAAAAATTCGCTAAATGTTGACCTTTTGAAAGCGAAGTCATGCTAAGGCAATAATATAAGATTCAAAATAGATCTGAATTTTTGACATCATGAAAATACATTGAATGTTGACCTTTTGAAAGTAAACAATGATCGAGAAATATTAGACTAAAAATGTAGACCTGAATTTGTAAAATCATAAAAATATAGTAAATATTTACCTTCAGAAATCAAAACCACTGACATGATTTAAGAATATAGGATTAAAAAGTATGACCTGAACTTGTAACAAAAATACATACTAAATATCGACATTTCGAAAGCGAAATGATTGATATGGTTAAGTTATAGTTAGATAACATTTTTTTACAAATAATAAGAAAGCGAACCCACTGACTTGGCTAAGAGTACTTTTTTCTTTTAAGGCGTAGCGCGTCGTCGCCTATCGATGGTTAACACCCATCATGGCAATCCCCATTCTATTCACTGCAGCCCGGAACAACTCAGAAGAACTACACCCAAACCACTTCTGCAAGTTCTTAAGCCAAGAATTGTGAGGTCTACCTCTGTGTTGTTTGCCGTTTATTTTTTTCAGGATGATCAGTTGTGTAAACATGTAAATTGTGCCCTCATTATATAAACCGAGATACACGTACTCCAACATGTGAACTTTCACCGTTTTAAACAGTTCTTGGTCCATATATATACGAGCAAACAGTTTCACGTTTGTTACACGATCTGTTCAGGGAATCTGTAGATAGTTTGTGTTATTTCCTAGTTCAGTGTTTACGTCTTAATCACATAGAAGATAATCGAGAAGACGTAGCAGCGAGCCATACGCATCCTCAAATCCATGCTCAGGTCTCGGCTTGTAAAGAGAGACTTCATTTCAACGAAAGCACTTCTCGCTAACTGTATACCCACCTTTATTTCTTGAGAGGGATCCCATTTTTCATTTATCCAAATAAGAGTATAAAATGTAGAATTGATCATAAAATACATAAATAATTAATAATATATATGTATTTTAATATAGTAACCGAATACAGTTAACGACAGTTCTGACAATTTCCAAATAAATATGGTGGTTATAAATTAGGTTGGTTGTATAATCTAAAAACAAGGTTATATCTATTAAGCCTGCATAGTCAGCGGCCGTGGTCAATTTTTTAACATTCTCGCTGAGCGATTGGACGCCCTAGGTTCGATTCCTGACGAATTTACTTCGGAATAGGTTTATTCTTACACTATATTACGAGTACATCAGAATATTTGCTTTTCCGTTTCTCAGAAGTTACTTATCTTAAATTCCATGATCGACATGAAAATTTGATCTCCTTGCCATCGAACATTTGGATTTGAATGTGTATTATTGTAGTGCAATAGTTTATACACAATAATCAATACATGTACAGGCGTTTTTCATTCACATGTTGGCTGATAATCATATCCGGTTACGAGGGATTGCTCAGTGTATCACGTATATGGCTGTTGATTTTTTTTTAAATATAGCAATTTATTTTATGTTACATTTTTTAAGGTTAGCTTAAGCTAACGAAAACACGACCATAGAAGGGTTAGAAATGTTCGCAGATGGCGTAAACTGTACCTTTGATTTATTTTTTAAACAATGAAAGACAGCGGAACCCATCCATGTAGTCGTAAAAAATAAAGTTTTATTTCCCCCCTTTTAATATTCTTAGCGAGGATGGGTAATGGACGAATTTTAATCAACGCTATATATACTCGGGCAAAAAATATTACTATAACTATTTTAAAATAGATCAAAGGGAGCTAACTATTAGATTACTTTAATTAAAGTAATAAAAATGTACTTTTCACTATGAAATTTTCGTTTTTTTGTATCTCTGTAAATTTAATATTTCAATTTTGATAAATGGGAATATACTCGTACTTTACAATAAAATTACTTGATGTTTTATACATTACTATTTTTTATACATATTCGGCTTAAAGCAATAGCTACTAGTATGAAGTATGCGGAGATCTTTATCGGTCCCGTGCCATACGATTTCCGTGACCTAGTTGGTAAGACACCTGTCTCCTAACCCGAAGGTTGTGAGTTTGGTACCCGCTGGAACCCATATAAAAAAAAGGTTTTCAGTCTAGTTTTCACTTAAAGCCTCATAAACACTTTTCTGGTTGATTGGAAGAAATTACAACGTGGCAATAACACCTGAGGGTTGTACTATGTACAAAATAAGTGTTACGCATAATTCGCTCGGATGCTGCTATAACTGTCAGACGTGATTTGTTTACTAATAGTGGTTTCAAAACCCGAGTTAGAGCGCCCTTGAGAAGAGTTTGGTCTCTCTCTATATAAAATTGTCTTTTTATTCATCTTCACGCTGCTGCGGTTGGGTGTTTTTTTATATTGCTTTCATTATCTTCCAGGTGTTAATATTTTCATTATTTCCAGTCATTTTCCATCACCCGTGCCATTGTACCTTCAGTCCGCCGTCACTACTATTATTTTCATGCTCAGATGTGTCGCCACCGGATAAAAAGTCCCTTTGGACAGTCTTCTCTTCGTTACTACGTGACACCTCATAAAAATGAAGGTTTCGATTTTCCAGCGTAGATCACGTTACATGGGGACTTATTTTGCCCCCCAAAACAGCGTGGGGGGTGGCGGAAATGAACTGAATTGAACTGTATAAAATATAACCTAACAGATTTATTGCCATATGGCAATATCTTCGAATCAACTAAAAATATGTTAAAGGGCCTTTGATTGAAACTCAGACTAGAAACCTTTGGACGAGCGCGATTCGAACATGCAGGCCCTGGATTGGAAGATAGTCATCTTACTAATTAAGACACGGAGGTTGTGTTCATTAAAACAGAAAATTTTCTTCAAATTGATTGTAGACTACGACTTGTAAAAGCTATAAACAGGGGAAACTTCATCACTCCAGACAGACCAAAATGTTCATCCTACAATATACCGCACAAAGTCATAAAAAACCCTACACTCAAGAGCTCGCATAAACCTTTGCTACAAGTCATTTTTCTTGCAAGCCCAAGTATTCAAACCCCTATCGCAATAATAACCACACTCCGATCGACTGCCTAAATTGTTTGATTTTGGACAAATAAATGAAATGAAATATGTGATAAAGAAATATGACCAATTCGTCACTGGCATTGCCTGCAGTATTTAAGCGGCTCTCTAAATCCACGAAATGGAGGGTCCTTAGAATTGTTATGTTAGTTTATTCCACGGTTTCCATTTACTCTAAAACAATGTAAATTTTAAATTATGTGTTGTTGACAGTTACAATAAAAAAACATTGGACTTTCTTATAAAATATTTACATTTTGTTACAGTTTTGAATACCAAAGGCAAAAGGTTATTGTTAAAATATCTTTTTGTGAAGTTACTCCTTCTTTTTAGAGACCAACAGAGGGAACAAATAAACATTATTTACTATAAAAACACTGCCTGTAAAACAAGTTACAAGTCCCAGGTGAGAGAAATGTCAAAGTTTTGTTACGGAGAATATCTTTATATTTCATTATTTTACGCTGCGCTCTCAGAAACAAATAACTAATGTGTTTCCCGACAGTATACAGCCTTCTTGAAAGACGAAATAAATCAATTATGGCCACATTCAAATCCCAGTCCAATTAACAAATGAAATATTGGAATTTCAGTAGGCTTTTTCCGTAATATTCTTCTATATGTACCGGGAGTATACATAAACAATAATATTAGCACTCCTATGGGTGTTAATAAATCTAGATTTGTAACATTAGGGCTTTTTCATGGTCGGTACTTCATTTTCAGCGTACGCCCAGACATAAAATAGCACTGGGAACAGCAAGCTTTTACCGTTACTGAGCTAGGGTGACTGTGATAGTATATGGTTCAGTAAACATTGGTTATATCCTCAACTTGACTTTATAAGTAAGCTACTAATATTAATATAATAAATTGACTCCCGTGGCATCGTACCTTAAGTCTGCCGTCAGTACTATTCTTTTCATCCTCAGATGTGCTACTTGATAAATAGTCCCTTTGGACAGTCTTCCCTTCGTTACTACGTTACACCTCATAAAAAAGAAGATTTCGATTTTCTAGTGTAGATCGCGTTACATGGGGACTTATTTTGTTCCCCAAATCAGCGTGGGGGGTGGCGGGAATGAACTGAATTGAACTGTGTAAAATATAACCTAACAGATTTATTGCCGTATGTCAATCTCTACGAATCAACTAAAAATATTTTAAAGGGGCTTTGATTAAAAATCAGACTAGAAACCTTTGGACGAGCGCGATTCGAACATGCAGCCTCCGGATTGGAAGATAGTCATCTTACCAATTTAGATACCGAGGTTGTGTTCATTAAAACGGAAAATTTTCGTTAAATTAATCGTAGACACGACACGTCAAAGCTATAAACAGGGGAAAATTGCAAATATTTCGTAATTATTGAAATATTGGCTAAGAGCTTATTGCATATATCATAGATATATTTTAAATTATTATATGAGTATAATATCGAATGAATAAAAACAACTTTTAAATGATAACTTGAGAAGAGTGAAAAACTGTAGATATTTAAAAGAGATTTCATTACGTTTTCGTTGTATAAAGTACAACCTAGTGGGCTTATTACCACGCGGTAATGTTCAAGAGGATTTTAGTTACCAGACTAGAATCAATTAAAAAAAATCTAGGTTCCATCGGATATCAAATCAATTAAGTCTTACCAATGAAGTCACGGAGGTCGTTGGACATGTGAACAAATTACGATTAATGATTTGAAAGCGTTAGGCAGATAATTATAAAAGCATTTTATCGATTTTCTCTATGCTGAAGTGCTTCTGAAATGTTCGTTGAGGAATAGAGAGAAAAACGTCATCGAAATAAGTGGACTTAATGTTGAAATAAGGTAAAGTAAGAAAAACTTGTATGCAATCAAAGCTTAAGCGTGACAAGATAATATATATGAATATGAATAAAACAAAAGTAGAAAGTTTGAATCGAAAAGTTTGGATCTGCCTTCTCTGCCTAGCCTGCAGGGAACACGATGTGATTATATTTTATGTAAAAACCGTTTTATTCATGTTTAAACTATAAACCATTTTATAAGGCAACTGTAAATTCATATTGGCATAGTTTAACCAACCGAATCGATATTTTTGTTTATTGAACATCGAAAGTCGAGTCCTTATAGCCAAGGTAGAAGTGAAGTGTAGCCAAGGTAGAAACAAGCTCTATGCTTGTTAACTAAGTGTTATGCATTTAGTATTTAATGTTAATTATAACTTCAAGACTGGTTGAAAATATATAATATTATTGAAAACATGATAAATTTTTCATTCCAACTTACCAATAATAGGAGTTTTTGAACCTATAAAATCAAAAATCACGAACATGGGAGTATTACGAGTATATATCATAATTTATAATTAGTTGTCATAATTTTGCAAAGTCTAAATATCATACTTAATCAAATTTAAATATCGATAAAATTCCTAATTTTGTAAACACGGTCACCAGGAATTTTCTCGTCGTCATTTGAAAAATGCAACATACTTTATATTGATAGATATCTATAACGCGGCATTACTTTATTAAAAATAGGTGTTATTATCGATCTTCTGTTTGTAATCCAATATTGGCTTATTTTGGACTTTTTCGTTCTAACCATCAACATAGTAAGAGCAAAAAATGTGTACATTTCTTCGGCGTTTACATCTTTTCACTTATGCAGTCTTGAATGCGGTGCCAATTGTTTTTGTTTCTTCACATTCTCATAAAACCTATTTGTTTCCACAACAATACGACTCATTACAGCCCAATTTAAAAATAATACGAAAAAATCGCTTTCGCGACTCTCTTCAGTCAATTCACAATTCCTCAATCCTGATTGTTCTTTGAAATTATGAATTTGCGGCTGAAAATTTATATTATATTCCCACTGGGGATTGAAATTATCAAAGACAGGTTCTACCGATGGTTCTGTACGGAGTTCTTCACTGTGGACTATTTCATCATTGTTGCGCACCGCTGTTTCTACCTTATCCAAATCTTGTATTATGTAATCCTCGTCGTCATTTATCGAACAATCAGAATCAGGATCCAAAATGAAGTTGTTTGGTTGCTCTTCACCCATTTCGATGTTTAGGTAGATATTTTCCGAAATAAAAAACAACACTTGTCAAAAAAACACAATAATATAAAATAATGGATGATGAAGGAAAATAACGCAATTTAGTCACTATAAATTATGTGCACAAAATTAATTCCTAAGTTATCTATAAATGTCACAAATAAAAAAAATAAACCAGAAAAACTTGATGAAAATTGAAATGTTCAATTCAGCCAATAGAAATGACGCACGTTTTAGAAATATACGTCTAATCATTTACGTTCAGTTAACAAAATAAACACCAGAATAATGAAATAATATTATTACACGTAATTATTTTGTAAAATAATCAAAACGTTTTATTCTGTCAACAGAATTATGTGCACTCTACAACTTCAATAAATCGTACTGACTGTGACGCATGAACAGGTGTGCATACGTCGCAAAAGCCGGGATGAGTCTGTATTGGTAAAACGCTCGATAGCGGATATTATTGTTAAGTTAAGGTCTCAAAAAAAGATCTATAAAAATTAAACTATCTAGTCAAAAAATATGTTCTTTCGTTTAGTCATTGAGAAAAGGTTTTTACATACAATGAACTTATTTGCAAATACTTTGTCATAGTAAAATTATCGAATATTTAGTTGTGAAGTCAAGCTTACGTCAAGTACTGCTATAGCAGTGTGACGCACCAGTAGAACAAATTTCTTCCACTGCTATAGCAGTGTGCCGATCTCTCAGGGTTAATACTACACCAAACATTGATACTCATTTATGTATCAAATGGCAATGTTATAAGCAAAAAAAGTTAAATATTATCAAAAGATTAATTACTTGACCGATACGGGTATAATTTTATTAATGATTTTGGCAAAATATCCACCGAACAAGTTTGCTGTCGAGTGAATGATTTGACATGTATTATATTATGTATAACGTCACACCGCTCTCACTCACTAACGCACTTTTTAATATTTTATGGTTACATCCTAGGAATGTTGCGGATGCAGATTTTTTAACATCCGCGGTTGCGGATTTTTGAAGGCTCACATCCGTGGATGCGGATGTGGATCTTAAGATTTTTTTAAGAAACTTCGTATGGGTGCAGAAATAAGATAAAAAGATAGTAATCTTCAATATTTTTATTAAATAATTAAATATTTAGTAATTAAAGTTAAAAATTGGTGCATTATATTTAATAAAAAGTAATATCGCCGCCTTTTCAGGTTCCAGTCTGTTTCGCAGAGGTCCATAAATTAAACCCGCGCTACTGAACAACTGTTCACTAGGACCACTGGCTGGGCTGGGCTGGTGGTGGCGATAAAAATCTGCGTGGTATTGTTGATAATATTTTCAATTCTTCTCGATGAACGCTCCACCATTTAAGTGGATTTTCATTTATATTGACCCTTTTTTTATTGCGATAAGATAGCAATTCCTTCTTGAGTACAGCGCTATCATTTTCTGGTGTTTCTTGTCTCTCATCTTCACTTGACGAATCCAGCATCATGGCAAGATCGCTTTTTAAGCATGGCTTTCTGACCGTATCGGGCGTCCCTGGTTGTTCCGTATCTTTTTCCGAGGAATCTCTCATTCTCATTCTTTTAGCCCCTTCGGAATTAAGAGAACCTGAAACGTCATCCTCAGTGTTTCTCATCTTCAAAATATCTTCTTTAACCTTTTCCTCAGTCACTGGTGTAAAAAACTTGTACTTATAGCGAGGGTCTAAGTAGGTGACGATGACATATACATTTTTCTTTTCCAACAAAGTAGAAAACTTTGCTGAAAGTTCAGTTTTCAGAGTCGTTACGGCCAGTCGAATAGGATCAAAATCGTGTGATCTTGTTAAATAGTCATCAAGTTTTTTTTCCAAGCATTTGAATTATTGGAATTACAGATGAAATAAGGGCATGAAAGTTGCTAAGCTAAGCAATACAACATTCAATGATTTTCCACTCTTCTGGCAAAATAGGGTCAATCTCACTGTCATTGATATAAAGACTTAAGGCATCCTTCACCTTTAAAAAACGCTCGCGAATGTAAACAACTGCGAATAGCAAGTTGCATCTTGTGGACTGTACAATCCATGTCATTTAATGATGCTAATCGCATAGCTCTTTTCATATTGGAGCCTTCGTCTCGAGTTAGGCAATGCACTTGTTCTTTTTTAATATTCCATTTGAAAAGCATCGTGTCAAATTTTTCAGCAATTATGTCCCCAGTGTGACGGTCGTCGAATGTCTCGCATTTAAACACAATTGATGATCTATCAAAGTTTTTTGCTATTTCATGACAAGTCAGGGTAAGCAAAGAGGCATTTGAGCTTAGATCCGACCAAATGTCAGAAGTAAACGACATGTAGTAAAAATTTTCGATCAATTCTTTAACTTTTTCATCAACTTTGCCATATAGTTCCTTGCACACAAAATCAGTAAAAAAATTGCGCCCTCTAAAATTATATCTTGGTGCTAATTCTTGTATCAGTCTGCGAAAACCAAGCTCCACCACAAAGTTAAACGGTAAATTTTGAAGTGCAATCATTTCTCCAATGAGTTTGTCATTTTTTTCCGAATTTGAATTGTTAGTGTCCCACTTCTTTTCCTTTAGAACTACTTCCTCTAACGAGAGCTGTTTCTTTGCTTCTTGTAGAGGAGTGACGATTTTATCTAAAAAAAATACACACATAAATTATAACTTGTGAAAACTGATGAAAAACAGATTTAAAAAAGCGCGTGGTAGAACATGAAATTGCACTGCAATTGGAAAACACTATTATAAGAAGCTAATTTGGCTATTTTGTTTTTTGAATCATTAGTTAATTTTTGCCTACCGTTTGAGCTAGCCATACAAATTAAATGTAAACAATGCCACAAAAACAACACCAGGTAAGGTTAATTCACATTTTTTATGATAAAACTTACCTGCGTCAGTTTTTATCTTCTGCAATTGTTTTTTTTTATTCGAGGTTTCAAAGAAACTAAACTCTTCTGGGTGCATCGATTTTAGATGATTTTTCAAAGAAGAGTTGGTACGGCCCTTGCGAGAGTAGGTTTTATTGTATATTTTACAATAAGTCTTATCCTGGTCATGTGCATCTGGTTTAAAATAAGTCCAAATCTCACTTTGTGTCGGTGTAAATTCATTGTAAATTCACTTGTCCAATAAACTATTAACTGCAGAAAACTCGCTTAACACACAATACCCACTGTATACTCACAACAACATTCAAAAACTGAAATGTTCATACGATAAGCGCAACTAAACACGTTGTGATTGATTTACGAGAAACAAATTATAAACAATAACAAACACGTCAGATCTTGTCACCGAAATCTTCGCTCCTATTGGTCAATCAGCACGTGCTCACGGCACGCGCCCCTCGCCAGCCCCACCCAATTTCTTTCTTGTCGCGACCTGCGGTACATCTGCATCCGCATGAACATCCGCATTGATTATTGCAGATATCCAAACCCATGCGGAAGCTCCGCAATTGCGGATGCGGATATCCGCAACATCCCTATTACATACTACCTCAAAAATGTTTAATTTAATATAAAAATAAGTTGTATATTCCAAACAAGCTCATGCCGTTTCCGAAGGCTGTAAATACCTTATATTATTATTATAGAAATTTCAACAGATAGGTTTTACTATTATATAATATATTATTATATATCACTGTTACTCTTAAATGTTATGCGAACAATAAATTTAAAAAATTTCATCTTAAAATTATTTTTGGCCATTGGTTTTTGTGTTCTTTAGCTGATATATTTTTTTATGTATCACCCACATTTTTCTTGATCGAATAAAAATGTATTAAATAGTATTTTTAATTAAGCGATTGTTCAGTGACTGATTAAGTGATTATCTTGCATGCTAAACACCTGGATACGAGTGTGTATTGATTTTACTTCTCTTTTTAATTAAAAAATTTATCTATAATACAAACTAATAAAATGTTATATATATATAATTGTTACAACTAATTATTGAAATACTGATTACAGTTCCACTCGTTCAGGATACCGCCACGCATTTCATCACATCACATTCCCTCAGACCTTGGTCTTCCCTGCTAATACTGTAGATAGACAACTCAGGTATCTAACAGATGATGCTTCGGAAGTCTGTACTTATAACGGAAAGGTAGGCTGAACTTACTATTTTAAGCCCCCCCAGAGCATTGGTTTAACTAAAAAAACTTTTTAAAATCTTAATTTCTTGTTGTTCTGGCGTTTAATAGCTAGCAAACATGTTGTTGGAGTATTTTTGGGCTGAAATGCTCTATATAAATTCCAAGGAATTTTTATTTTCTTTTCATATATTGATTTTTCGTTTTATTATATTTTGTAGTGAACAAATGACGAGTTTTTTTTTACCACACGACAATTTTTCCAAACCAACAGGCAAGAGTTACGAAAATTTGTCCTAATTACTGGGTGAAACGTAAAAACATTCCTATAAAAAAATTATGTATTTAAAAAAAAAAGTATTTAAAGATCAAATGAAGAAAAGTAAAACAAAATATTTGCTTATGTCAATATTAGAAAGGAGAAGAAAAAACTCGAAAAATAGGAATTACGGAGAAACACATTTCGTCATTGAAAAGACATGTTATTTTTCAAGTCTCTGTACAGCACTTTCAGTATAGTTAACTCAAGTATTCCACGCAACCCCCTCCCCCCCCACTGCATATTATTTAGGCATATATGATATATGCAAAAATGATGCAAGTTTTGAAATATTACTTGTGTGAAATGAACGATTTGTTGTACAGTTATATTTAGTATAAAGAAATATTGAAGAACAGGGTCGGTAGAAAACATTATCATCTGCCCTGTTGATCGAATCTTCGGGATTAGGACCACTACAGTAGGCATGGAACTCGGTATTCGTAATCACACGTACAAATTATCAATAATATTGCACGATAAGAAGAAACAATACTAGCATACGTCAAGTGCGTGTCAATATTGTTATCAGAACTCATTTACCAGTCTAGGATCTGTTTTTAAATTTTCATTCGGGTACCATCGGGAAAGACAATGGGAATTGACAAATTATATGACTGGTATTTTTATGTTTATATTTTATTTATCCACGTGGCAATCCCTTCCAACTAACCAGAAAAATGTTAAGGAGGCCTTGAGTGTAATCCTGGAATCCTTTTAAAAAATCTGGATTCCAACGGTTATCGAATCCATAACCTTCAGGCTGAAAGACATACGTCTTATCAACTAAGCCACGAAAGTTGTTTGGATTTAAAAAAAAAATATTAATCACTATAATTTTGGATATACCGGAGGTGATCACTTTATTTTTGATCATGAATTCAGTCGATGTTTATGTTACATACCTGGTGACTTTAGTCCAGAATGTTCAGGGAATCTGTCACTTGTTACTTTGTCTATAAACATACTTTTATGTCTATAAATATATTTTTCTCCTCATCGACCCTTATTTTGTTAAATCATCATAATTTAAAAACAATTTTTCGATTATTTTGTTTCAGAAGGTGTCTAAAACGATCTTTAAGTCTTCATTTTTATCGGTATTTTTTTCGTATTCTTTTATTACTGTCCAAAGTTACTGGAATTGATTGACTTCTGAACTCCTTCAAGAAATACGAGACTGCAGGATATATTCCGGTGCGAGAGTTGTAGAGCTCGAATACTCGAATTCTCCAAACCCATATTGCATCGATTGGTTAATGACTATGCTGCAGTCACGAACACATTTGGTGATAGTCTTAATGCCTTTAAAACCTCTTAGAGAGCGTTTTTGTTTATCTGAATCATAAATCCGACGCCACGGCGTGACCCTTGTTGATTTTTCTCTCGTTTTTTTAATTGAATTTGTTTCTCTCAATTTTTTCGAGATATCTGTAATCTCGGCATGCTTTTTGTATTGGAGTGGATGGATTGTGCGAATGCATATTTTAATTATTTATTTAGATTTTTTTTTCTCCTTGTATGTTTGGGCCTTTGATTGCCTGACTCTTGACCTGTCTCAGGTTTGTATTTTATGTGTGGTGGGTGGAATGCATGTGCATACTATGATTCGATACTTTTTTATATGATTCATGTAAATATTTATATTTTTTGTGACAAGTTGTATTCACATGCAAGCGTACTCAAAATTCTAATTTGAGTATTACTGTTGTAAACTTTATTAACTGTCGACAAAATACCTGGCATTGTAATAAAATAAAATAAATATAACCCGAAATTCCAGTAGAAAGTTAAATATCTTACCAACGAGGTCACGGAGGTTGTCATGACAATCACTGAAAACTAAATATAAAAGTAAAAAAAAAAACTTGTTATGTATTGAATGATATTGCCAAAATCTCATATGTATTATTCCATAAAGTATGCAAAATACAGCAAATCCAAGTGTCGCGAAATATCCATTGAGGACTAAGTCAATATTTTTCCAATTTAAATAACAATCTGAAGCAGCTTCCGAGGATATCCTTCAGAAGCTATCGGATCATATACAATTCTTGGGTGAAGTATTATATTATTCCTGGCGTCTTGTTTTCTCACTCGAATAAAATGAAAATCAAACATTACATTCGCCCTCAGAATAAAAATCATATCCGACTATTTTAAAAAAAAAGATCACGCGAGCGTGTGTTGTTGCAAAAACTTAATCGAATTTATCAAAATTGGATTCTTTTACTCAATTTTTTCCTTTATTTTATATAACCCATATATTGCAGTAGTTTATTCATGAGTTTGGTAAAAATACTAATATTTTTCCATACAACATAATGTAAGAAAGTTAAATGTTTTATTGTGAGAAGTCGATCGGGGTGGGAATTATTTATTAATTTTTAATGCCAATCTCCATTTTCCGTGGCCTAGTTGGTAAGACACTCGGAGTTGCGAGTTGAATTGCCGTTGGTACTCAAAGGTCTCTTTAACATCTATATGGTAGGTTGTTAGAGATTGTCACATGCCAATACACCTACGCGGGTATTAACTAAATTCAACGAAAGTAGAATATGATATGATAACAATAAAATGTTGAAAAACAATAGTATTTAAGGCTTGATCATAGTATAATTGTATTGTATTTTATTTGTGAACACCTAGCGGGTTTATTGTTAACATATGTAGCAAATGTATTCTAACCCATCGGAAAAAAAAATAAACCGTCCTTAAGTTGGAGCTAGACGGAAATTCTCATTAAAAACTGTGGGTAGTAGTCCATTGGGAATTGAACCCGTAACCGCACAAATCGTCGACTAGCGATTTATATCAATATGTATTAAAACGCAGTGGGTGTTAGTTAATTGTCTTAGAACAGACGCTTAATCTAGTGAGATAGTCTATGAATAATATTGAATGTTGAAGAAACATAATGTAAGTAATTTAATTGATATAACTCCAAATTACTCTCGTATATTTCGGGGTAACTATTGAAAATCAGAAAGAAATGAAAATATGTTCAAGAGGTATCATATTTTTAATATTTCTCACGTTTTTTTATTTATTTAGAATATAAACAAGAATATAGATTTTATTCTATATGTTCAAATATAAATGATCCAACGAAGACAGTTTTATTTCATGCTCGTATTTAACTGGGTCTTAAAAATATTTCATTCCATGCAACGGGATGGTATGCCTCTGCAGCTATTTCAAAAATGGTGAAATGTTGCCTTAAATGTTTTGCCTATATAGTCGTATATGTCGGTATATTAATGCCTTTAAGCTCGGTAACGCACTGAACTTCACTGTGCCCCGCGTTGTACTACTCCCCTTGAATGATATAGGCATTTCCCGCCTAGTATTAAGGGGCGTAAGAATTTATAAGAACTCATATGTATTCTTTAAAAAAAACATGTCAGAGTGCTTCGATCGTCTCACTTCGGTGTGCCATGGGATCCAGTACAACGGTGTGATAGGTGAGTTTTCTGGTGTGCAATGGCTCACTCACTTAAAAAGAAACAAAAAGAAACTCCACGGCACAGCATTGCTTTTCAACCGAATTGACGTTGGAATGGTGAGAGGATCCTCATCTACAAGGCCCAGCAACGACGATGATTTTTTTGTCAAATCCGATTAATGTTGATAAGATTTTTTTACCTAAATTGATATAACATATAGTATATGTAAAAAATAGGACACAATCTACAAATCACTGTTCTTTGGTTAATTTGAGCTATTGAAAAAAACAACGATCCACTCTGTGTGTGTGCAATAATGTTAAGCCCATTACATCGTTGTTTTGTAGTTGAATTATATTTTAAAGTTTTTGTTCCATGCATACTTGTTCATGTTCCATTACTTCATTTATCTTAGATCAAGTAAAATAAGTATTGAGTTTTTTGTGTAATTATGTCCCAATGTTATATTTCCTTAATTATGTGCCTTTGATTATTTTTAACTGATATTGAAGGTAGTATACAATGTTTATTATTGAATAAAAATACTTATTATGTAGTAATATGGAACAGTGGACTGATCAAAGTGGGTGTAGCAAAATAGATAAAAGCAAGATAAATACGTGTAAAGTAAACGTTGTGAATGATGTATCCGAAAATGATGTATTATGGTATGGTAAAATATTTGAAGAAAGGAAAATAATATGCAAATGGAAGAAAATGAAGTATTGTCTTGAACTCAACGCTACACCTGTCTCTATCCCTCCCAGTCGTGGGATATGTTGAATGCAGCCCCTTAACTTCTTTAGACCTGGTGTATATTATAATGGACATAGAGTTCATACGCACTTATTAAAACACTTTGTAATATACTTCTGTTTCCAGTGATAACAAATTAAGTGTAGGATACTGCATTATCAACTTTAAACGTTTTGAGTGCCATCTATGTAAACTAATACGACATAATGTTGCATTTAGCGTAACTAATATATCTTATACAAGAGTACTTTTATAAACCTAACAAATAATTAAGATTTGAAGAGGTCAAAGATGACTCTCTAATGTTATCTGTCTCATATGATAAGTTTCTCTTATTTGCCTTCCCTCAACTGTTCCCGTGATCTCCAGCTTCTCTAGACTCTCAGTAAATTCAACACTGATTTACTCCCTCCAATATGACTCGATGGCTCTACCATACCACTAAATAAAACCGTTAAAAATCTAGGAGCGCTAATTGATAACAATTTCTCATAATGATATCAAATAAATGAGGCACTCGTAAGCTGACGGATCTTCTTCAGCCTTCATTACCTTAAAGTGTTGCAAAGATTCCTGCCTACTAAAATTAAACTTTTACTCCAGCAATCTTTGTTATTTCCGATTTTGGACTATGTGGACGTTTGTTATTTTTTAAATTACGGAGAAAGAGGTGGGCAAATTACAGCGTCTTCAAAATGTTTGTCGAAGATTTATTTTTAACCTAAGAAAGAACTATCATATCACTTCATATCATAAGGAACTGAACTGGTTGAACGTGATATATAGACGCCAAATTCACATACTATTTCTATTCTATAATATCCTTAACTGTCCCGCCACTCTCTCTTATCTCGCCAAAAAAAATCAACGTATTTCCGATGGACTAGCGCTACGCTCAAACAGAGGTTGTTTATTAGCCTTTCCGATAAACAACCTCAATTCTCTTATTTTTTTACGTCGTGCTTTACTGTCCATGCAGTGAGATTTTGAAATCAGTTACAAACCAATATTAGACTCGCTCCGTCCTCGGCATGCTTTAAAAAGTGACTAAAAAGTCATAATTTCTAGTTAGTAATATAACGTGCTTCATTCCTGATTTTTATTTTCTCTCCATCATCCTTTATAAGTCCTTTGATTGATGATATTTCCCTTCATATGAAAAGAAATGTTCGGGTGATTGCTCGTCTTTGTGGGCATATACTCACGCACGTGTTCATGGATTTTGTGGGGATGGATAGTCATATGAATATTTTTTGTGACCATGTAACTTGCTTAATTTACTTTAGTCTGGTTGGCTGGAAGAGATTGTCACTTGGCAATAAGTCCGCAAGATTGTATTTGCAATAAAATTGTTTAATATTGTAAATAAATCTGTAAGTGCTTGCAATAAAAGTGTTTAATATGGTAAATAAATCTGTAAGTAGTCCTTCTGCACACAATCAAAAGCTTTTTACATTCCATAAAGTACATGACTGCAGAAATATAGAATTTTCGACATTTTTCAATAAGCTACCGAACCTTCAATTATTCCCTTGACATACCCTACTTACTCTTTTGGTATCTGCGGAGGGGTTTAGTCCTGAAGACTTTATTTAATACGCAGTATGACTTTACTCGCACGAAGTAAAAGCGAGAGTGTGAGATAAATGTCGTATTTCCTGGAAGAATCTCTTTTACACAGAAGGAGATAAATGGATTCGGTTCAGTCTTTTGGTCAGAATACATTTTTTCAGGAGAGATAATATATTGTGTAAAATTTATTTACACTTTGGACCATGACGTTTTAAATACTCTGCTGGTATTTTATCAACCTCAAGAGACTTTTTGGTTTTCAATTCCTTGATGGCCGATTTCACCTCTTGAGCATGGAATGTGTGAATGTTTGGGAAGTACTATTTACCACTCAGTTCACGAAACGTAAAACCATAACGGAGTAATATTTATCATTTCAAGCAAGCTCGAAAATACGATGATTTGATACAACCCGGTTAGTGATAGGATTATCATACCCAAATTTAATAATACACAACGTATAATAATTTGAACAAAATAAATGCTTAGGTCCAAAGATAACAGTTTCAAACGAGATTGAAGATTTCTATAATACTTTGGAAAATACACTGAAGGAACTATCTCATAGGATCTTTCATACTATTCTTGTTATCTGCGATATAAACGTGATAATTGGAAGCAGCGAAAAAGACATTCATTTAAAAAAAACTGGTATAAATCTTGGGGAAATAAATGAATGAAAAGAAAAACTGCCACAACTTCATATGGAGAACAAACTAGTGATCTCGATTACTTGTTATAACCACCAGACATGGTTATGTATTACCGGGTGATAGATATAGAAACCAGCTTTATAATATTATTTCCGAAATATGAAGATCATCCATAAAGAACACCAAAACCTATCCTGGAGCAGACTGTAGCAGTGACCATCAACTTCTTGTTAAAAACATAAGTATATAGCTAAAGCTCATAAAGAGGGATACTGCTACCAAAGGGACAAATTATACAAAAACATTCTTGATACTCTAAATAACAAAACCCACAGCATATGATAATGGAAGTTGTAATTGGTTTTACCAAACACTGTTTATTCCACTTTATGAAACGGTTTAACCCTACCGGTTTCAAGGTTTTCACCTCATTATCATGATTATGTGAAAACTTTGAAACCGGTAGGGTTATTCCGTTACATAAAGTGGAATAAACAGTGTTTGATAAAACAAATCACAATGTCTTTAAACTTCCACAAAGTTAATGCCATAACTATAAATAATATAATAATGGAAGTATTGAAAATATTCAGGAACACAAGTCAAATGCAACTTAGAGAAGGCATACACTCTGGATTTCCAACAACAAGACTTGATCAAAAAACAATGGGTATAAATACTTCAAATCGTTTAATAGAATATACGAAATATGATACGATCTTCACAAGAACAAGAATGTCGCAAAGGTTCTAATGAATAATTGAGTACGAAGTACAATATAAAAAATATCTTGTTCATATCAAGTTCACACAACTTGTTCTACAGTTAAGTTACAACAAGTAAAACTTTCATGACAGAAGAGAAATGTTCTTAAAATCTTACCGAACCGGCTTTTGCCTTCTCAGGCTGTATACTTGTCTTCATTTTTACATTTTTCCTCTTTCATCATCATCATCACCAAGCCATACCTATTGGGGTAGGCCAAGTTAACATATTTCCATTTCATTATATCCTTGTACATATGTTTCGCTTCTGCCTCATATATACACTTTGTCAATCATACTTTCCTATTATAAATACTACACAGTTTCCTTTTTGAATAAGTTTATTTATGTTCATTTAATATTTTTTTCGAATATCACTTAAAATGAGTATTACTTAAGTTTATCATGAAAAGAACACACTAAATGTGACTGATTAAAGACAGACGTAATAGTATTTAGAAGGGTCAAATGTTTTTTCAAGAAAAATAAATTATTTGTGGAAAAAAAGTGGTGCAAAAGTTCATTTTACATAATTTGATGGAATTGAAGAGGAAATATCGTAATACGGCGCTTTGTGCGAGTTTGCGTAGAACAAAATAAACGGAATTATCCTATTTGACTGGTTTAGTAATTAAGCACAACATTTCAATAAATCGAATCAACCAATAAAATGGTTTTCTGGGTTAGGCCCTTTTTTCATATAGTATATATGTTACACATACAGAAAAATGCATGCATGACACAAACATCGCTAATAGAGAAAAATTAATAAACAGAGGAAATAAAATGCATAGTTTTCCCATCTACTTATCTTTTGACGTTTTCATTATATGACGACCTTCACGTCCTATTTGATAAGAAGACGTCTTTCTACCGATTCGGGGGTTGTGGGTTCAATTCCCGTTGGTACCTGGTTTTTTTTCGAAAAGGGATCTAATCTGGTTTTCACTTAAGGTTTGTTTAATACCTATCTATTTGGAAATATTACTTAGCAATAAATCGGTCAGGTTGTGTTGTGGACAACGTAACAAGTTTACTGCTTACAACTGTAATATGGTTTATAACCAAATTAAAAAGAATTATCAAGGTGAATTAAAAAAATCAAAGCAATATTCATATAAAAATTGGAACACTGTGTTCAAAATTTAATTAGAACTACTTTTTATTCACGTTTCTTTACGGTTCTTGGCTAATTGAGGAAATTTCATCACTTTTTTAATTTTATTTATATATGACAAGAAACTTTATAAATACATAATTTGTGTAAAAAACAACAGGAAATGTAATGTGGACATACACTTTTTATGGATCTACGTTTGTTATCTTTCATTTGTCGTGTTCCCAGTAAACTAGGGTTATGCCTATATCTTACAGATGACATATAATATGATATAATAAATTGATATTTCTTTCCGATCGTTGATTATACAATACCCCGTTGCATACTCTCATCAACTCGATAAACAGTAACACTCGATTGCATATGTACGAGTATATATTACATGATATTTTTATACACATGAGTCTGCCTTTTCGAAGCCCGCACAGACTATACTCATCAAATAGCACGGCCATTTTTTCGTTAACTTTTCTATTGTTTGGTTAATATATACACATTGATTTTTTTTAAATGATTATATTTGTAGTGTAAGACACATTTTATAACTCTAACGATTTTTTTAATATTAATAACGCAATCGTTTTTTGCTAATATATTTCCTTTTATTTACTTTTACTTGCATGGTTACCACAAAATACATATTTCTGTAAGGAGAAAAATGACTCAGTTTTTATTTTTATGCCATATATCGCGAGCAAGATTTGCGTAAATAAAGGAGAAATCAAGTGGAGCAATTTTGGTTTAATGGTGGAGACATAATTTTGAATTATCAGGGATAAAAAAATAACGGAGTTTTGTCTCCAACTAACATGATACCATCTGATAAATTATTTGGACGCGTCCCAATGTTCTTCTTTATTTACGTAGAATTTTTTTTAGCTCCTAATATTAAAGGTTGAATCATAAAATGTTGCTCTGTATTTATTTCATTGAAATGTATTTTCTTCTTCTTATTTTTCATCGCGTGCTCAATGCTGCGTCATGGTCCTCTGCTGTTTCGAGCTCGTCGCATCATCTGTCTCCTGGTCCTCGACCATGTTAAATGCAGCGCATCAAGAGGATCCTGTTAACTCTTTTATTTAATCTGTCCATCTCATTGGACACATTTCTTTTACTCTAGATATCTTTCTTTAACGTTCTTCGTGATCACCATCTTCTCCTAACATCTATCATTCTTTCTACCAACATACTTAAAGTAGGTTAGGATTCTTTATCTGCATGTTGTCGTTTGTTTCTTTCATCCTCGCCGTCCGTGTTTCTATTCCGAAAAGAGCAATGGACAATTCTAATGACTTAACCAGACAGATTTTGTTTATTTTAATATATACCAGTCAGTCCATATTTTTGTCAGACTTGTCATAACTACTTTTGCCATGCTAATTCGTCTTCGGATCTCTGTTCACACACATGCATACAGCTAAACAATCTCGATGACTCTTATCGGTTAACAATAATGCATTTTGTTTTACTTTTGTTTATTTCTAGCCCTAGTAGGGCTAGAAATATCGCTATAGGCTTATCTACTTTAACTCTATGATGTAGCTTGGCCACTTTATCATAGTTGTTGGTTATAAGCATTGAATCTTATGCGAAGCTTATATTGAAGATTTTACTACCTTCTATGACAAAACTACCTTCCCCTTCATCTTGTATTTTTCTCATGATGTATTCCATATACACGTATGTTGAATAAATCAGGCAACATTATCCAGCCTTGACGCACTCGTTTTTGCACCTACCTACAATGATTCTAAGAATAACTCTTCTACTTTCACGGATGCCATATTTTGTGCATATATGTTGTGAATCAAGGTTATTAGCTATCTCGGTAGATCCATCTCTTCTAGAACTTTCCATAAGTCGAGTATCATTGGAGTCTTGTATTCTCGTCTTTTCTCAATAATTTGTAGTATAGTAAAAAATTGTTACCGTGTTCATCTGCGTTTCACAAACCCAGCTTGTTCTATTGGTGTTGGCCAGTGTAGGTAATATTTGAATCTTGCTTTTATTACATGTAGGACTGTTTTTTTGACATTAGAGATGAGTAATGCAGTTTTATAGTTTTCGCATTCTTTGTCGATCCCTTCTTGTGTGTTGAAATATACATAGACACAAACCAGTCTTTTGGACAGTATCCGGTTCTCCATATTAAGTTGCATATGTCAAGCATCATTTTGATACCATCACCAGTTACATTCTAGAGAAACTCAGCTTAGATCACATTTTTCCGAGTGACCTGAGCGTTTTTAGCTTTATCATGGATGTTTCGACTTCTTGTACAATAGAATTATGTCAGGTTTCTCTAGGATTGATTCAATATATTCTTCCCGGGATTGCGTAGTGTAATTTTTTTACAGTTCTGCGCAATATTACTTTCATCTTCTGCTAACTATGTCAATTTCCTTGATTATGTTTCCCTAGATGTCTTCAGTAGTCCACATTCGAGGTTTGAACTTTTTAGGGAGTATTTTGAGTTTAAGCAACATGTCTCTAGTACGATTGGTGTGTGCATGGCTCTATAGTTTTTGGCTGTAGCAACAAGAACATGGTAGAAAAACACTCCGCTCCCGGGAACGTTTTTGCATTATGGATTGATCTTATTATACATAATTTAATCTATTTGATTTATTTATCTATTGCCAGGCTATTTCCAAGTATATAGTTTGCAGATATGATTTTGAATCAAGTGTTCAGAATCATCAGGCCATTTTCTGTTCAGAAAATACGGAAATTGTTCCCCTCTTTAATTTGGTGTGCCAAATTTATATTTAACTCTTTCCTTCTATTACCCACATAATAACAGATTTTAATCAACTGAAGAAATTTAAAATTTCATTTATTGTATTGAATCTCTTATAATATGTTTTATATTTGACTTGTCTTAGCCAAAATCATCACAGTGTGGGCGAATTGCACATACGAGTATATGTAAAAACAACAATTTTGGCTCCAGGATTCACCTTTTGAAATCTAGGGGAATCTTATGATACGAGTACTTTGATTACTTCAGCAGAGTATAAAAACTGTAGGTTTGTGGTGGAATCGTCTAAAAAAATCGGCAAGACTGACACGGATCGGAACAATCCTGTAAGATAAATCAATCAAAGTGAATGCGTAGGTATAAAAGAGGTACTAATGTTACCAGTCGTAGGCTTAGTTCATAAAATATATTTTTGTCACTTGTAAATTAAAATGCATTTATTTTTTGGTAGGTCCGAATTCAATTTCTGTATCAACTCTAGTTCTGCATCAAATCAATTTCCGTAAATCTGCAGATTTAAACCGAAGATTCTTTCTCGTTATAAAAATATTGTCCAATATTTGATATTAATTGTTTGCAGCACATACTCGTTCATACACTGATATTGCTTTTTTGATTTACTACATGATTTCACAAAAAAAAAACACAAAAAATAAACCAATGAATTGAATATTAATAATTCAAATCTCTTCATGTATGTTTGACGCTTTCATTTGTATAACTTCAAATGTCAAATGTTGATAACATTAAAATGTTATCAATATTTAAATATACGTACATCAATGTTCAAGCGCATTAAAACGAGAATATTTTTAAGATGTCCAAAAACAAGGAGAATCTCTTGTTCAAGCGCGGTCAAAGTAAAATATCACTAAGGTTCGAAAGTTTCCGCCCTGAATAAGTCAGATCATGTATGAACCATATAGGTATAACATACTAAGCCTGCCTCGCCCATATGCATTAGTTAAAATTTAATAACCATCAGTAATATGTCAACTAGAGTTGATAGAGAACGTGTTCTTTTCCTTATATTCTGAAATGTAAAATTTTGAATGTCGGTCGAGATTCAAGGTTTTAAAAAAAAAAACCGGGAAAATCCCATTAAAAAGTACACAAGGGTAAAATGCTATCTAAACGCTGTATATATTATCTAAACATCTTGTTTTGAAAGACACGTGATAACTGCGGGATATTCAAATTTTAAACATTTCAGAAAACAACGAGACAACACGTCTTTTATCGACTGTAGTTGACATATTACTAAGGGTAGAAGTATTTATTACATTTATACTAAAATTTTAACTCTTACATTCCGTGACCATGCGTAGGGCGTTGTATATGTCTCATTCAAAAAGTTTGATTGAATATTCAAATCTTATATATTGACATATGTCGATGGATGACGGGATATGATATGTTATTATTAAGGATCAACATGAGCTAAAAACTGATGTGATAAGTGGGGTAAAACAGGGCATGTTGAGGGGAGTTGAACGACGAACGACTGACTTAACAAATTTATATTGAAATCGTGCAATCATTAGTGTAAGTTGTGGTAGAGGGTGACCGAGCTAATAATGATTGAACCAAGTGAATAAAATATAAAAAAATGAAAGGTAAGAAGGAACAGAAAGAACTCTTTGAGAAAATCTATGATTATGTCGTGATCGGAAAGTTTGGCGTTCTATTTTCTCTGCCTACCCCAGCAAAAAATTTGTGTGATGGTATGTATTGTATGTGTACGTTTAATTTGGGAAGTTAAATGTGTATATCATCACGCCGTGTGCTGATGGTAGAGAGAACTGATCGACAACACTTTCTATTCAAGCACAAAACTTTAATTTATCTCATTCTCACATTCAGTCATGCCCAATCTTCCGTAATTCACACTTCTCACTTACCCTTATTTTAAAACCTGGTCCATTTGATCCAGCCACGTGTTCCTCGGTCTACTTCTTCCACGCACAATTTGCACTTTTGACTTGTATAATTGCTTAGCTATTCTTTCATCATGACATTTTATTTGAGGAGAGACCCTTAAAAAAAAGTATTTTTAGTTTGGTTTTCATTTAAGTCCCCATACGTTTTCTGGTTGGTCGAAAGAGATTGCCACATGGCAATACGCTCACAAGGTTGTACACTTGGGCGCTGCTATAGCTGCCAGACGTGATTTGCTTAATAATAGTGGATTCATGTCCCAAGTTACAGCCCCTTGAGGAGAGTTTGCTCTCTAAACGACGCTGTATAAAATCTTTATTGAAATTAAAATGTATTAAATGCATTATCAGTATTTTCTGCAAAGTGTTAATGAATACACATAACAAAATATAATAGTTATAAACTATTATATTTTTCATTAGTTGAACTATTCATTATACGCTGTTTGAGAATAAATTTTATTATTAGCAGTCCAAAAGTAAAGACCTTAAATAAAGACTCCCTAAATAAAATGTAGTGTATTGTCGAAAACAAATAAAAAATGCTTAATTAAAATAAAAATAAACTATAGTTTGAGAGATACATATGACTGCTGGTAGCTGATACGACCTCAGACCCCTGGTTTTACCACTTTAGTGCATACGTATTTATATTACACATATACACATATTAACGCCACATCGTGACGACCAACATACACTTGTACTGTTTGTTCCATTTACGAGTATGTGTGTGAACATCTGTGACCCGTGCAAAACAGACATATTATTTTATAAATACACATATGATACGAGTATATGAAAAAAAGTTAAAAAAAAAATTTATATAAAACTACCGGGTATGTCAAAATCTACCAATTTTATATATCATTTAATATCTGTTCGAATATCTTAGGTAGTATTCATAGTGTTGCAAGTACAAATAACCGTTGATTTACGACTATGACGTAAAAAAACTAATCACCAAATGTATATTTATTATCACGCATTTTTGTATTATGTAGGTAATTTATGTGCAAAATATAGTATGGGCTGAAAAATATTTTATGTTCTCGCGGTCAGGCTCGCCCTCTATTGGTGAGTATATAGCTTGATTGAGAGGATGTTATAAGATGAGCCTAGATCTTTTGATAGCTTCTCTCTTTAATGTATTTTACTTTTAATTGATTTGAAATATATATGTAATTTCAGGATACGACAGTGGATCAAATCAGATCAAAATTCTTAATTTTGATGGCCCCTAGGCCCCTAACTATTCTTAATGCTCATTGATGATATCCAAAACTTCTTGAATCATTAATCTTGTTAGCTTGATGATCTCAAGATTTTTTTTAGAAAATGACGACTGTGCAGGATTGTGCAAAATTACAACACGACATGTAAATTCTCTTGTTTCCTGATCTGAACACAATCACCTCTATTTTTATATTAAAAAGGGTGTTTGTATATCTTCACCAATCCATCATCAATATAAAATCAGGCAGAAGTACTTCATAGAATAACCGAATCCAAGGAATTCGGGGTAACTTTTGATACTGGTCTCACAATTGTTAACCATGTTTTGCAATTGGTATCGGAATAATACAAATTTCTTCTTTTTTAATCAGAATATCTCGAGATTTCAATAGCACCGATATCCTGCAAAATTTGGATAATTATTCAATTTATTCTAAATAAGAATATGCCTCGGAAATTTGAGCTGCCCTTCAAGTAAAATACAAAAATTTGCTGGAACAAATACAAAAAAAGATTCTGAGATATTAATCGTATAAAACAGGAGGTGATTATTCAAAACCTGCATATCATATCCAACTTTAAACAGTATACAATTATAGAAGGCTCGAAACGAGAAGGCAAGAGTCCATAAGGTTATTCATATTAAAATTAGTGCAATGTTGTAAATTCAACTGTCTCGCAATATCAGAAGCACTTACTTTTTATGTTCGTTACAATAACAACTGTGCTAGAAATCACTCTTATTCTAAATATGGTACCAACTTGCAGAACCAATGTGATGAATAAACAGTCAGTGACGCGCACTCAATCAATTGAGTGTAGCACTGGATATATTCTCGCCATCGCCAAGAACTATGTAAATAATCCACCCTGGTATTCTTTCATAAGAATATAAAATAGACTTATTCTGTAACAGGAAAAATCTGCATAATGTGAAGAAAACTGTAAAATACACGTACGTACTTAGTTGCTATCAATTAACCTATAGTTATGAAATATTTTTTTTATATATGAAAATTTCGTTTTGTTATCTGGACAGTATGTTGACGTGTGATGGGCGAGTTGAAAGAGGCATTAATAGAAGGGTAGCGTCAGTGACCAAAGTAAACGGAGCACTAAATGTACCTAATATAAAACAACCGCGCAATATTGCGAACCAACGCACCCCATACTATCGCAATGGCCACACTGCACGCTTCGCGCCACGCTACGTGACTATTATAGTCACCTAGTAGCGTAGCTCTAAGCACCAAGCGAGGCTCCTACCTGTGTGGCCGAGGCCAACAGTAGCCAACATGACAATACATAATAGTGTGTTGATGTCCACCTTGATGAATGAATGTAATATTTGGACTTGGTAATAGAAGGCAAAACGTAATATTAATGCTGCGGAGATGCGTGCAATAAGAAACATTTGTGGAGTGCCAATATATGAAAGAAGGTAGAATGAAGACATCAAAAATGAATGCATGGATAAAATGGATGTTTCAACTAAGACGAAGAAATGAGATTTAAAATGGTTTAAATACATATAGTATGTGAAGAGAAATAATGTCTAAGCGGATATATCAGTCATAAGTTCAAACTGTCGACAGAAGAACACGTGGCTGGATCAAATATACCAGATTTGGAAAGAAGGTAAAGTGAGAAGTATGAATAATAAAATATTATGCGTAACTAGATGTATGAATGTGAAGGAGGCGATATTTGTGTGCGTGGATAGAAAAGTTTTAAGATCGTTTAATGATATGTATGGTATATATGTACGAGTATGTAAAGTTTATGCTGTGTTAGGAAACCTAAATTAAGTTTTGATAGTTCTATATCTTTTACTTATTTTAATTGGTGACAACTGTTTCGTCATACAATGGCTTTGTCAAACTGTTAACTACGTTAAAGACCTTTAAAAAAAACATTACATTTAGTTTTTACTAATAAAAAATGAAGTTCAATCAATTGAAAATCGACAAAATGAATAAAGGATTTTTTCATTCAGTATATTTTAACACGGGATAAGGCGTGATGTATTCTTGTATTTATGTGCAATATTTTAAGACTGCACTGTTTTTTTTAAATCCCAATGCCTTCAGAAACTCCTTACCGTTGGACACATATCGACGCGAGTGAAGAATCGTTAAAAAACATAAACATCTGTGAATTTTATCAGTACATTTATTATAATTATTCACTTTTTTAATATGTTCAAAATGAAATCAATTTTAATTTGCGGAATAATTTTAGCAATAAAATTAAGTATTTGTGCGGCTATTACGATTCAAATAGAGGCATATATTCCTTCGGGATTAAGAGCTTGTATAAGAGATGAAAGTGGAATTCAAAAATTTGAGTTTTATGGAAACTCAACATTCCACTCAATAATGTTCGGTGGCGTTGGTGTTCTAGATAATAGAAAATGGTGTTTTTTGGATACAAATATAGTGATAAAAAATCAGGAAGAAATTCATTATTTCGGAAATGTCATAAAACATGGTGTATTTGAGACGACCAATAAACTGACGAAAACATTTCAAGGTAATTCAATTTCAAGTTTATATGAGGTTAATGACAGATGACATGTCGAAAGGAAAAAAAAAATTTGATTTGCAATTTGATGGACTGGATCGAAGTTTATCTGGATTTGGAGAGCTGTTTCCTTTGACTTAGAGCAAAGCTTCTTAATCCGGACTATACAAAACCTGGACCAATCCCAGATTTCCGGAGGTGGATATAAACGAGAAACCTTTTGCACCTAAAATAATTGGTAATGTGTTATTTTATAATTTATCTTAATTTTTTTCGATCTGTTCGAAATATGCCAAAATTAATTAAATTTGCTTATTTACAATCAAACAATTAACACAGATTTGTACAATTTTTATCACATACCACTAAAATCAAAAAGTTTCCGACCTGAACAAGTAAGAACGTGTATGGACAGATACCACGCTGGCTACGCCTATCGCATGTTTGGGCGATGTAACAGTTAAGTAGCCTGTCAACTCGATAGAAGATGTGTTGTTTCGTTATATTTTGAAATGTTAAAATATTTAACATCGCGTAGTTATCAAGTTTCTTTCGAAAGTAGATCCGAAATAAATTTAATGACTTTAAGATGTTGTTTGTGGAGAATCTTCTCAATCATATTCCACAGTGAAAGATTGGAAAAGAAAACAGTTTAACTTGGGCAGAGAATCCATTATAGATGACTCTCATTAATACAGAGTAACATAATCACTCGCTCCAGAAACAGTTGCATAAGTACAAGAGGAATTGTTTCAAGATACTAAAATCAAAAGAAATAGCACCAAGGTTTTGACTTCCCAAAACCACAATGCTTCGAATTGTGCACGAACATCATTGCATGAATAAGGTGAGCACAAGATGGGTGCCAAAACTCTTGAGTGCTGACGACGTGTTGAATGCTGCAATATATTTTTAATGCTCAGCGATGGGAAAGAAAATGAATAATTTATTTACTTGTCATGGGGGATAAAACTAGGAGTTTGTACCATAATACTCTGTCGGAAAGGAACTCGATGGAATAGTGCCGTCCAAAACCACTAAGAGCCCAAAGAAATTATACTTATTGACTTCAAAGAGAGAAACAGTACAGTTACTGGCGACTACTATGTGTCATTAATACTCAAAATTAAAGGATTCCATAAAAAAACATAACGCCGATGGAAGCTACTACGAGGCGTGAGATTATTGTACGATAATTCGCCAGTGCACACTTCTGTTGCTGCAATGGCTGTAATTTAAACTTGATGTTTCCAAGAATTGAATCACATACAACATAGCCCTGATTCGGTCTCTATTGGTTGTTTTTTTTTTCAGAACTGTAATCCATTTTGCATGGAAACAAATAAAAACCATGAAGAAGTTATTTCCGCAGTGATACAATTTTGAGAACATTCACAACTTCACAATATTTTTACAGTTGTATTGAAAAATTTATTCATCGTTCTAAAAAACATATTAGATTACAAGGGGATTTTCTTTCTTATATTATTTGGATTCGTTTATACATCTCTAATATCTCGACTCGACTCATCTTGTAGGTAGTTTCAGTATTTTTGTGAGAAAAACTACCTTATTTTTAATTCTGTCCTGATTCTAAAGTAAAATATATTTAAAATGAGAATAATAATTTCAAGACTCAAGCTTCTTTGACTTTCCTATATTAATCACGGATAACTGTACACAAGTATTGTAAGTCGGTCTACTAATCCCATAATAATTTTTTATTATTTTTTTTCATTTTGTTATTTTTTTCATACTTAACGGCCACATCTTTGACATATGTACAATATAAATTTAATATAACTATAAAATGAATAAAATAAAAGAAAACACGATTCAGTTTAAAACAACAAAATAAAAATGAACTCGTAAAAAAACTGCAAAATAAACATGACCACCATATAAAACGTGGAATTAATATAATAATAAATTAGAATAAACGCTAAATCTTGAAAGAGAAAATTAAATAAAAACAAAAAAACTGAAACACGCACCTAAATAAAATATTCGTAATCCCAAAAAAGCCCGAAGTGATAGGTGTAAGACAAAATAAGAACTCAAAAATAATAAAAAAACGAAAAAAAAAAAACTCTCTGCTACCAGATTTTAAAGAGTTTGTGCAATCCTGAAAAAATCAAAGAACATATTCATGAAAATGTATATAATTTAAAGATTTCAAACTTGTACTTTTGAAAAAGTTGTTAAAACGATAAAAGTAACAAAAAACGAAAATCACCAAACCAAAGCGATATTTACAGGTGATATCAGGGAGCGCGATCTGACATCTCGTACCTACAGTTCGCTGAACCAATGTTCAGATGATGGCGATGAACAGTGAAAACCGGTCCACAGTCAGCATTCATCTACCGATCACTGATCTCGCAGCAATTTACCAAATCCTCCGCTGCTTCCCTTGGTGAACATTCTTAACGCGTTGTTTTAGTGACTATATCTGTATATTATTAAAAACTGTTTCCTAGTTGTTATTTTCTGTCACATACTTAAAGGCATTCAGTTATCGTATTTAGAAACACGAACAACATGGATAGTGAGATAGTGAGATCATCGGCAGGTGTTGTTACATAGAAATATTAAGTTCAGTTTCGACGAGTCAAGTATTTATTCTTTTAACTCTGTAATGTTTGAGAATAAATGTTATACTTGTGATAACTTTGCATATTGCGTTTCTCTATTATTTTTTTCATCATGTGTTATGCCCGTATAATTTATATGCAATTTAAAAAAATTTGAAATTGAAAATCGATGAACATACATATACTTAATGATAATTATTCAGGATACCAACTGTTTTTTTTTATTTACTTGATTTATTGACAAAATTACATTTCTATTCTTAAACACGTTCTGACTGCATTTATTACTCTATGTCACGATTGTAGATTTTTTTCTGACGACCTCCGTGGCCTGGTGGTGAGACACTTGTCTGCCGATCCGGAGGTTACGGGTTCGATCCCCGCTGGAATCCAGATATTTTTAAATAGGATTCCAGTCTGCTTAACACTTAGGGTCTATAAAAACATCTTTCTGGTTGGTTGGAAGAGATTGCCACATGGCAATAAACTCGCCAGGTTAAAAAAATAGAGTTTTTTATTAAACAATTTTTAGACAACCAGATAGGCAGACAACTCCCACAACTACGGGGTAAGTCATCTGTCTGCAGGGGTTTGCGTGTTCGATTTTCATTTGTAGCTAATTTAAAAAAAAAATCCAGTTTGGTTTTCATTTAAGACTTCTTTAGCATATTTTTAGGTGGTTGGAAGGGATTATCACAGGGCAATAAATTTACTGTATTTTAATTATTTAATAAAAGTATGAAAATATATTTTTTATTGTTTCAGGAAAGGATTTCGTAGATATATCAGGCGTATACTTACCTTCGATGTCCAATACTTCTGCTTCAGGATGTGGAACTCCTTCCTGTATTTTTGAACCAAGACGCCGTAAACCAACACCAGCACCTTCATACTCCTCAATAACTACCACTTCTGAATCTAAACATGAAGATACTTTATTAACATCAGATGACAAAACACGTGCAACGATTAATGAAAAATTTGATGTCAGTATTAGAAAAAATGATGATTCCAATGAGAAAAATGATGATAAAAATAAATGTAATAATGTATCTTGTACTGCGAACCAAACAGCATCTGCAGACATGTTGAAAACGTGTCATGAGAAATACACTAGTTTACAAATAGTTGTGAATCAGCTTCATCAAGATCAAATATCAAAATTGTCAAATTATAAAGAATTGGAAACAAATTTGGTAAAAACAACAAAAAATTTGGAAACAAAAACGTTTTTGTTAAAAGAAACATTTAGGATAATCAGTGAATTGAATGTTGCGAAATCAAACAAACTGATTTTAGCAGGAAAAATCGTGACATCAGATTATATTGCAATACTAAGAAACATAATCGAGTACTATTTAGAAATTATGCCTGACAGATATAAACTTATAAAAATAAGGAGAGAAGATGACCAAGTCTTTTTTGAGCTTGAAGATTATAAACAAAAATTAAGTATTTACCTCAGAAGCAAACTTAAACCTCATAGTAATTTTCAGATTTTAGATTTCGACGCACCTGGAAGTGGTTTGTAATAATATTTTTCAAATTAGTTTTAGTAACATTTTAATAAACTTTTATGTATTTATTGATTTCTAATCATTCATTTTAATTGTTGTACATCTATTTATTTATTTAACACTTTTATTCCAAATACAATCTGGCGGGCTTATTGTCAGGCGGCAACCTCTTCCAACCAACCATCTTAATTATTGTATAGTGAGGCGGACTGGTTTAAAACTTTGCAAAGGTTTCAGAAATACTTATTTTGTGGAAACATATGTAAGTAACAAATATGAAATTTATGAAACAGAATATAAATAAGCGTTTGATTTTAGGTTTTCCTAAATAAACTCTCTTTTGTTCTATTTAAAACCCGAGGGTTTCAAGTCAGGCCAATTTGCAATCATTATTTTATCTTTGCTAATGATGTATGGTGCGGAATATTCAGTTCCCACTAGAACGTAGGAGCGAAAGTATCATTCACCAGAGATGAATATGCTGAAGTCGATGATGGGTGTGACTCGTAAATTCAAAGTAGTCAATTAATTAATCAGAGGAAATCTCAGTGGTACTCATAAATACCAATCTGAAGAGCACAAGATAGTGGTGGTAGGGGTATAATACTAGAAGACCCATATACAATAGTATATTGGCCGATCGTTGTTTTGGACTCGAAGCTAATGAGATAAGACTAAAATGTTGTTCAAAGAAAATTTGGATGGATAGTATAGAGGAGGAAATTGCCAGTCATTTCTTTATTCATCACATACTTATATTTTAGTCACCTCCAATTGTTGAATTTTAAATTGAATGTTATAGTTTCACACCATATATTGTTAAATAAGACTTACTTTTATTTTATTTATTTATCAAAGAAATCAATGATATACATTTGCTAAAGGCTATACCTATATAAAAAATTAAAACTTAAGAACTAAAGAACAAGTCTAATTTCTATATTATAACTATATATAAGCTTGTATAAGACTTACTGTGTTTACAATTATCTTTGAAATTGAATATTTATTAAATATTGCTAAGCCGTTTTATATATTGTAAAACAAGAATAAGGATATTATTTTCAACACAATAAATTGGTATAACACTATTGACACTACAAAGTTATTTTTTCCCTGTCAACTCAACATAAACTTTCTACCTTACTTTTTTTAAATAGTAATTCCATATCAACTCAACACACACTTCTACCTTACCTATAAAGTTTTTCTTGATTTTTGGTTTGCAGTTTGTACCTATGGGTCCACTAAAAACCATGTTGTCAGAGATTTTTGGTAAATTAGAAAGTTTAATATATTTTCGAAAATACGTAATGTCTGAAATTATATGAAATGTACGAGTATATGGTCAAAACTATAAAGTACTTAATTTAACCTGTTCACCGCGTTAAAAATCAAATTCCACGAATCCTGTGCGCGGCACAATTTCAGCGTTTTTTAATTTCTAAGTTTAAACACATATTTTGTTTAGAACCACTGATATTTGATTACAACACCAAGTAAACATGACACTTAAGTAATTTTCTGATAATAAATAATAGTCATTACTCTTAAGGAGACTCATTAAATAAAGGAGATAAACTTAACATTACGTAAAATAAACAAAGGAATGCTACGATCAAATCAATGCTTCATGACACTCACCCAATCAAATGCATATATCACTAGTAATGTTTATTTACGTAAGAGAGACTTAGTAATGTTTATTTACGTAAGAGAGACTCATCGCAGGACTCGATCCGCGCGACAGGTCGTTAATGCTGGAAATATTGAGAAACCAAAAAAATTCGGCGCTCTGTTTATTCAACAATATCTCATAAACTAATACATTATTTGACAAGGTTTTCAGAGATGTCGCTAGAATAAAGATTATTTTAAATTTTAGTTCAATTTTTATTCCGGTTTTGTGTCATTTTTTTTAAGTATTTGTGATTTGAAACTTGGATTGTCGTCAGATCACAGGCGTTTGTGCTCCCCGCGGGGAACACGTTAAAAGATCATTAAATGGATATGTTACTTGATACGACTTGAATAGTTTTTTTTTCAAAAATTGAACTAAAATTTTTCAAATTATGATATTTTCAAAGTTCTGAAAAAAAAAAGTTTTACTATTTCTTTATGTTCACGATGTTTTATCTTAGGATCAGAATGAGATTCATGAGCTATGAAGTGTTCTCGTAATGTATATCATTGAAGGGTTTAAACATGAGGTTTGTTGATTTATTTAAGTATTGACTTTTGAAAGCTATGTAAGGTAGAATGTTTATTTAAATTGTGAAAATTTCACGTTGAATGACTCTATTGTAAAATATATGCGTCATTCTTTAAATTATTATCGCAGCAAAACATTTAAATGTTGTCACACAGATGTCAGTAACGTTCTATATAGTCGTACTATAAATACAAACCAGCATTAAAAACAATAATTACATGATTGACAGCAGTAATTATAATTTTCTATAAAACGACATATACGATATTATAACCTGGTTATAATGTAGTTTGTTTTCCAACGCTTGAGGTTTGATCGAAGGATCTGAAGATCGAAGGACCTAAAAAAGGATGATCAAAGAGAGCACGACAACAATCATCATGACGTGGATGTAAAAATGCTAGAAAAGAAAAAAACTTTATCAGTTTCATGGCTTAATTTTCTATCAGAAGACTTGGGGTTCGATTTTATGTGATACCCTAAAAACTGACGAATAAAGAGATCCCTATAACAACCATCATGTCCTAGATGTTAGGATACTTTTTTTAAATCTGGGGGTTTTCGGTTCGATTCAAAATGGATAACTGAAAAGAAAAAATACGATGCCAAACTTCCAACCAAGATATAAATGGATAACTGAAGGTTGTCGTAGTCTTTTAGATGGCTGAAAAGAAGATAATTACAACCTTCATTACCCAGATTATAGATAAAATGCTTACCTTCCGAGATTGGTATGACGTGATAACATAGTAAAAACCACGATAATTTTATAAATAAGGGAATCTTTATGAGGCCTACTCATTTAGTAAGACATTTGTCTTTTCCCCGAGGACTTCGGGTTCGTTTAACGATGATATCCGAAAAAAATGGGGTTTATTCTGGTAACAGTTCGTCTAGTAACATTACTCACACGAGCTAGTCTCATGCCAGTGTTGTACCCTCTTTATGTACGGAGTACTATTGCTTACACGTGCGATGGTGATCTGCGAGTTTCGTGCCTACCTCACTGTTTCTTACTCCGAATGCTTGATTATTAGCGCCTCTTTGATATTTATCGACTAAGATAATTTGCTCAATTAATGGAACAAAGACAATGTTTTCTCAATGCCATGCTCTTCCAAATATTCGATTAATCAATTCGCAGATATTAAAAGATACCAAGCAAAATAAAAAAATCTTGTCATAATTGTATTTATTTTACTGACCGTAGAAGCGCTTCCATAAAAATATGGTTGTCCGTATGTAATATAATATAATGTGTTTAATCTTCTTTCGAACACCTGAAAAGCCCGTTGCGTTTCCTTGAAATAAATTTTAAACTAATTACAGTCAACTAAGGCAAACAAAGCTTGTTTGAACTTCGCAGCAAAGTTCGCCGAGCAAACATTTTTCTCCAAATAACATTTGATCTTCACAAAAGTTTTTCTTCCCCCTCAAATGAGGTAAGGTAATTTTCTTTTGCTGATCTTTTAAGAGAGATGTTCGGATGAATTGTAAATAAGAAAATCCGTCGAATTAGGGAGGAATATGTGTATGTGTGTGTGTGGCTGCTGTCGAGCTATCAGCTGCCATTTTGCCACGTGACTCCAATATAAAATGATGCCGTGGGGAAAAAGCGGAAACATGAAGTCAGTAAACAGGTTACAAAATTTAATTACGTTCGGTAAACTAATATAAGTTTTTTAACTATAAAGTAAGATTTACAAAAACAAAAAACCATAAATCGTTTACATTTGTGATGAAACAAGCTTGAAGTAAACACCAAACGAACCCTTTTATTTAAATCTTGGAATCAACGAAAGTTAAAAGAAAGGCGTCTACAACTAGGCCACGAAGGTTATCATAGGTTCTTATAAGGTCACAAAGTGAAATATTTACTTGAAGCATACATTTTATATATAATTTTACTTGAAGCATACATTTTATATATTATATTTTTTGTTAAAGGTGTTCGACGTAACTTTATGACTTTTATTAATTATGATTGATATTTTTTTAAAAGACAAGGTAATCAGCCTTGAGTCTAGAAGACTTGAAGAACTTGGACGAAGAGACAACACTGTCTTCGGTCATAATAAGAGAGATTCCAGGCACAGTCCCACTTGAGAACGCATACAACTTATAGTTTAACATCGTAAGTTTTGGTAATATTATCGTACGTGGAGAAGTATCAACACATACACGTCTAGAACGTTTGAGTACTGTTATCAGTCGAACTTTTAAACCATTCCTGGTTTGTTTTTTTGGTTGCCACTGGAATCAAACTTAAAACAAACGTCTTACCATTTTGCATTGCATTCCAGTTTTGTTTATTTAGGATACGGATATGCCAATTTTAAACTTTTATTGAAGGTAAATATTTTACTATGTTTAAATAAATGTAGCAAAAAAAAATTATTAAAGCCGGATCGATAATTCAATAAATGAATGAGAGATATTTATTTATGCTCAAATGTCAACTTCATCTACACGCACGATGATTATATCATCTGGTGCATCCTGCTAGATAACTATCGAGACTATGGTGATCGAATTTTAACTGTATAACCTTAACACCTGTGCAGCACTAAATTCCTGTATTAAATTAGATAGAGAAGGATAACAGATGATACGGTTGTTTTGGCAGACAGTATTGACGACATTCAAACGCTTATAGATAGAATTAATGAAGCCGGTGTGGGGCTGGGGCTGAACATGAACGTGAGTAAAACTAAGTTCATGGTGTTTGGCCGGCAGGAGCACGTCTTATATTGAACGGTGCTGATAGAGAGAGTGAAAAAAATTAAATACCTCGGAAGTATCCCAGTGGAAGACCTCGACCCAGAAACCGAAGTCAAGTGCAAAATTGAATCATCTCGTGCGACTTTTAATAAAATGAGAAGCGTATTCTGCGATGATAATCTAAACTTAAAACTTCGACAACGGTTAGTAAAATGTTACGTTTGGTCAGTGTTATTGCATGGAGTAGAATCATGGACCCTCAAAGTTAGTAGTATGAACCGACTGGAAGCATTCGAAATGTGGATGCATTGGAGAATGCTACGGATACCCTGGACGGATATGATAAGCAACACAAGGGGTTTTCAAAGAGCCAAAGTTGATAGAGAGTTGCTGACTAATATTAAAATCCGAAAGGTGTCCTACTTGGGTCATGTACTTAGAGGAGCAAAGTACAAATTACTGCACCTGATCGTCCAAGGCAAAATAGAAGGCCGAAGAGGTGTTGGCAGGAGGCAAATTTCCTGGCTCCGCAATATACGTGATTGGACTGGCATAAGGGGCGTTGGAGATGTTTTTTGGGCTGCCGGGGACAAAAATGTCTACTCTCTTGTAATATTCAACTTTGGGAGGATCTGACATGACATTGAGAAGAAGAAGAGAAGGAAAACTTTAAATTCAAACCAGTATAAAACACTTATGCCAAATTGTACAATATATGTGAAGATCATAAAATGAATGTTGCAAAAGCTAAGGTAATTAACAATGATTAAAAAGTGTGAAACGAAAAGTAAATGTGATATAATGAATGAATAATGAAAGGTTCAAACAAGCTGAAGAATTATATTTGTTAAGAGTTAAGAGTGTTGTGAAGAGTTAAGACGGTTATCAAACAGCGTATAGCGATAGGAAACAGAGTCAATGGGACATTAAGACGTATATACTTGAACCGGTGTGTATCAAAATTTGCTAAAATAATAGTCCATAATAGTATTTTGGTACCAATGTTGATGTATCAAAGTGAAAAGTGGACGTGGAAAAAGACTAATAGAAGCCAAACAAATGCTGTAGAAATTCGTGGATTTTAAAGAACACACGGAGTGACAATATACAACCGATTTCTGAATGTTGTGATTAGGAATGAATGTGAACTTATTCCTGATTTATTGAGATAGATGAAGAAGAAAACGCTCAGAGGGTTTGGACATGTATAACTAATAAAAAAAGAAAGACTCACAAAAAATATGTAGTACAAATGTTAGTGGAAGACATGTGAGAGGAAGATCAAGGCAAGTATAGTTAGATAAAGTGAATTATATTATGAAAGAAGTAAACGTAGAAAGTCAGAAAAACCGTAGAAGTTGTATAAATGTGGAAGAGACTAAGAATGTTTGTCATGTTAGAAAAGCCAGGCGCTCTGTTGTCTCTGCCTACTCCGACGGGAAATGTTGTGATGGTATGTATGCATGTATGTATACTTCATCCAGGGGTTAATCTGCCCAACGACTACTAGTTTGGCGATCTTGAGATCTTCGAACTGTCCACTATCACTCCATTTCCTCTCCGATAGTGATTAACACCCTTCTCTCCCATCCTTACCTGCATACATAAAGTCTCTTATTTATTCCATCGTCTACATCGCGACCTTTCTTAATAATATCTTCCAGTAATCTGAAAGGAGTGTCATAGCAATGGAAATTTCGAAACAAAACCTTTTACCAACACCCTGTTCACAAACACAAGAAAAAATCAAAACAGCAAAAAGTAAATAAACCTTCCGGAAGCCATCCTAGACAAGGCTTGGACGCAGTTACAGAGGCTTCGATTTAGACACGGAGGATCAGATCAGACAAAAAAAATATTCTTCAAGACTGTACTGTTCTTAACAGTTTTACAACAGGCACCGATCATAGCCTAGTCAGAGCTAAAATAAATATTTACACATAAACTGACCGTTTAAAGTGATTAAGAAAAATTAAAAAAATATAATAGTCAAGAATCTACTTACGAAAATAAAGAATGGATTTTTAACCGAATCTTGAAAATCGATTCAAAATCCTCAATGAACCAGAACTCCAAATTACATCTACAAAAATAGCAAAACAAATAGTACAAAGCTATAGTGGCTCATATTCTCAAAAAGAATCAAAATGATCTCAAGCCACATAATATATTATGGAAAAGCGAAGAAAAATTAAAAATACACATCTTTCTTCAGCATCTCTATTTTTCTCGATTAATGAAATGCTACGCCAAAATATCCGCAAAGATATTCGCGAATGTAGTACTAAAACGGTTCAAAGGAAGTTGACCATAGAAGTCTAAAAAACTAAATCGAAACATGTCACTAGGAAAACGCCACATAATTGTATTGAAACTTTCTGACAACACTTTTACCAGGCAATCGGACTTTATCTTGAAGGGAATTGTAGAGTTTTACAGAGAACTGATATGGTACGAGTATACTCGTATGTACCTGATGCAAATTTAGATCTCGAAACAACGAAAATATCCCGAAGATCTCCGCCTTTCTTTAGTTGGCCTGTGGCTACACTTCAAAACTATATTTTTGTGAACAAGGTGTAAAAACTTCGCCCAAAGTTCACTAAGAGAAAGTTATCGAAGCTATTGTAAAACCCTTGAATACAACTTGATAAGTCACTGAATATTCCAACAACATTCAGCACATTTCCACAAAGCGATCACATCACATCAATGGCTAGAAAACAATGCCCCAGCGTTTATTAGTGCTTCCGAGTGGCTTTTTGGCATCCGAAATCTCAATTCTTTGGACTATAAATTGTGGTCAGTATTAGATGAGAAGGTTTGTGCTAAAAGACATTCCAATATTGAGTCATTAAAATGTGCATTGAAGAGAGTTGTAGACACTTCCGTTACAAACTGTGCATGCCGCCTTAGATGAGTGGCCCACTCGATTAAAGGTCTACACTATGCCAAGTATTTAAAAGCGAAAGTTGGACATGTCGAATGATGTATTTTTTTTTAAATTTCACTTAGAATTTTTTAGTATAAATAAATAATTATATTTTCGAAATTCCAAATCGCAGTTTTTAAATTATAACTCTAATATTAATGAGTGACATAATATTTATGGTAAGACTAGGTATTTAGTATATTTAAAAAAAAAAATCTAGAATTAAATCGAAAAAGAATCTTAAAAAATCCCCAGCTTTGAATAAAAATTATTTCTTTGAAACACAATAATAAATATTTATACTCGCAGTATTTAAAAATTACAATTATAATATTTTTAACCGAGATATCGCAATGTAAAATGCTCAGATAATGAACTATTGATACGTTTTTAATGTGTAGCAATAATTGGTCACCCATATTATTTCCAAATTATTAGCAATGCATTGTTAATGAAAATAAAATCAGTGTGCATCGATGCAAAAACAGGTGAATGATTCCGGTAGCCACAACTCGATAGTGAGGTGGTTAATTACACTGGTGTGCAGCAAATGATAAAATGGGAGAACTATTTGCAATGTGCAAATAACTTTGTTTATAATTTTATATTCAAATACTCTGCATTAGACTAGAGTTCCTCTCACAAATTCTTAAGTCTTCTCCTGAAATATATCGTTAGCTCAATTATCTCAGTTTTCGGCAAAATTCAGCTATTGCTCTTTTCGAAATCAGCGTTATTGAGTTTTATTTAAAAAAATGAAATCTTTCCAGTCGTATGATTTTTAAAATTGAAAAATGCTAAATAATTATACTTTTAAAAAAAATCTGCAAATACAGGCTGTCCCAAAATTTATCATCCTATTTGTTTTTGTCGTATTGTCGCGATAGCTATGTGGGCCGTGGCACCGTCCTGCTGAAACCACATGCTCTGCAAGCCTAGTTTATTTAGCTCGGGTACCAAAAAGTCCTTTATTATTACTCTATAGCAGTTAACATCTTCGTAACACATGACCCTATAATGTATTCGGACGTCACACTACACCAAACTGTTACCTTACGCGGGCGCAATGACCTAGAATGAATTTCATTAGGGGTTTCCGTTCCCCAAAACTGGTAATTTTGCTTATAGACCGAACCATGCAGTTCAAAGTGAACTTCGTCCTTCATCAATAATTTTGAAAAACAAAACGTCGATTTTAGCGTCAAGTTTTCATAGAGCTTCACATTAAGTAAGACGTGTTTGAATATCAGCTTGAATCACCTGTATCTTATAAGGGTGCAGACGTAAATCGGTTCGGAGTATTCTATGCAGGGACTATTTTGGGATACCGAAATATAAGGACCTTCTTATTAAAAATGTTTTTCGAGCTTCTTGCACATTTTCATCAACACTACACACTTGTACTACATTACACCTAAACCGAATGTGTTACTATCACATATTGGAAGATCTACAAACTTTTTTTTTAGTACGCGATCCCGTCTATGCAGTTTTCTGAAGTTATATGCAGTTTTCTCACCAAATATGTTTTTCTAAATATATATAAATACGGTGATGTACCTACTCTAATGGTCGCAGCCATTATCCTCCTTGCATTGAACTTATAAACATATATATTTTAACCAGTCAATAAAAGTAGGTTTGAGTCCCGCATTAGAGCGCCCTTGAGGAGAGTTTGCTCTCTAAACGACTCTATATAATTTGTCCTTTTATTAATATTATAATTTTTGGAGTATTGTTATTATATTGATAACATTTTTTTCATTTGTTACTGCACCGCCTTGAAAATGATGACTGCAACCTTTTGAAACGTCGAACCTCTTTCAAGCAAAATTTTCAGTTTGAAAATATTTTGCATACAGTTGGGAGTAACTAAAATTAAAGTAAAATATTAAATCATTCAAAATTAAAATGATGGTGAAATTCTAACTATGGCTGCGCCCATCGATGGTCCGAAATGAAGTGCCCTAATATAGACGTATATTTGTTGTGTAACGGTTAACTACAATTGAAATAAACTAAACTCGGGAAATAATTGTAAATGAAGGAAAACCTGTGTTATACAAGGTTGATTCATAAATGATAAAAAAGCTAGAGTTATATTTTTTTGCAATAATTGAGAAAATTTAAGTGAGTAAAAAGACATATTACCATATCTTATGTTTGAATCTTGTTTGCTTATATTATCTATCAATTACATTTTACTCTGTCTTATGTTTAAGTCTAGTATGCGTTTATTACATATCAAAGACGTTTTTTTCTATCTTTTATGTTTATCTGTGTTAACTAAGTCTTTTCCAAGTGTCCGTATTGGTTATATTTATTTTTATCATATCTAAAGCATTAAGCCACCTACACTCACCTGAAGACCACTAGGCTTCCCATGAATCAAGTCCTCTTCTGTGCAAGACACCGGTTCTTTGGGCCCTACAGCAAGTGTAGAATGGACGGATCCTCACCGCAGATACAGATAATCCATTCACCGTGCGATATTCCACATTTTGATATGTTGTTCTTGGTTCTCCCAAGTTACATTTGAAGTCAGGGAATAGATTTCCAGGACCTTCAAGGCAACGTAGAGCTAGGTACTAATGCATCTCCAGATACCCGTAAAATCTCCCTGTCACAGCTATATATTCCACTATACTCTATCATCCTAGCAACAGCAGGCGGTTGTTCCAGAAGTCTTGATGAAAATATGCCTGCATTATGCTAGGAGTTAGTTGTTAAACAATGGATGCCTGGAGTCATTCGGTTCCTTGGTATTGGTAACACTCAAGTTAAATATACGCAGTACATATATTTTCAGTAAGTCTTTGTTAAATTTCTTCAATAGGTTTTTTTGTGGAGCTTCATCAGGTGATACCATTCGCTATTAGGTGGTTGACTGTCTTGCATTTGGATATATTATATAAGTCTAGTAGTGAGAACGAACGATAATAGGAATATGTTAATTTTTAGAAATGGAAAAAAAATAAATTCAAAACATAAAACAGCGAGTGAAACGAATCATAAAACAGCAAGTGAAACGAATCATAAAACAGCGAGTGAAATGAATCATAAAACAGCGAGTGAAACGAATCATAAAACAGCGAGTGAAACGAATCATAAAACAGCGAGTGAAACGAATCATTAAAAAAATCATGCAATATTATTTGACAAAATAATGATACACATCAGACCCATTGTGCATATTTATGGTTTAACAGCTTTATCCTAGAAATTTTATTTAGTAATAGAAATATAAAAAAAATAGTTATACATATCATATATGGGCATTTAATCCCAAACTATCTTTAATTTTTATTATCTTTTAGTTTTATTTAAAAAAAATAATTGGAAACTAACATGTGAATTTATGACTATTTTTCGTCTGAACCTTTATAAAGAAATAACTCCATGTATTTTCTATTGTTGATTTTAAATAGTTACAAGAGTTGTATTCATCATTCCAGCAGGAAATAAATATGATATGTAGAACTTAAAATCTATATTTTATTTAATAATGTAAATAAAGTTCTTCAATAACCTTATTCCCGACATGAGGTGTCTTCGTAAACTCACTAAATTATGTAAGATTGACACTGGAAAGTCTTCAAAACTTCTATGTAAAAATGCAAATATTTCAGATCATTAATAAATATATTTAAAAAATATAGTAATTTTCTCTTCACATTTTTTTTGTTTGGTTTGTTTCTCAAACGAAACAATTGTAATTTTATATCTGAGTGAATAAACACATTTCCTTGGAAGTTAACAGGATTGCCTACTCAATTCTGTCTCACTATCGAGACAACATTCCTAACTACTCACTACAATAAAGTAACTAAATATAAGTAACTGGAAATGTGGAACTCGTGTTATTCTTCCTATACCAAAATACAAAAATGTTCTTATATTACAACTACTCGTAGCTGCAGATCAGAAAATTTGGTCAAATATTCAATTTAAAAAGTATATAATTAAAAAAAAAATCAATGGATAAAGAGTTTCATATTTAATTTAATAACCCTGATTTTTCTAAATTAAACAACGACAAAATCAATCAAGCAAATGTATATGTTTTACTGACAAGTCTGATATTTTCTTACTTCTTTAGTTTTTGGGTCATTTAACATTCAAGTCCCCTGTAATTAAGATGGATGCATATTATTGTGCTTATTAATTTTTATTTGACATTTGAGCGAGTTAACAAGGAGTTCAATAGTAATTAACTTTTGTTGCCTTCCGCTGGAAATTAATTACAGGGCGACAGCTGACGTGCTAACTTTTGTCGGAATTCATTTCCAACTCATCACTTTCCGATTGTCCTGTATGATTTATGGTAGAGAAAATGTTGAGGAAAAATTTTGTTTGAGTTGTGAAATAACTAAATTTGTGTTTGAAATAGTTAGAAAAGTAATTATGAAGTGATTTTTTTCCTAGTATTTAATAACGGCCGACCTATAACTATTATGAAGAACTTTATCAATGACAAGCAGAGGATAAGTTGGAAAAGTTTTGATATTTCAACGTAAATCCGTGACTTCGACTGGGCCATGGGTTCATCAATAAAGGTAGTATATAATTTATGACGTTTAAATACTTCAATATTATAAAATCAGAAGTTATATACACTGATCAATTTGATAATATGAAGCAAATTAGAAACAATCTAAAATCAAATCCGTTGTAAAAAACTATGTTGATTCTTTTTTTAATCTCTCAGTTGCGATGACAATAATTTTTCATTTTTGGTGTTGTTATGAAAAAATGAACCCAAGAAATCAAAATGGTGAGCAGGTGGTATAACAAGGAGCCATCGACGCCGACAAATTGGAAATATTTATTATCAATTCAGGTATCGTTGGTGGAATGGAGTCGACAAGGACGCGGCGAGCCTGTAAATCTGAAATTGCTGAAAACACACAGGATCGGCCAGGGGTAGCTATACACCTAAACTATTTTTTAAATATAAAATTAAGACATTTAACGAATGAGATTTTTTTTTAATTTGAATTTTTCAAATAAAAATTTTCAACCATTATTTCGTTGTTTGAAGAGATGCTGGGACTGGACTGAGTGAAATTACACTGGCGATACTGCAATTTGGCGATATTGCAACATTATTAAAAATCATTAACTAAATGGCATGACAAAGCAAATAGTAATTATGCAATACAAATGAAATATTTATTGATGATATAAACCACACTAAAATATCCTTTACATATCACATGTACAATGATAATATAACATAATATGTTGCGTTATATTATAACGCATCAATATCTTCAAATAAAAATTGAATAACTGTGGATACATATAGTATATCTTAGGCAGATATGGAGTAACCCAAATGTTGAATTCTCACAATCGATGAATTACAACGTACAAGTGTCGTAAGCAAATTGTAATTTACATATTTGTGTACTAAAATGTTCTGTGTATTTCTATCGTGGAGATAAATTTGACTCAATTTATCAGGCCTGTCACCGATATTTTGAATAATCTTATAAAGAAACTTCAAATCGAATAAAATCCTTTTTTCAAAGCATTTATTTCCATTCATATTGTTTTCTAATGAACATTCGATTAATTAAAAAAAAAGTTGCATATTATGCATGAAATTTCAAATAGACTGCATCTTATGTTATCTTGTAAAAAAAAACAATATGATGTAATGAAAGATAAAAGTTTAGATAAAGTGTGTTTAAGTGAGACCAAGTGTAAATGATGTGGGTCTGAAGAGGTGCGAGGAATGTTAGATATGTGGTCTGGTGTGAATGATAATGAAAGGGCCAAACAGAGTATGGGAGCTTTAATATCTAAGCAGTTGAAGAGTCCAAGAGTGATACGAATCAGATTTAAAACCGGCGTGACGCGTAGTTTGCTTGTAATAGGAAATTCTCCGGTCAACAGTACAACTGACAAAAACAAGGAAAAATTTTTGAAGCTGTTTATAAAAATGAACTGATTATTATTGGCAGGTTACTTGAATGTATGGGTTCGCGTCAAAATAAACTGTTTTGATTGGGTGTTTGGTTAGTTTATTGATAGACGAACAAATGCCACTGGAGATAGAATGCTAGAAGTATAATTGGACAGTGATATTTTGGTGCCAAATACGATTTATAACTACAAAATGATTTATATGTAGACGTGGGAAAGAGGAAATGAAAGATCGGTAATTGACTATGTGAGCGTAAATTCTTCACTGCAAAAGAACATTATTGGTACAAGTGTGTTTAGAGAAGTATATATTGGCTTAGACCATTATTTAGTGGTGAGCAGAATAAATATCCTTTGTGGGTGGCGATCTGGCATACGCAAAGAAGGGCAGACTGTGATAATTAAATCTGAGAAACTGCAAGATGTCGAGAACAAAGAGTAATTTAGAAAAAAATGTAGATGTATAAAATCGAAATGATAAGTAATGGATTAAGTATTGAAGAGGAATGAATGAGTATGAAATATGAACTGGTGAACACAGCAAAATATGTTTTGAATGTAAAAAAGGGTGTGCGTGGTGAGACATAAAAGTTAATTTGTGTCTCACGGAAAGAAAATAATGATGAAGCAATGGAAATAAAGAAAGAGTACAACAATGAAAAGTAAAAATAAAAATACAGCAAAGAAAAAGAAGAAGAAACTTAGAGAGGAATGAGGCAGAAAGCTGAATATTAATGTTAAGGACAATATGAAATATTGTGGAAGGAAGTAAGTAAAATGCGAAGGGAAAACGATACGGGAGGTGTGAGTGGAATTAAAAGAAAAAGGAAGAGTTCGTTCGAAATGGAAGAAATATTTTGAAGGACTGTAAAAAGTGGTGATACTTCTAGACACAAGACGAAAATGACAAGCGTTTGGAAAATCTGAATTAGATCAGTCTACATGAAGTACGAACGGCTGTAAAAAACATGGAAAAAACGAAAAGCGTCAGGTTGTGATGAAGTGAGCACAGAACTAACAGTGTATGTGAGTGAACGAGTGATCAAGTGTTTTAGACAGTTTTTCAACAAATATTTGGAATCGGACTTCACACCAAAATAATTTATATAGCTCCATTTCATAACACCTGTTACTCTAAGAGCGCTGGAATAATTTATGTTGGGAAACTACGAAATGCTAGATCATAATAAATGCAGATAAAAAATCCTCCAAAATCGGGCAGGAAGTTGTTGACAATCTAGCCCGGGATACGACAGTACTAAGGAATCACACTCACCACTAAACTGCGACGCCATCACGAATAACAAAATTAATATAAATTTAAAAAATTGCAATAACAATTGAAAATTATTAAGTTAACTGCGCGAAATTCATAGATCTTCTTACTTAAAAAAATCCCTACATATTTTTCGTGTGCCTTGTCTGGCCACTCGAACGTTGACGATCACTTGAGAAAATATCTTTGGTAGCCTGAACAGTTCCTCAACTCTCTGAATACATGTCCATTCGCCAATGTTGCGTAACCAAGACGGGCGTATTCTATCGATTCCGCGTCGACCCTCGATTTCCCCCATCAATATTAACTTTAGGAAGTAGTATATTTATTTTCTCAATATATAACCCAGATACACAATAAATAAAATAAAAATCACTCGTAATGTTCTTTTAACTATTGTGTTTATCGGCTAAATAAAGTATTTTTAAATAAAAACACAACCCTAGTTATAACGCAAATTTTGACATTTTCCTGAACGTGATTATGTTTTTATAAAAACGCTTCAAAATAATAACAATAAAAAGGACCATAGCGTACAACAATATAATGTCGGAAATATTGATATTTTATAGCATTTCATCGGATTTATATCGGAATGGTGTCAGACAGTTGAAGATTTTCCGTGGACCGTTGGTCAGGTAGACAGGAGGCGAGGTGGGCGTTGGAGGCGTGCAGGGTGTGTCCCGCCCCCGTTTCCTTTGTTTTAATATCCCGCGGGAGCGTATTTATTGCCGCCCCCTCCAAATTAGCTACGTGAGCTGAAAGTTTCTCGCGGCCCGAGGCGGTAATGGATACAGCCGGTGATAATTGAACGGATTAAGGCGGACTCACTGTACAAATGGAAAAACACGGTTTCATATGTAAAATTGTTAGTTAAAAGGTGATAATTAAAAAAAAATATGTTGTAAAATCGTTAAAAAGAGTATGTTGTTTTGTAGAACATTTTTTATTGAGAATAAAAGAAAATCATTATGAATCATAAAAAGTCTTAATATTTTGTATTTTTAGGTTTTCCAGTTTGATTTATTTATTTTATTTTACATTTGATACATGTTTAATACGATTACACCAAATAAAATACAAAGTATAAGAAAAAAATAGACAAAAGCATAAAATATAACAACAATAATTTCATTTGTTTTTTTTCTTCAGAATCGCCAGTCTTGTGCTCCTTACATCAAATTTTTCCTAGATCTTATTCTCGATATTCCTGGTTGGTTACCATATCCGGTCTGTCTGAATGACTGATTACGCTTTGTGATGTAGAGTGTTACCGATTGACTGGTAGATTTCCTTGGAGTTGTTTTTAAGCACTCTGTTATTATCCTCTCGGTTTTGTCCCAGCAACATCAACTTATCTACTTTATTAGGAGCCACTACTGACCGAGGTTGCTTATTTCACTGATATGAGTAGCAAAATCCAATGCCTGATACGTTTTATTCATGTGGTTGTGTATGGGGAGGTTTATGGACATAGCAGAAATAAAAAACGTGTGCCAAGATACAATGAAGTAAATATCTGTCGTATGATGGTGAGGGTGATGATTTATAAAACACTGATCATAAACCTTTGTTCTTATAATAAAACTTAAGTTAAGGTTAAGTGCTAGCATAACAGTTTATTTGTAATATTGAGAGAAATACCTTAATCACGGTGTTCAGTTATTACCTATTTGTTTATGTAACACGAAAAGGTTTGATATAAAAACTGTCGAAAAAAGTAATACTAAAAAAAGTGTCAGAATTGTGCAGAGTCTTACTGTAAGATTTGACGGCAATTGTTTATGCGGCAGTAGGGTATTTGGTCAGCGTATCTTCCCTTACACTGGAAAGTCGTCGCCTCCAGCTGCAAAAGTATTTATTGAATAATTTTTTCGTTACGAACTATTTGGCGCAATATTTTCTTTGTTTTTTTTAATAATTCCTTACAAACTACTAGAATGTGTTCATTTTTTTACTTCTATTGAATTTATAGTTTTGTTTTAAACTTTAAAATAACCATTTTTGGAAATTTTAAGTTTTTGTTATTTATGAACACTAAGGTACATACAATCACTACACTGAACCTAACGTAGAATATGCCGCTATTACGTATCTGAAGTCTCTTGGTAAGTTTTCTGCGATTTTCTTACCAAATATGTTTTCCTAAACATATACAGTAGCGAGTAAGTGGTCCCAGGCAACCATATCAAATGGTCCCAGCCACCACCACTTTCCTATTCTTACACTCAACTTCGTTTTTCCTCAAAGGCACTCGGTTCAAATCCCGAGTCGAGTGCCTTTGAGTAGAAATTGTTCTCTTAACGGCATTGTATAAATTATTTATATTATTACTACGTTAGCTAAATTATCAGTACCATAACCTAAAATAATAATTAAATGCAATATTTTATTATTGAGTAACAAACCAGATTAAATATGTTCAATCATTCACTTACACCGGCACCATTACCACCATTACCAAATTTAACAGCCATTGCCTCAAGATAGCGATGGAAAAGCTATTCTGAAACTTTATTGCAATCATATGCTTCATTTAGAGAGTAAACGTGTACAAAAAGAGAAGTTCAATGACGAGAAAAGAACAATGTTAGGTCGTATTTACACGTGAGGTAGCTCGATAAAGTATTTACTCAGTGGCGGTGAGAAAATATTACGAAAATATTAAATATTATGTTATTGCAAAAACATTTTTTCATTTTATTATCAAACCAGATAACTCCATTAATCATTATTATTTAAATTTGGATTCTTCAAGTTTGACGATTTTTTTTCTGATTCGAAAATAAGGATCTCGATTGGATAATTTAAAAAGTAAACGTATTTGGTTATATTTACAAGATTTTTAACTTTAACTATTAAAATCAAAAGTAGGTTGCATTTCACGAACTAAACATATAGAGCTTATTTTTTTTTAAGTTTTATCAAATTCAACGCCTCAATGAGAACTCACATGATAGGCATATGTGACAGATAATTGTCAAGGATATTTTGAAAACGACGCGGAAGAATGCTTTAATGTGACAACGAGTATATGTTCTGAAGTGTCAAAATATGACAGTATTCGTCATTGCTGGGCCTCGTAGTCGAGAATTCCCTTGCCTTTACAACGTCAATTCAGTTGGTAAGCGAAGCTGTGCCGTGAAGTTTTGTTTCTTTCTTCTTTTCTTTTCTTTAAGTGAGTGAGCTGTGATGTACTTATATCCAGTGCACGAGGAAAATTAATTGGCTCACTGCTGTACTGGATCCGATGACACACTAAAGATAGATGATAGTTTCATCGAAAACGTTTTACATCTTGATGGGTTCATTCGTAGCCTGGCACTTCACGTCCTTTGAAACCGTATTTAAACCAGTACCGAGATAATATATGACCACTGTAAAATATTTTTAAGGGGAATGGGAGATAGTCTGAGGAAAACACTTCCTGGATTTTATTTGGGAATATCTGCCTCTTAAAGACTACCCCCAACGAACCCACTGGGTATTTGGTGAAAATTAAAAGACTTTCTATACCAAACTAAAGATTTTCTATATCAGTTACATTGCACTTATTTCTTTCATTACAACGCTATAATTCGAACAGCACATATACCATTAATAGTGCAGTGGTAGTCTGAATGGTGTACTTAAATCCATTTATATTTTGATTTTCTGATCTAAGCACAACATCTATTTTCGTGATATTTAATTTCTTAACAAAACACTGAGGTAATTTACTCGTATATATTTTAATAATAATCATCGCCTCTTCAGCCTGTATCAGTTCACTGTGAAACATAGCCTTTATCTTTTCTTCTCAACTACTCCCGGTGTTGTGTGCTTCTCCGGCAAACCGTTTGATGTCTCACACCCATCTTGGTAGAGAACGTCCTTGTGGCTTTTTGGTAGTTTCACGGCATCTATCTAACTTTCGCTATGAACCCATTCATTCTTCTTACTTTTTACATTTGACATATCATACTTTTTGTTTTGTTTCATCGTTTGATACATCATACTTCATCGTAAGGTATATCATACTTTTTTTGAAATTTCATTGAAATAATAATAGTTATTCTTAGAGTACGCCACTGTTCACAGGTGAGTTAAAGGAATCTGGAATTCTTTTCCTCGCCAGACGAGCACGGACTCCCAATGAACTAATAACGGATGCTAACACTACTTTCAGCGAGATTAATGCTGATGTCGGTAATTGAACATCCAACAATAGCTAAAATTTCTATTCTTCTGCAAACATTTCAGTATCTAATTAATACTATTTATCAATCAAGGTGTACATAATTGATGAGATCAAGGTTCAATTATATTGAAAAGGATTCAGGGTAGTCATTAAAGGTATAAAAAAAACACCTAAAATATTTCAAGAAAATAAGGATGTTCATTTTTTTTTATTTTACAAAAAATTAACAAAACTTTTTAAATGTATTTATTCTACTTCTTTAACTAAGATTTCCGATCTTCGTAGTCAAATTGGTAAGACGCCTGTCTTCCGATTTGGAGGTTACGAGTTAGATCTCTCTAAGTATCCATCTTTTTTAACGTGATTTTAACGTCAAACCTTTTTATCATTTTTCCGACGGTTGAAAGAGACTGTCTCGTGGCAATAAGATCTGCAGGTGGTACTGTACGCAATAACATTTTATTATAATAAGACTAAAATAATGAATATTGCCAACAAACTATATTGAGCTAATTTAATATTCCCATTTTTGTTAATCTTAATCGAAAATTATATTTCACACAAGTTTCGATCTTTACATCTATTTAAATTTTTTAATATTAACAGGATGTGTTTATGGTATACAGTGGTTATAACACCGGTACTATTTTTTAATTTTGAGTCCCTAGATTGAATATCGTATCGCGTATCTCTGGTCGGTTCTTCATGAGTAAGGATCGTGAATTATTTTCGCTGCCCTCCTAATTTCAGCTAGAATCATTTGAAAAAAATGTATACTTCTCTAGTTAGAACAATTTTGGATTAAGAAATATGGTATATGATGTCCAATTTAAAAAATGAAACGCATACGCGATTTTTTTTCGTTTCATAAATTTTAAACTGTATACAACGAAGAATTGAGTTGGACTAGCGCCTATTGTTGGAAATTATAAGTCTTACAACCTCTTCAAATATAAATGTTTCATCATAACACATTATTTAAAATTGTCAGCTCGTCTTTAAATAGTCCGAAACTAACTCAGCTTGTCATGTTCCAAATTCCTTGTAGGTCCAACCGACAAAATGTTTTGTTCCATATTCAAGTGGTTATAACAAATTATTTGTACAACTTTTGCATAATAAGACTGCACAGATTGGGCAATCTATATGGGCAGTATGTGGACTTTCATGTCAGTTTGATTGCTCACAGGAAAAAAGTGAGTAAGTGTTCCTTCCGAGATAAATTTATCAAATAGCATAGGGTTTCTTTGTTATTCTGTTGAGTTCATCTTATACTTATTATTTTTTTCTATCGTATAACACTGCTTACATTTAAATGCTGAAGTTTATTTATTTTTTTTCTTAAATAATTCATTTTCAAATGATTATTAGACTATCGAAATAAAATGAATTAATTTCTCCACCCTTTTTACTTTGATCATTTCGGCTATATACGAGGCATATCCAGAAACTAAGTGTACTGAATTTTTGTAGGTTACAATTTTTTTTATTTAAACAAAAAATTTACGTGGTTACCATAGTACATATGTAAGCTATTTTTCGACATGGTCGCCATTCCTCTCAATACAGGTGGTGAAGCGGGGTATCAACTTTTTGATGCCTCCCTCGAAGTAGTTTCCCGCCAACCCCTCCGTCCACTTCTCCAACTCCTCCTTTACCTCCTCGTCGGTTGAAAACCTTTTTCCACCCATGTGCAGCTTCAGGGAGGTAAATAGATAGTAATCTGAAGGTGCTTGGTCATGGGAATGCGCGGGATGGTTCAGGACATCCCATTTAAACGAGGCGAGCAGTTCCTTCGTGGCGTTGGCCGTGTGTGGTCTTGCATTGTCGTGCAGCAGGCAGACTTCCTTTGTCAGCATGCCTCTCCTCTTATTCTGAACCGCCCTCCGCAATTTTTTTAGGGTCTCACAGTATCTTGCAGAGTTGATGGTCTCCCTTTGAGGCATATATTCAATTAAAATTATGCCTTGATAGTCCCAAAACACGGATGCCATGATTTTCTTGGCTGAAATTGTGGTTTTGAACTTTTGGCGGAGGGTGAAGAAGTGTGATGCCACTGTTGAGACTGCCTTTTGGTTTCAGGCGTGTAGTGTGCAACCCAAGTTTCATCTCCAGTAACGATGGAGCGGAGAAATTCATCTCCATGAAGTTTGCAGCGCCTCAAAAACTCTTGCCTTTTTACAAAATTTCGCACTTGGCGGGAGATTGGTTTGACATTTTTCACGAAACGTGTTGTCGCGTCGACATTTCTCAACGTACTGACCTCGAACCGGTCTCGTTGTGGAGGGAAAAGGTCAGGCTACACGTAAGTGTAGCCAACATGTCGAAAATAAAATCCATCCGGTCCTCGTATATGGTAGAGTACAGTTTTTTAATCTTTGGGTCACGACTCGAAAGTGGGTAGCGAAGTTTTTTCAACAATTATAAAATTTATATGGGTAATGTATATTTTGCATAATATCATACGACTTTTTGGAATTGATGGTGTTTTCCTTTATTATAAATTGTCATGATCATTTTGAAGGCATTGGTATAGTGGGTGATCAATTGAACTAGTCTCAAGAGATTAGAGAAAAAGTGGGTATAAAACGAAGCAGTTTTTTCCAAATGCAGGATCACCTCAGCAAAAAGTGTTTTTATATTGTATTACACTTTCGTTGTATAAAGTACAACCTGGCGAACAAATTGCCATGCGGCAATATCTTCCAGCCAACCAGAAATATATTAAAGAGGCCTTAAGTGAAAATCACACTGAAATCCTTTCTAAAAATCTGAATTCCAAAGGGAATCAAACTCGCAATCTCCGGGTTGAGAGACAAATGTGTTATCAACTAGGCCACAGAGGTCGTCCATGAAGTATTATAATATCGTTTAACGTATTTATTTTGAAATGTGTTGCTATTGTAGAATACTCAGTCCCATGGGTTAGAAAAGTCCGTAATGATGACATCTTGAAACAAATAAATGAAGAAAGGTTATTATTATCCCCCATCAAAAAGATAAAAGTAGAGCACTGTTAAAATATAAAACGAGGACAAAAATACTACTAATATTGCGGGGTAAAAATTAGGACATAAGAAGTGCAAGGTAAAAAACACGTATGCTGGCTGAATAACTTACGGGAGTGGTGTTATTATGATACCGTATTTATGTTCAGAGTTGCTGCTTTAATAGTCATTATGATTAATATCCCCCGAAGACGAGAAGAACTTTAAAGACGAAGGATTTATGAAACTTAGTTTTAAAGAGATTAGAAAAAACGAAATTCTGAGATGAGGATAATATCAATATCTCATTTTACATAAGACTACCTTGACACAGAGAAAAAAGTTGAAGTGCCAGAAGAGGATACATCTTGTAGTTGAATTCAATTGCTTAGAAGTTTTCTTCCTATTTTCGAATGCTATGTAAACCTTTTTTTCAATCCCTCCAATAGTCCATATCGCCAATTCCTTTTTCAAGTCACGTAATTCAGCAAGTATTTTTTGTCGTGGCCTGCTTACTGACAGTCTAGCCTCAAATATGTTTTTTTTAATAATAGCTGTTTTTTTACATAAAAAACGCATATAGTATAATTACCAAACACCGAATAAAAAATGAACTACAAAAAATATTTGAATGCGATAAAAAAGTTTTATGTTCGTGAATATTTTTTCAACAAAATCTAACAAATTTTAATCAGAACATAAATAATGTTCTTTTTATTTTATCTGTTCTTAACTAATTCAACTATTCTTCATAAAGGCACCTTTTGAGTCGGGAAAATAAAGAAATTTATTTGGCCCTGTGCCATGAAAGTAATATACGGTAAATTAGATAAAAAATATCCTCAAAGAAAAAATGTATTCACAGTATAATTTATATATGGAGTGTCAGCATTTATCTTTCGTGGTTCTCGCCATCTTTACCTATTGAGGAGATGAATGGGTTTTAATATAAAATTGAATTCCGCGGATCATTGATTTTCAATTTGCGTCACACATACATGCGCCAGTCGCGGCATTGGGCGCTCATCATTATTAGGTCTGTGCTTTAGGAACTTTTGGGAACCGTCCAAATTAAGTGCGCGTTTTTCATATTTCCCCATATCGATGCTATACGGGGAAAAGAGCGTAACCTTAAAGCGACTAAAAGGACATCCAGCTATTGGTCGATCTATTGACTTCCAGATTGAGAGCTCAGGGTCGCATTCTGTTGAAACCCAAAACATTTATCTTTCCCATAATATGTCTAAATAACGAGGAGTCTGGATGTTTTTTTACCTATACTCGTACTATCATAGAGAGGAAAATATTGGAAACACAACTTTAATGGTATAATCATGTGATGAAAATACCAGAAAACCGCAGTGAAAAGATAGCTATGGACCTGGAACTCCATTCACTTATAAAGCACCGGAGGTAAACAAAAATTACTACTTCAACACATCATTTAGATACCATCCCAAACACTTTCGGTAGTATATATTAGGTCCTTACATATGAAATTGGCGTTTTGTTTGGGAGGAACATAAAGTTGATTTTTTTTTAATATAATATATTTATTTAATCAAAGTATGTACCATTGCTATCTATGCACTTTTGCCATCTCATAGGTAGTTCATCGATCCCTTTACTAAAAAAACCATTCGGACGGGAATCAATAAAATCTTTGAAGTCGGTTTGGACTGCCCCATCGGAGTTGAATTTTTTCCCTTGCAAGAAGTTATCCAAATTTCGAAAAAAATAGTAATCTGTTGGGGCAAGGTCCGGAGAGTACGGTGGATGTCTTAGACATTCCAATTGAAGCTTTTCTAATTTGGTAGCCGTCTGTTGTGCAGTGTGTGGTCTAGCGTTATCATGAAGCAGCAGTGGCCTAGAGCGATTAACCAGCCTCGGTTGTTTAGCAGCTAGCTTTTCCATCATGGTTTGCAGTTGCTGACAATAGACATCTGCCGTAATCGTCTGGCCAGATTTAAGAAAGCTGTAGTGAACGACACCAGCACTAGTCCACCAAACGCTCACAAGTAACTTTTTTGGAGTCAATTTTCGCTTGGGGCATGGTTTGGCTGGTTCGGCAGGGTTCAGCCATTGCGATGAGCGCTTCCGATTATCATACAGGATCCACTTTTCATCACAGGTAATGATTCGATTCAAAATCCCTTCATTATTGTGCCGGTTGAGTAATGCAACGCAGCAGTCAACGCGCGTTTGTTGATTTGCTTCACTCAATTCGTGAGGTAACCACCTTTCAGGCTTTTTCACCTTCCCAATTTGCTTCAAGTGGATTAAAACAGTTTTATCACTAACACCGCAGCCTGCAGCTAACTCGGACGTGGTTTGCGATGGATCCGCTTCCACAATAGCCTTCAATTCTTCATTATCAACTTTGGTCTCCGGCCGTCCACGGGGCTTGTTCTGCAGTTCGAAATTTCCAGAACAAAAACGCTGGAACCAAAAACGCAATGTGTTTTCTTTTGCGGCACCGTCGCCATACACATCATTAATCCTTCGAGCCGTTTCTGCAGCACTGGTGCCACGGTGGAACTCGTACTCGTAAATAACGCGATATTTCAAGTTTTCCATTTTGTAAACTGAGTGACGCAAAGAAAAAAAACAATTGAGGAAAAAACAAATGAATTAGAATTTTTGAAACACAAATACTTGAGTAAATAACTGTATAAATTTGAATTTGGAATTCTTAACCAAAGAGAAGATACTTGAGATCAAAGTTGCCAGTACGGCAAAACGCCAATTTCATATGTAAGGACCTAATATTATTTGTTTAAAATTATCGTCAGACAAATAGTGTAAAAATGTAGTTTGCTAAAAATCTATGGTTTACTTAGAATTATGTTTCTGCAAAAAAATTATATTAAGGTTGCTCAATTGTGAGGGCAAAGTAGAAAGAAAACATTGATGAGAAGGAAAAAGTCAAAGATTTGTAATACAAATAACTGGATTGAAGTTTATTAGGATGGAAGAAAACTGGTTCCATTTTGTTTAAACGAGGAGCAGTTTATACGGCAGGAACATAATATACACCACCGCCTGAAGGCAGACAACTTGTCGTTGCAATATTTATACTTTCTGTTCAACAGTAAAGCTATATCTTCTTAAAAAATATATTTATTGCAATAGTTATTTTATGCATTTTGATTTTATCAATAAATAACAGCTATTAAATAATATTTGGAAAATTAAAATGTTCCAACCATGACCTTAATTAAATAATAAGTATTAATTCGTAACAGTGATACATATTGTTAAATACGAACGAAATTATAATAAAACCAATTTTATATTATTTGATGACACTGCACTGTCATGATTAAACATGTCTTGATATAAAATGTATTTATTTTATCTACATTTCCAGATGGAATATTTAAAAGACTGTTAATAAGCTAGTCATTTTAGGATGGAGTTACCAACTAAATTTGAGATTAGTTATCTACTGTGGAGAATTATAGTAGATATGTAAGATAAATATTATCATAATTTCTAGCCCTTTGAGGATTTCTTACTAAAAACAACTTTCAAAGTGTCTCTGTCTCCTACAAGTTTACTCCATTGGATGGTCCTTGATCAGACCATTCAGCAATAAAGAAATCGTTGTTTGGTTTAAAACTCTCTTTGCTATTCGTTCCTTCCAAGTATTCCACCCACTTAACATTAAGCCGTGTATCGATTACGCGTGGCAAACCATCGAACATTGGTTCGCGCGGCAGCCGCGCTTAATTGATACTAAGTTGCCGCGCGAACAAATCGAACATTGCCGCGATCGAACTTGCCGCGCGGCGATCCGATCGCTGTCGGTTTTTGGGTGCGCGGCAAAAGAGAGCCAGTTTATTGCTGGTGCACGGTTGAGACGGGCGTTTAGTTATTTAAGTTGGCTCGCGCGGCAAAGCGACAAGATGAATAATGAAAAGTGGCGCCATTTGATTCAGTGGTACGGCTCCAAGGAGCTTCTGCGGAATAGTAAAATAAAAGATTACCACAACAAATCTGAGGCAAGATGCGTGGAGGGATATAGGCTTCATAACTCATGTATTCCATAAGTCTCACACCATAGTGCATTCTATTGCTATACAATTTCCTCATCCACCAACGCACTTTTTATTAAGGTTTCAAGTGGATAATGTGATGCATCACCATAAAAGCGGCAGCTGCTCGTGCACGTGAAACGTCCATGGTTGTTTCGCGAAGGCTGATCGATCGCGGCATTCGTAGCCGGATCGTCTGCCGCGCTGTATCAAAACTCGTGATAAAATTGGCTCGCGCGGCAAATAAACCGATTTGCCGCGGTTGAACATGGCTCGCGCGGCAGCCGCGCGTAATCGATACACGGCATTATATATTTGATTAGGGCTTTCGAAGTATGACTTCTGCAAGTATCGAACTATGATCGTTATTATCAACCATGTAACCCGGGATGGATGTTTGCTTGCTGCCAGATTTTCTGCCTGCTCTGCTGCAATATCTCTCAGTAGCCCTCCTTTTCAAATTGGTTACATCCAGTGTGCGATAGTTCTCTGTCACACCATTTAGTCATTTTATCTTCTCCCCCCCCCACCCAACTACGTCCCGATCGAAAGTTTTTCATTGCTAGGTCAGTATCCCGCATGCGATATAAGTCCTCCAGCTAGCAATGCCCGACAATTTTTATAACTTTCGTTATGCCAGCCTCGCTAGGTGAAGAGGCTCTTTGCTATACCTTTGTCCCCACATGATTCTGTTGTTAATTGGATCATATAATCTGAGTAAATTCATTCAAAGGTATTGAGAATCCTTTCGTCCCACTTCGTAAGTGTCCAGGAACGAATTAATGCATTACTCTGTGTCTCCCATTTTTGGGTGTCGGTCTACAGAACAAGGTCATAGATTGAGAAAAAAAGTTTTTTCTTTCTTTATAGTTATTATTTTTATTTTTCAATAGTATGGTTACCCTCAATGTAATACTCCATTTACCTAAATGAACTAGAAAGGTGGAATGAATACAAGAATTTGTGTTTTAAAACGGGATCCTAAGTATGCGAAATTTTAACGACCTATAAAACAAGCTTCAATGCTGTAGAAGAAAACTAAAATGTATACATAATTTATGTTAACAAATAATTATAAATATTTTAATACACATACTCGTATGTGGTCTTGTTTTTACGTTTTAAATGTTTTCATGAACCTTTAAAAAATACTGAATTTTCAAAATTTTTGTTTTAACTATCATTTACTTTTAGTTTCATTTAATTCTTGCCTCACTACTTCAAAAATTAAAATTTAATAAAATTTATAGAAAAGAAATCTCAAAGAAAATAAAATGAATTGATAATACCAAAAACCTAACTTCAAAACACATCAATTAACAAAAATGAATATCTACAGCAAAATTGGAAAAACGTCATAACTCTAAAAGAGAATACATAGCATACATACAGACAGTCCCGTCTTCTCCCTGTCGGGGTAGGCAAAGTGGACGTCTTCGTCTCTTCCCCATACATCTTCTAATACAACCTATACGATTTCTCTGACTTTCTACGTTACTACCATACCATCTGCATATATTCTCATTCGATATTTGCATACCACGAATTATACTCTGTAGTTACTTCACATACAAATCTATGTAAATATTAAATAACCAGGGTGACATAACACATCCTTGCTTTATTTACTCTTTATGAAACCATTTAATACATTTATTATTCACTCTAATACGAGTATATTCTCTACGTCTGGCGTATAATGACGCAATACCGCGTATTAATTTAAATTCAATACCATATTCATGCTTGTCTCTTATCACGCGGTTATGTGCTTTTTCCATGTTCACAAACGCACAATATACATTTAATGTTTTTGCTTTATATTTTGCCACAAACATATGCAAAGAGACAATCTGATTCACGCCCCACTTCCACTTAAAAAGGCACCCTGAGCATCTCACACTTTCTTTTCCGTCTTTCATTTCACTCCTTATATAAGATATTTTCCGAACAGTTAACTTACTACATTCGGAAAATTAATGGCTCTATAACTTCTAGACTTAATTTTTGCATCCTTCCCATTATAAAACAATTAATGCAGTTCTCCGGTCTTTCAATGGGGAGTCACATTTCCAATATTTGTTGGTAAACTGTCACTCGAACTTTCGTTCACTCCCATACACTACTCGTATTAGTTCTGCGCTCATTTCATCACAACATGCGGCTTATCCTTTTTTCATGTTTTTCACATCCGTTTGTATTTCTTGTAGATTAATCTCATTTATATTTTCCAAACGCTCCCATTTTCAGCTATACCAGACTCACTTTACTCACTTCCCCCCAAAATATTTTCATATAAAGCATGTGACTAGTGCGTCATAAAAAAATAGCAATATAGATTTTTTATTAAAATTCATCATGATTAATTTAAAATTAAAATAAATACATCAAATAAAAATAAAAATCTTGAATATATATTCATGACTGTTGGACACCCATGGACATCACTAGAACTTCCGGTCTTGACAGGGGAAATTAGATCAAGAAGGTAGGAATGCGCGAGAAGTGGAAAATGTTTGGGTAGGCTTAAGGCTTGTAGGGGAGTTACTCGGACCACCATTGATGATGACATATTTAATAGCAATAATAAAAATATTATTTTAAGTTTGATTAAAAATAACAAGAATAATAATGATAAATATAATAAAAATAATCAAGTCCGTAAGCGTATGGAAGGCCACATACACATCAAAAAAGTCATAAGTAATGCATTTTAAATATATTTTTTATTTTTTGAGGTTTAAAGACATTGTAATTCGTTTTATCAAACACTGTTTATTCCACTTTATGTAACGGTATAACCCTAAAGGTTTCGAGGTTTTCACCTCATCATCAGGAGAGCACAAACAAGACGTTCTGTTCGAACTGGTGACATACACACTTCTAAAGGTAAAAAATCATGTTAAAAAACAAACAAAAATGTATATCGAATACGAATCCAGTTGGACAGGTATCTTCTTGCATATTCGTAATGCGCAAAATATCTGTTTTTAAAATAACTTGAGTTATATATGTTACATTTATTGATTTTCTCGGGGAATTAAGTTACGTTTATTTTAAAAAATATCGCATACTCAATGCTGAGTGTTGTGGTTCCCTGATTTGTTTAAAACTTGATACACCTCCTGTCCTCATCTTTCCCGATCCAGGGTCATGTACGAGTACATAGAACGCAGCGTTTAAAGAATATTCTGTCCACTTATTTATTTGGGTCTTGCATCATAAACAATGCCTTTCTATTGCTCGTTTTCCCTCAGCTGTCTCCATAATCACCTGTTTCTCCAAATTTTCGTTAATGTTTCTGCCAACATGCTCAAAATATGTAAGATCTCTTTATTTATATGTTATTGAAAGACTTTTTGTAATAATTATTTCTTTGATGATAGAGATGCTGGTTCACCTGTGGTATGGAATATGTATCCACCTTCAGCACCACATTTTGAAGGCATTTATTATGTTTCTTACTTCTTTCTCATCGTCAATAACCTAGTGGGTAGACATTTGATATCTGTGACCTGTTTGGTAAGACATTTGAACTCCGCTTTTAATTCTGGGGCTTGATTCCAAATGCTACGCCAAAAATATTAGTCAAAAGGTTCCCTGTATGGTTGAAGAATTCATCTGGTACTAATAATACACGTGCTAGACGTTTATGAATTTTGGTGCCCTTTTGCAGTATTGCCAACATGTGTAATGATGAGCTGCGAGTTGTTCTAAGTCCGAAGACTCGAATAATGTGCTTGAAGACAATTTGGTATTTCCCCTTTTTAATATATGTTGCCCATTCTGATACGTTAAAGGGTACCATACGAATAACGAAACAAAGGTGAGCAGACAACATACTCGTATATTTAAGTTTTTAGATTTTAATACGAAATTATGTATAATTATACTTTATAAAAAAAAGTTCATAATGCGGTTTAAATGGTTTAAGCAATGATAAATATTTTACAAAACCATTTAAAAATACACCATAAAATATAGTAAGGACTCTGGTCTAGTTAGAAGACGCCTATTTTCCTACGAGCTCGATTCCCGCTGGTAATCGATTTTGTCAAAAAGGGTTCCAGCCTTATTTTCACTTAACGTATCTTTAAAAATATACTCGTATTTTGGATTGGTTGGAAGAGATTTCTGCATAACAATGTATCCGTCAGATTGTGCAGTATACAATGAAAGTTTTATATAATACAATATCCCAAATCACTCAACGTCTTATACAAATGATTTGTTAAGTTCATGATCTCTCATTCTAAGGACATTTATCATCAACTATAATTTATAATAAATGAAGGTAAGCTATCATCTAATATTGCTTCGTTAATATTAATATTGGTTTAAAGTGATTTTTCTTTTCATTTTAACCTTTAATTTGCAGTATGATAATATTCGTTTTCAACTTTCGTATTTATAATTTTCGCCATTTTTAAGGCAGCTACGTCAGTACGTAAATGAACAGAATTAAGAATTGACAGCTGTCACATTGGAAAAATAAATATACCTTTTTCAATTTTCGTTTTTCTGAATATTAATATTAGTACGGTAGTTAATTGTATTAATAATTAGTATTGCAAGGAATCCTAAATTCAAAACATGTTTTAGAACATCTTTTTTTACAACTGTCGCTTCTTGATATGATTGTGTTAGCAATCATTATTGTCGGGAATTCTTTCAAAAACCTAACGTCCTTTCACAAAAAATGGTTTCATCAATGAATTTTTAAATGAAACTAAATAAATATTTTCATAATATATTTTATAATCACTTTTTTTTCAAATGTGTGCTGACGGGAATTGAACTCGTAACCTCTGACCTGAAAGATACATGTCTTGTCAACAAAGCTACGAAAGTCCTCAATAATAAGTACAATTTGAACAGTGACATACGTTTTTTTTAAATCTGTTAACTATTCAAAAAGGTCAAAAAAAAAATTGTGATATTTAACAGCGAATTGTGCTACTTTCGTGACCACTGATTCTGGAATATGACATTAGGGTACCAAGAATTAATGAAAGGATTATTGAATATAATGAAAAATTTAGGCTAAAGTTTGATACTGATATATCATAATTTTTTTCATTTTATATGAATTTAAAAATGATGTTTTGTGAAATTTAACAGAAAATAGCGTTTGTTTCGTGAGCACTATTTCTCTAATGTCATGCGACCCATTATATGGGTCGTAAAGTATAACGGGATTGTAATTCAAGAGTTAAAATAATTGTAATTTCGATTAAGTTTTTTATTGTAATTATGCTATTTAATTTGGTGTTAGGGGCAATCATTTGGGATTGAAATGAATGTAAATCATTCTTTAAAAACATTCCAGTGACCTTAATTGAATCGTAAATGAAGGCCGCTAATTTGGGCCACTTAGTGATCTCTCCGATTACTTGCCTTTTTTACATCTCAAAGGTTGCGGGTTTGATTCCTGCTAGAATCAATTTCTTTTAAAAAGAGTTTAGACAGAACTTTCTTGTTTTTTTTGCCGTTCCATCATCATGAGTGTTCTTCGGCGTTATTTAGCTATAAATTAATATAAAAAAAATGGTAACGAAACCTTAACACATATAATTAAACATCAATTGTTTATTTTTACACATTACATGAAATGATGAAAAATACATTTCAAAATTGATGTAAAAATAAATTTTAGTACAAATATTATATACAAGTATATTTTATCTTTACTTTTTTAATATTAATTTACAGCTGGGATTATTCAAACATGATAAATAATAGAAATATTGATTGGTAGTGGGATGTGAAAATTTAAAAATGAAAAATAAAAATTGGGAACAGATTCCCGAGAACTTAAGTAAAAAAATGTGATTCAAGTCCACGCCCTACAGACCCAATTGGGATAAATAATTAATTAAAACGTGATTTTTGGTAAAATGACATTTAGTAAAACAGTTACATTGAAGAAATGAAACATTTTTCCAGCGGAATAATAAAACCAAGGATGTTTTTGAATACATTATTGAATATTATAATAAAATTTTCCTTTGAGTTTTTAATTCATCTCTCATTTATTGGATTAGTTAAAAATATAATGCCCTTCGAAAGGGCAAACTTTTAGATGAACAAATTGAGTAATCGGAGATTGTTTCAGATTCTGAAAACAATTAAGCTAACATATCAACATTTCATTTCTAGGAATACCACAATAATTGGGAAATCATACCAAAATAACCTTTTTGGAAACAATGTGGAGAAAGAATAATAATATACGTCATCAGGATAGATCAAAGGAGAATTATCAATTTATTGAAACACGATTAAATAGTAAGACAAAATTAGAATTTTGGAAAAAGAGGAAAGCTTAACAAGTTTCTAATTGGTTAGAAGAGTGTACTGTATTCAACGAAAGTATGTGATAAAATTAAATATACTTTTCTGTAAATGCAGGTAAATAAATCATGGATGATATTGTTAAAAGAACCAAACCGATATTGTATAAAGGATGATTTTTTTTATTATTATCGAACTGGTTTTTTCTTCCCACAAAAGTAACTTCTGTTCCATGCTTTTCAAACAATTATATTTGATGGATTGGATTTGAATCTTTAAATATTATTAACTTATTTTGAAACGCAATATTACGTAAGACGCTTCATACTAAAAGAATAATTATGATAAAACTTAACCAATCTTAATGAAGGAATATTATTAGGGCATTTGAATGAAGTTTTGAATACTTAATAGAGCAATGGTATATTTTTAAAAACACAATAAATAAATGAGGTAACGAAACAAAGCTTAAAATAAAACGAAGAGTACAAGTTATTTGGAGCCTCAGACGAATACAATCTTATCCAAGAGTTTTTGCTGAAGTGAGCACCTCTACAGCGGGTCCGGCTTTGATGATTCCATTACGGATGTTCCGACCTACTTTCTCCTGGAATAAAATTAAATTCATGAGCATCTAAATAATATTAAATTATACAAATACAACAATATAAACCAATGTAACAAAAAATCAATTAGTAGCTTTTTTTCAAAAACTTAGATAATGTTCTAAACCTAGTTTTTTTTTTTCAAAAACTATATCTAAGTTAATATTAAGAACGTTGTAATGAGACGTATAATTGTTAAAAATACTTGAATATTTAATGGAGTATAGTAATTCTACCAACATTATCCTTTTTGGAGAGCTACATCACATTCCTTACACATGTACCGGGTTTCATTTGTCTTCTAATGCTTAGCATATACGAGTATCTTACAAGTTCTAAAGGGTTTTTCTATTTTTCAGTTGCTGGAATACATATCAACACATGTTATGACATGCTCTTTGACCACCTGTTTGGAGTATCCTGCAAATATCTTATCCTTTTTGGATCCAGAGACTATATTTGGTCTCCAGATTCATATGTCGAAATCTTCAAGATCTGACACTTCACTTCACATTGATGATGCGACGTCCGAATTTCCACCATTAATCAATTCATATACATTTTCAATATCTAGGGTATTGTCTATGTTGATAATCCAGAGAGTGTCTTTAAAGGTTGAATTGTATACAAAAATATTTCCTAGGTGCCAGTAACATGTTCTTTTTTGGAATAGGTATCAATCACGTGAACACATGAGCCCGAGACTCACCGCAAATCTAGTTAATCACGTTAAACCATGGGATCGGGATACAAACTGTTGAGGAGGGCAGGAAAGTCCATATAAGTATGCATTCAATTATTTTCATCATTAGAAAATAAGTCATAAATTTAAAAGATTAACGACTTAGAAATTGGATCGATCGAATAAATTCCGTATTCGTACAAGAAAATATGTATTAAAGAACTGATTGCTATCAAAATGAATGATACATATTGAAATTATCATAATTGAGAAAAAAACTTACAATCTTTTTGAAGAAACCAGGTTCAGGAACTGGGGATGCGGATGTCTGTGTGGCCATCAGCACTGCGACACAGAAAAATATGAAAAATATCTTTGTGAACTTCATTTTAGTTGAGATAAGTTATTCAAGACAAGTGACACTCTTGCGCGTTTGTGCAATTGCAAGTGAAATGATGATTGTGAGTTGCATCGAGTATTTATATCATGAATGTGTCATATCAACAAACTCGCGGGAAAAGGTTTCATAGACGATGGGATGCCCCTTTAAAATTTTCATTCACGTTCATGCATATTTAATAGACATTTGTTTATCGTTTCGTCATTCTTAGAGTTTGTATTTAATGATTGACTCACCAATTAAGTATCAGAAGATTCTGCCTAAACGAGGACTTCTTTGTTACCGTCTTCATTAATATGTAATTATTATTTGTTATGTTTTACAATCAGATAATTAATACGTTCTGGTGTCAGAGTCGGGGTCATAGTAAATGATCTGTAATATTGTTTAATTTTAATGAACTAACAAGGAAAATAATTCGGAGATGGTTAATATATTTAAAGCAGTTTATTTTACAGAATGAAAATATTTAATATTTTTTGTCAACCACATATGTAACACGCCATGTCACAAAAAGGGTATTATTAGTTTTTTATGTTTATAAAATACTCGTACATGGACAATAATGATATTGACGATCTTCGTGGTCTGCTGCAGGTTTGATTACCATTGAAATCCGATTTGTTAAAAAAAGGATTCTTGCCAGGTTGGGGGGTTTGAAGAGAACTTGAAATTACTGAAAATATGAAACAGGCCAGATTAAAAAGCCTTAATTTTAATAGGAGAGTATGCATGAATGTTTGGACTTAACAAAAGCGAAAGATTGCTTTTTTTCCATTTGATCATAGAATACCCTGGAGCCACATCCAGCATTACATCACCAGTCTTGTGTTTATTGCGCGACTTAGGCACATAGATGACCGTAAGAAAATTATGATCTAAACCAGTAAATCAACATTTGCTGTCTCTTGAATGTTTGCTTAAAGTATTTCTTTCCCTTCTATTGAATGATGCATTTCTCATATAATATTATTCTGAGTAATTTTATTAAAGAAGTTTTAATTTTTTCACGGTTACGTAAAAAACGAGACCTTGCAATTTTTAATGTGCTTTTTGATAAAATAGAATTACGAAATATAAAATTTATATGTTTTCAAGGTAAAATAAAACAAGTGAATATTTTGAAGATTTTTTATCTTTCAAAAATATATATCTTCATTGAATTTTGGATCTCGTCAAACGCATAAAGCCTTTTATTTATTTTTTATTTATTTAACACTTTTATTGCAATACAATATGGCGGGCTTATTGCCAGGCGGCAATCTCTTCCAACCAACCAGACAAAAGTAAATGAAGCAAGTTACGTGGTCGCATTAATCATTCAAATGACTATCCATCCCCACGAAATCCATAAACATATACGTGAGAACATGCCCACGAACCTCACAAAGACGGACAATCACCCGAACATTATTTTTCATATAAAGTGAGATATTATCAATCAAAAGGAAAGGAAAGGATGGTGGAGAGGAAAGGAAAATAAAAATCAGGAATGAAACACGTTATTTTACTGACTAGAAATTAAGAGTTTTTTCAGTCGCTTCTTAAAGCATGCCAAGGACGGAGCGAGTCTTATATTGGTTTGTAACTGATTCCAGAGTCTCACTGCATGGACAGTAAAGGACGATGTAAAGAAAGAGGAGCGGTGAACTGGAAAAGCCAATAAACAATCTCTGTTTGAGCGTAGCGCTAATCCATGATTGGAAATACGCTGAAAATTTTCGGCAAGATAAGAGGGTGCGGCGGGACAGTTAAGGACATTATTTAATAGAGACAGTATGTGAATCTATTTCTAACATTTAACCAGTTCAATGCCTTCTGGTATGAAGTTATATGATCGTACTTTCGTAGGTTGTAAATAAATCTTAGACACACATTTTGAAGACGCTGTAATTTGTCCAGCTGTTCCTCTGTAACATCCAAGTAACATACGTCCGAAAAGTCCAGAATCGAAAAGAGCAGAGATTGTACGAGTAAAATTTTGGTTTTAGTTGGTAGGAATCTTTGCAACACTTTAAGGGAATGAAGGCTGAAGAAGATTCTTCGGCTCACCTCATTTATTTGATCTCGCCATGAGAGAGTGTTATCTATTAGCACTCCTAGGGTTTTAACAGTTTTATGTAATGGTATGATAGAGCCATCAAGTAATATTGGAGGAAGTAAGTCGGTGTTGAATTTACCGAGAAGCTGAGGGCTGCCAATGAGGATCGCTTGAGACTTCTTAGGATTTATGAGTAAGCCATGCTCCCCAGTCCACTCCGAGCTCGATTGAAGGTCCGCATTTAAATTGTTCAAAGCCGTGTGAAAGAAATTTGGATCAAAATGAATATATATCGGCAGGTCATCCGCATACAGATGATAAGAACATTTAAGAAACGATGTTATTGGGTTGATGAATATAGAAAAAAAGGAGTGGAGAGAGAATTCCACCTTGGGGAACGCCTGCAGAGAGATCAGTCCATTCAGATATACGCTCTTGGTATTTACAGGAATTTTAATAGCCTTTCAAAGGTAATCAAAAATATTTTTAAATCTCGAATCCCAAAATAATATGTTCTTCACTTTTTAGTTTCATGGTAATTGATTTTGAAATTAAATAAATTAATACAATTAAAACACCATTTATTTTCTTCGTATTCACTGCTGTCTTACTAATTGAGTTTACGACCGGTTTCAAAGACCTCTTCTTCATCAGATGAATAACTTCTCATTACTTGAGGAAAAAGACAGAGGTATTTGAAATCGGTAGTGAGCTCAATAAATAAAAAGTGGTGAATACTAGAAACATTGTGTTAATGAACTTCATCAAAATTATTTCCTTCCTACAAGCAATTATCAACGTGGTCTAAAAATAAAAAAAGTTTAATTACAATGTTGTTGCATGATTTGCCATAAATCATTTGACAAGACGACTTTCGTGGTCCAGTTGGTAAGACCTTGACATCTACCCGAGTGTTTCGGGCTCGATTCCTGACAATAAATTAAAAAAAAGGTCCTAGTCTGATAAGAGTTTGTAGGGTAGTAATATTGTCATGCGTTAGATGGATGCTAGGGCTTTTGTCATTTACGTGCAGGGTAGTATTAGCGGATTTGTAAGGGGTATGGCCGCGAGGTAACGCAATGGCTTTCCGTGCGAAAAGTTGCCGGTTTGAGCCCTGCGCAATGCAACTATCCTCAAATAACATAGACATTTCTTCCGCTTGGTATTTGGGGGCATAATAATACCTATGACTTCGGTCATATATATTCTTTAAAAAAATAGGATAAAAAACAAGCCATAGCGGGGTGGCCAGTACATTTGCTGGTGTGCAACGGCCTACCGACTTAAGGAAGAGTAAAAAAAAGAAAGCAATAAAAATCCCATGGCACTTGACGTTGGAATGGCGAGGAAATCCTCGGCTACGAGATCCAGTAACGACGATGAATATTTACAACACGTGCTGTGATGAACCACAAATCCCCTATCTTCTCCAGTGGTTCTTCACCCGAAGGCTCGATTAAGGCTCACGGCTTACGGCCTCACGGTTAAGAATTGAAGATAATATTGTCTCCCAACTAAGATCTTCAATACACCCGAATCTCTAATTCTGTTATGTTGAAGGGTACTATACAAATGAAAAATAAAATAACACTATACTCTATTAAAAAAAAAACATTAGTATATTGTTTATTTGACCGGTACAAACAGGTTCACACGAAAAGGTCAAATTCATTATCATTCTTATCTCAAACTTCTTGAGTGGACCCAGTTGTTTTTATAATGTTTATGTTTTAATTATTATCTATAATACTGAACTCCACGTTTTTTATCAACTTAGCAAACACATGTAATTGGAAATGGGAGATCCCTCTAATGTTTTACTCGTTATATTTTATTTTTATTTAGTTATTGGTTTTTTCCAATATCATTTTGAATCTTCAATTAATTATTTTAATAATCATTGTTTTGATTTGTACGAGTATATATACTGAAACTTGAGTACATTGCAGCACCACAATTTTAAGGACCTTTGTAGAGGCATATTTGACAAGATTACTCAACCATTTTTCATACAACAAATATGAAGGTCTCAAGAAGTTTCCTTGTTATTTTCTTAGTCGTTGTGTTTATTGGCTTCCAAGTACTAGCGTCTCCTATTCCTGATCCAGGATTTTTCAAAAAAATTGTAAGAGTTTTATACTATTTTTATTGTGTTGGTTATTTTTATTTTGGTATGAATTATTTCACTTATTTACCATTTTTTTTTATTTTTTTTTTTATTAATATTATTACACATGACAAGAAATATACACAATTTGAGAAAAAACAACAGGTAATTTGATTTGGACATATAATTTTAATGGATCTGGGTTTGTTGCCTTTCATTTGTCGTATCCCCAGTAAACTAGGCTTTTGCCTGTATCTCACTGAGGATATTTAGCATGAAAAAATAAATCGATACTTCTTTCCGATTTTTGATAACACAAAAAAACCCCGTTGCACGCTCTCATCAACCTGACAAACAGTGACACTCAACTACAATTGGAAACATCTTGCGAAACTCAACTCCTCACACATCATCACTCCAGAAAGACCAAAAATATTCATCCCACAATATACCGCACACAATCATAAGAATAAAAATCAAAACAAATTCAAAACAAAAAAAAAGAAGAAAAAAAGAAAGAAAAACACACAGAAACACAAAAACAACCAAAATTAAAACAACAAGAAGAGACCCACACTCACGAGCTCACATAAATCCATTAAATTCTGTATTTATTTAAGTTTGGTAAACAATTCTCTAGCTTGAAATTTTCAGCTTTTAATTAAACATATTTCGTATGTTTTCAATCTCAATTTTATAGGTTGTTGAAAAAAATAATATTTAAACTGATTTTCGCATTTTTCATTTAATTGATACATAATATGTTGATTTAATAGTTAAACTTGATTTGTATAAAAACTTTCATATTACCTTTCTATAATGATAATACTAATACCTACTGATCTTTTAAAATATTTGTTTCTTCAATTGCTTATTTTTATACTTTTTCGTCGTCTACCCTGGCGAATTCATTGTCGTATGGAAATCTCTTTCAACCAGTCAGAAAGTTTACAAAGAATCCTTAGTTGAAAACCAGACTAGAACTACTTTGAATAGAAGTAGGCATTAAGGGGAATTCAACTCACAAACCCCTTGTCGAAAAGTAAGCGTCTTACGCTTTGGAAGTTCTAATAGTTTTCTTGATGTTTTTAGTTCTAAAGGCTTTAAATATGGGATTCTTTATTAACAATTTTTAATATTTTTATTACAAAACCAATATTAACTTGCATTATCATGAAAAGATAAAAGACACAAGATTAAGGGTAAATAATAATTTCTACGTTTTTGTATTTACACCACATTTGTATGAAAAAGTGTACAGTAAAATAAAACTGTGAGTCGCACAAATATTATATTTTAAAGTTTTTTTTTATTTTTCACAGGAAAAGATGGGAAGGAATATTCGGAATGGAATTATTAAAGCTGGGCCAGCAGTTCAAGTTTTGACCGATGCAAAATCTTTAGGTTAAAAAAAATTACTTTACAATCGTGTTTTATTCTTAGATTTTATGTCATGTTAAAGGTAATATTTATTTATTAATCGTGTTATTAAATTTATTTATTATTGAACGCCAGAGTATTTTTATTTTTACCAAAATAACTGCCCCATTTATCTAATTTACTAATTCATTTATTAATTTCGAATAGCCGCAGCAGCGTTCACAGAAAATCAAAATTTAGATATCATTATGTAATAAAAAAAAAACAAAACGTAATTCGAATGAAAACAGTAATCAAACAAATTTTTAAAGCTATCGCGTAACAAATATGAAAATTAAATAAATATCAAAACTTGAACACATAATTAAAAAGTAAAAACATTTATTTGTAAAATATAGTTTTTGCGTATAAATCATTATGCTATTTTTCTGTTGGGGTAGGTACAAAGGACAGATCACCACTTTTCTACGTCGACAAACACCCTTCGTTTCTTTTACATTCATATACCTTCTCATAAAACGTTTACGATTTCTCTGATATTATACGTTTTCTTTTTTCGAAATATCGTTTAGTTGATCCAACCGTAATTAGCATCCTTTCTTCCCATATGTCTTCATCTCTCACACATTTTAGTGAAATTTGCTCTGTATTTTTTTTGGTAGTTTTTCTTCACTAATTTGTTCTTATTGTATTGTTTTACACTTTCGTGATATATATTACAATCTGATGGTCTTAATGCCATGCGGCAATATTTTCAAACCAGATGTGAAAAATACTGTAAAGGGAATCAAGACTGGAACCCATTAATTATATTAAATTTTTCAAATATGATATTTTGGTGAAATTTTGTAATATTTACTAAACTTGAATTCTTTTCACTAGTCAACATTGCGAAACAAGCGCTAGGCGATGACGTGGGTTGCCCATTTTCACTGAACAAAGAATTACTATAAATGTCTGGAAGTCTAAGTTTTTGGGAACCAGGCCCCTTGCTCGGCCCATCCATGATTGTTTGACAATACATTAACATAATATACCTGTATAGGCTGAAGATTCAGGAAGACTAGACACAACATACATAATATAGTCATGAGTGGAAAGTTACTATTCTACGATGACAGACAACTCCTACGATTTTTCTGACTGTTTATATTTCCTTCCATCAAAATATAATTCCCTTGATCCAACCATACTTTCCTCGGTCTTCCTTTACTACGCCTTCTCCTTACAAGTTTGATATACGAGTATAACTTTTATTACTTAAATGTCATTCGTTATTATAATAAATTTCGATTACGCCTACTTATGTTAGATTTTGAAAAACCTACATTTAAATATTCATTTCAGGCGTACCATTTCGAGAATATTTCCAAAATGTTTCAATTACTTATATTTATGTTAACATCACCCTTACTTACCATCTTAGTGATTACCTCACATTAATCTTAAAATCCTAAGTACAGTAGTAAAAGCTCGCAATATATTTAGCTTCTTGACTGTTGATTCGTGAAAATGGAAATAGATCTAATCATACAAATGACATCCATTAAGCTTATTTCAAGCATTAGCTGAAAGCTCTCCCGTAGAAGATAATTTTTTTCATACGCCTTAAAAATAACCATTAATACTTCAAAAAAGGCTTTCGCTTTCGGAAATCCATTTATTTTAATTTTGGCATTAAAATAATAATCGGTTTTAATTTCGCTTTCGGAATTCAAAGGAATTAAATGTCTGGAATAAATTAAATCCTACATTAAGGACTCCTCGTTTGATTCGCAAATCTTGTCAAAGTACAGGAGAACTCGCAGGATTGCGTGTTGAGAATTTTTTTTCCAGAAATTCTTGTTTTGTTTGACGAATTGTTTTGTGGATCAAATAAATACACCATTCTTCTTAGTGTACATATTTCTATTGCATTTATCCAACTACTTTAATTTATTTTTCCCTTTCACATTCCCATACATCAATTTTGGCACAAATACGCTTTTAAGAATCATCATTTTTGCAGATCTCGACATTGTATGATTTGAATATATGTCTTTTAGTACCCTTTTTGCTGTTTACTATTGCAACTTTCCATTTAACATACCGTTCCATCTTTAAGTCTTCTAAAAATGTTCTCTTTAAATAGCAGATTTTTTAACACGTGCTCATCTACCAGTTCTATTAAATATATGATTTACTTAACCTTTGTCAATTACCATGTATTTGGATTTTGCAACATTCGTTCTTAGGTATTTTTTTAATATTTCACGAACAATTTACATATACGCCGCAGTCAATTTTCCCTCTCCGTCGTCGTGTTTGCTGGGCCTTGTAGTCAAGGATTTCCTCGCCACTCCAACGTCGATCTTAAGCTGCTCTTACACGTCGATCATGTGATATTCTGTAATAAAACAGCCAGATCCTAGATACATACTCCCTCCCACAGATGTGACAGATATGTGGATTTTGTTAAGTCACCTGGCAATGCTGACGCATGATCGCAACACGTCATTTCAACGTCTAGTCATTGAGACGCTACCTGCCCGACAACATATAGCTCTCCATCCTCCATGATCCTAAGACACCTGTTCCCAGTCCTCAGGCGCCTCGAACACAGTCAGCAACTCTCGCAGACTTTCCTTATAGCTTTTTCTCTGCCCACCAACCCTTTGTCTGCCCACTACTTCATCTCCACTGACACGCTACCATGTCATGATTATACAACAATCCAATTATCATATATTCTCGTTCGACATTTGTTGAACAATGAGCCTTAGAGATCTTTAAAATATTATTCTATACAAATTATACATAACCCAGATGACCAAACACATCCTTGATGCACACCTTTAGTACCTAATATTTAATTACTCAAATCAACGTTTACTGTAATGCAGGCCCAACTGTCGTACATGGAAACTCATAAAAATGTATATATTTTTAAAATTATATAAAATTTTTCAAGTGTAAATAAATAAAAAAAAACATTTAAGGTGATGACACGCTACATTATATATTTTTATCAAGAGATTTTTTCTCCAGCACTACCTCTAATTGAGAAAGTCTTTTTTGTTACCTTTTGTCAGCGAGGTATAAAAGGGCGCCCCAATCCTCCAATGGACCAGCGTGAATTTTAACTTATTCAACTATTATACAAACCTAACGCCGGCTAAAGACAAATTTACATGTCATCTCGAGGGAAATTTAATTTGAATTTGAAATGATTTCACTGCATATTTAAGAAGAACACGGCCAAGTGCTTCTGTCTAGCCTTTTGAGATGGATCAGTATCTTGTCTTATGGTTGTAGTGTGTCGCAACTCTGCCTGCAGCATGAATGTGTGAATTATTAATGAAGTATTAGTCTCTGGCTCTGAGGCGTGTTGTTCTAAGGATCATGTGGCTGAAATGATACATACAAGTGAATTTCATAGTTAAGATACTAAGGATCCAAATTGAATGCATTAAGGTTAAGTGAAACATTAAATACGTGGAGAATAGTTCAAAAAGTATTCACGGTAAAAATATAACTCCAATACAATGTTGAAATGTTTCATTAAAAAATAAAACATATTTATGCAATCATGAATAATACAGTCTACTAAAATACATATTATTTTCCAACATTTTTGGACCATGTTTACATGCGATATTACATGCGAAATGCGATGATATAGCAGTAGGTAAAATAGTGAATAGTGGATAACACAATATGAGTATGTTTAACGATTGAAGCATTTCTAGAAAAACAAAACTTGTATGATCATAATGGAATCCTGGTTCCAACATGCAAATAAAACTTGGGCGTGGCAAATGAGAGATGTAAGTAAAATAGATGCGGTGGAATTGATAGCATTGTGCAGAGTGTGTAAAAAAATAATATATAGTATGTTATGATAGAAAAAGGAGAAAGAATATTTGAAAAGTGCAAATTAAAAGAAGATGAACCAAAATACATTGAGTTGGTTAGACCACGTAGAAAAAATGAATTATGAAGGGTTTACAAAAACAATATACAGGGTGTCGCAAAAAAATGTTTACACTTTAAGCACTGGACAGTTTTGCCCGAGCGGGACTCGGGCACGAAGTTTCTTTTTATGCTGACGAGCCCGAGCCTCGTTCGGGCAAATCTTGTTTCGACTTGTTGGGAGTGTTTCTCCCGAGCGTCGTTTGGGTAGATTTTGTTTCAACTTGTTTTCTCCGAACGGAATATATTTTCGTATATAATTTATTCGTTCACAGTTCGTCATTGTGTTACGTCGCGTATTAAAAATCAAACTGTTAAGCGGTTAATAACTGATAACTTGCTGATTTTGTTTAGTTTTAGGGTTAACCGTTGAGAAATAATGAATGAAACCATACTAAGTTTGGAACAAAGAAAGTTTATTTTGAAATGCTACTGGAAGTACGAAAACGCGATAGTAGACTTTTTCTTTTGGGGATTTCTCAAGAATAAAGTTTATGCTATACAACCTGAAACCATTGATGAATTACGAGTAGCCATTGAAAGAGAATGTGCCCAAATACCAAATGAAATGATTCTCGATGTCTGTGATTCTGTTGCTTTACGTTGCCAGCAATGTCTGGACTGGTCATCAGTTTAAAAACATGCGCTAAGTATAAAAAACTTCATTTATATAGTTTATTTTGAATATTGAAAGGAAACTGTACGCTAATTAATACAGACTTTATAATCATTAAAATTGTTGACACATTTTTCGCGACACTCTGTATACAAGTACTATAGGTATGGGATGTTCGGGAAAGCATAGAAAAAGGTTTCACTGCAAAACAAATTTAATTCTGAAAAATGGAAGAGTAAAAACCTTTAAAATGTGAGACTATGAATGACGTGATGTACGAACATGACAGAAGCAAAAGACGTGTCACGATCGAACGAAGTGAAGATTTATTCTCTCTGCCTACTCTAATAGGGACATATCGTGATGGTGACTTTATAAAGTTCAGTTTTTTTTCTGTGAATGTTGGTCGTATTCCACAACACTTAATTTTTCATATATTATTTAAATTTAAGACGTCAACACTGTGGATGTTCAAAGGTATTTTAATTTGTTGAGACAAGTACTGTGTATTTCAAATTGAATAAAATAGTGTGACAGTGTTTTAATTTAATACTGTTTCTTCCACTTAATATACAAAACTTCACTTGTATAAAGTGAAATAAACAGTTTTCGACGTAACAAATTACAGTGACTTAAATTTTAATTTCATGTTTATTGGATAACAAAATTAAACTAGATTTCTTTACAGAATTAGTAAGCCCATTGAGCGATACGTGTTAGTGGTCTTAATAAAATCAATCTCATACTTGTAAGTATTTTATTACATATCACCTACAATGCTAACGTGGATAATTGAGAAGTAACGAACGTAAATTATTTAAGAAGTTACTTATGTAATTTTTTATATTATTTTATTAGTTGCATTGCAATATTTGGAAAATGTTTGATTATTATTTTATAAAAAATCATTCTACACATATGTTTACATTTCGATTAGACTTTTTAATTTTCTTCTTATCAAATACTAGATAAACCTATCATCCTAATATTGAACAAAATGTATAAAAAGAGAAATTGATCAGGATTCGTAAAAAAATATTAAGCGATATAAATTTAATTATTAAGAGAGCATTTAATATTTGGCTATGCCACTTTTAAAACAATGGATGGTGGAATTTCAGCGGGCATTCATCATTCTAAGGTATTGTTCAACACTTGTAAACAATACCACCAACCCCCCATGCCATACACTTCATACCACATACTCATTTTTTTAAAGACATTTAAATGATAACAAGATACTTTTATTAGTTATCATAGAGTTGCGGAAAGTCTACCAGTGGTTCATAAAAAAAAAATTATGTACCACAGTTGCAAGTTCCGGTCCATAGAGTATTGATAACTACAAGTTTATATACGAGTATGTATGCGGAACAAGAGCGCATTTATCAGCATATTGCAGCTCTGTGATGTACGAGTATGTGTGAGCAACTCTTGTCTTCCTCTGACACAAAGTCGTCACATATGTGAATAATAAATGATAGAAGAGATGCAGAAATCGCATGCAGTTTTCGATATAATATGTTCATTTATATAGAGTATGCATGCCCTTTTATAATTTATTTATTTCATCCTCGGTCAGTATATGTTAGATCCCAAATAATATACCACATTTTACACAAATAATATACGGTACCCGGCGGTAAGTAATACACATGGCTTTGTAGAGCGTCGTCTCTATCGCACGATGCGCTAATAGTCCGGTACGCGACGACGCGACGGAACACATGTATGAATGACAGAGACGACGCTCTACAGAGCCGAAGTTAGCCGATTATGCCCGACAGTCTCTTAGCCCGATGTGTATTAATTACCGCCGGGTACTTGTACCACATTTTACACAAATAATATACCACATATACGAGTAAACCAATGAAACTGAAACTCCCAAAAATATAAACTGTGCAGAATAAAAGAGTTATGTCTGGCGAAGAAAACATTTAACTATACGTTAAGTAACTTAACCTTCATCTTAACAACCCCTTAACTTCAAGGGTCTGGTTTGCAGCGCTGCAATGGTTTCCCTCAAGGTTTGTATCTCTTGGGCAATCTCAGGAACTATTCTATTCTAGATGTATTTTTCAACAGTTCATTTATCTGTAGAATTTCTAATAATCTTTAATAATTTACTGATAATGACTGAAACTCGAATCAGTATATTTTTAAAACTATTTTGATGTCAATTTAATAATTCAATTAAAAAAATTGTGAAGCCAAAGCAATGAGCAAATAAAAAAAAGAATACTGCATTTTAGTTAAGTCGTAAATGTACATTACATTAACGTTGAGAACGGAAATCTCAAGAAAGTGTATGCTAATGCCATCTATCGATACGACATGAAACGAATAATTTATAAAATTTGATAGCTTTTGTGAATGTTGGCATTTTGTGCAAATGGACTCAACAGATCTCGTATTTATTAAAATCTTTTTATTTAAAAAACTGTGATAATTTAAAAATATTTTTTTTTTCTTAAGGCAACGCTCTATACTACTAATCATGTTAATTCGAACTAAAGATTTCGATAAAGTTTAAGATTAAAGAAGTTTTTGCATTTCTTTAAATTAACAAGCTTCATAAATTCAATCGCAAAATATTTTAATAAAAGTTATAATTAGTGAACAATTTACACAGCATCTTTTAGAGAGCGCTAATGATAAAATTCGAAAATTAACGAGACAATAATCACCATCAGTACCATAAGGCCGCGAACATTAGCGTGCATAGTCCACGAGAGCAGATTTCAGTTGATACGATCAACAAAATCATAATGCAAGTGTCCAACAACACAAAAAGGCCACTTGACAGACGAGAGAGATATACTTCGATAACGTGCAGCTGGATCTTAGGAGGGCAGGAGGGGTGGGGACTGGATGGAGACCAAACGTGACTGATCGACTTCGAGATAAATCGTCCGGGAGTAGTATAAAACATATAAGGTAAGTAGGCTAGAAGAATATCTTATTTAGTGCAGTAACTGGAAATTATGATCACATGTACATGATGTACATAGGACGTTCTTTTTGTATCCGGTGTGTAACGATAGAAAAGAAAGTCGACGGGACAGTATAAATTTAATACTCAAATCAACAGTACCAAAATCTGCTAAGATGATAGTTAACAACAGTATTTTAGTACCGATTTTGATGTAAGGAAGGTAAATGTGAAAAAATACTGATATAATCCGAATAGATTCTGTAGACTGCGTGCACTAAGAAGAATACATGAGTGACAATGTAGAATATAATACGAATGTGAACTCCGTTCAGCTTGGTTTGGTAATTGTTTTATCGGCTGTCGTTTACAAATTTGTTTATTTGTTCTTCCGTCAACCATTTATTCAACACGTTCGAACTATCCCAACATACCCTATTTGATACATCAGTTTGTGGGTCACATGCATCATTAAAGAAGAACATTCTCAGATGGTTTGGACATGTAGAATGAATGAATGAAGAAAAACTTACAATAAAAATACAGTGTTAATGTGGGAGGGAGGCATGGTAAAGGAACACCAAGGAAAGTATGGTTGGATCAAATGAATGATATTTTGAAAGAAAAAAACGTATAAAATCCAAGAATCGTAGGGAATGGCATTATAAGGTGTATGGATGTACGTGTTACGATAGGAAAATTAAGCTATCTACGAGTATTTATGGGTTTGCACTGTAGCTATCTTGTCTCCCATATTAATTACTTATATATTTCGTTTTAAAAACTTATCAAACAATGCACACTCAGCAGGGTGAATTGCCAAAACACTTATCAAACAATGCACTCTCAGCAGGGGGAATTGCCAAAAAAAAACTAAAACAAATAATATTTTTCAAATCGTGAAACAGATATCTGAAAAACTAAATCGTAATTTGTAACAAGAAATGTCATTAATTTTTAATATGGAAGTACGAGTACATAAAAGGAAAAATCTATTGTGTGGGGAGGAGTGTGGGGGAGGGGGGTATGGATTTGCTCTGTAGCTATCTTGTCTCCCATATTAAAAACTTAAATATTTCGTTTTAAAAACTTATCAAACAATGCACTTTCAGCAGGGTGAATTGTCTAAAAAACTAAAACAAAAAATATTTAAAACAGTTATCTCAACAATGGAACCGCAACTAAATGTATTTGTAACAAGGAATGTCTTTAATTTTTAATATAAAAGAAAAAAAAAACATATGTGGGGGAAATAAAATAAAAATAGTTTTGAAAGTATTCTAATAATTATGAAATACATCAGTAAGTCAAATATGCGAAGACGAAATATAGTAAAAGTATTAAAAAGAGAGTTCCGATAGGAAATGAATGAGAAAAGCCAAGTTAATGCAATAGAAAAGCGTGCACTGAAATTAAGATATGATGTATCAATGTATGGTGGAATAAGAAAATATATTAAGGATTAAAGTGAAATAAACGAGTACACCAAGGTGTTAAACAGGGTGAAAAATATCTCTGAGGTTGTTTGAACTAGTTGAACGAATTTTATTATTGTACGAGTATTACACTTTTGTTGTATCTAATCTATCTGGCGGGTGTATTGCCATGTGACAATCTCTTTCAACCAATCAGAAACATGCTAAGAAGGCTTTGAACGAAAACCAGACTAGGAACCATTTTTAAAATAAGGTTGTAACCTTTATACTCGTAATAGTTGTAACGGTGACAACCTTCATCGTCTTGTTGATAAAACTGCTGTTTTCAAACCCGGGATCGATTTCCGTTGGTATTCAGATTTTTTAAAAGCTTGTTTTAACACCTTAGTGGTTTAGTTGTATGCGGTCTTTCGGAGGTTTGTACCGCGTGGTTTTGGTTTATAATGCTGACTTTTCGAAAGCGTTGCTGTTTTCGTTTTCACACAAGAACTGAACATGAAAACTATAAAATTTTCGAAACGTCAGCATCATAAGCCAAATCACGCTGTACAACCCTCCGAAAAGCCTTATCAAACTGATACGAACCGCGAAAGCCTTAAAATATATTTTACCTTTATGGTTGTTGGGAAGATATTCCTACACAGCAATAAGCCCGCCAGGTTGAACTGTATACAATCAAAGAGTGATATAATAAAATGGTAATCGAACATACAACCACATGGCTGGAAGAGATGCGTATCACCAATTAGGGCACAGGGGTTACCAATAAACTAAACCACAAGGTTACGAATGGCTAACGAAAGCCTGAATTTACTTTCACAATGTGAACGTAGGCTTTAGAATATGAAATTCGCAGAAAAGGAAGTGAGAAAAGTATTATTGGACCAACTGAAGAAAGATACTCGTAGATCGATGGCAATCTACCTGTTCGAGAGTGTTTGACTGTAGAGATAAAGAAAGTATATTCTGAAATGAAAAATTCTCTCAAGCCACTGGTAGAGAATATTTATGAATAATAAACTCGTGTTTCCACTACGTATAAAACTTAAATTTAGAATTTAATTCAGATAGAGCCGTAACCGTTATTGCTAGATGTAACAAGACTCTTGTCTCATATAAAATTAAAAACATTCGCGACACATCCCCTGTCTCATTAAACAGGATGGCGACAGAGGGTGTAGAAATAACTGTTCGTATTCCACCCCCCGCTCCACCTGTAATACTCCTTGTCCTCGTTTAACTTGAGAAATATAAACTTTTACGGTTCATAAAATTTAAGCGCAACCATTTTGTTTCCTTACAATACCACGGCTTAAAATATTAAACATTTGTTTATTCAGTAAAATCTTTAAAGTAATGATCAACCATATTGATGGCGTATAATATAAAAAGTTTTTGGCAATATTTGCATAGGTCCATTGCTTCATAAAGTACTCGAGATTTAATATATTTTTAGTTTAAAAAATATTTTTTATTATTTTTCCAAAAAACACACTTATAGTGTAGAAAAAAAATAGCATTGAGGTTTATTTTCTTTAAAAACAACATTAATAAAAAATATTACATTAGTTATCTACAAAGTCTATATTGTTTCTTTCAGGTCTGTGTTTCAAAGATGTTGCTTCGAAGAGGAGCGTAACTTTGATGTTATCTCATCGTCGTTGAAAAAATTGATTGCTCTTTATCCTTCCGATAGGGTGGGGTGTAATGACAAGACTTTTGCTGATGCTGGTACCGTGGTGTGAAAAGGTTGGTCTCTATGTGTTAAAATATATGAATGGAGTATGCAGCTCCAGGAAAAACTTGAAGACATCTCTTTTTGGGATGTTACGTCAACATTTATTATTGTACGAGTAAATGGGCACTTAACATATACACTACACTTCTCTTAAATCCTAATGTATCACTATTACACATCGTAAGATCTGCAAACGTTTTTTTCAAGATGTATTGTATTACACTTTCGTTGTATAGATTATAGCAATATCTTATAGCCAACCAAGATGTTATAAATGCTTTTGGTAAAAACCTAACTAGATTACTTTAAAATAAAAAAAACGAGTTCTTATGGCAACCATACTGGTATCTTACCAACTTGGCCACTGAGGTAATGTTTCTTTGGTAAGTTTTATATAATTTTCTTACTAAATATGTATTTTTAAACATTAGCAACTGAGGATAAGTATCCATGTTAGGACACAGCCAACATCTTACATTCAACGTATTTTATTTTTGGCTCTCTCAATAATAGTAGGTTCAACTCTCGATTTTATATGTAAGGCGAGTCTACTATCTAAATGACATAGAATCAATTGTCACTTTATTATCATTATATTTATCCCACAATAATGTATGAGGAAAAATTAACTACTGTTTTTTCTCTGGTTATTATTAAAGTGGAATCGCAATGTACTCGTATATATATAATGTGAGTGAGAATGGTTTTATGTATGCCAGTTTGAAACCCGCGCTGTGCTTCTCCCCTCGAATGACACATGTATTTTTTTCGCCTAATATTCGGAGGTTCGAATGACACAGAAAGATACGTATGACTTTGGTCATATACTCGTATATTCTTTCAAAAAAAAAAAGGGGGAAAACATGGCGGTGTGCTCCGATTATCTTACTTCGGTGTACCATCGTATGTAATATAGTGGGATCTTCGACTACGAGGCCCAGCAATGACGATGCATAAATTTTGAAGAAAACTACAGAAAAAAAATTGGATGGTAAGTATTATTTTTTAACGTAAACTCACGATTTGGTTAAAAGATTTTCAATATAGTAAACCTAAATGATTTCTCTAAAATTCTATAAAATATAACAATATTTATGTCAAAGAGATCCAAAATTTTAACCTTAACATATTTCCACGAATCTATTATATCTATACCTCTGCGATATTGCAAACAATAACTGACGAATTCCTGAAATTGAGATATTACTTTTATTATTAGAGGGGTGACAAATAAAGAGAAAATATCCTTATGTTTGAAAAAGACACAAATTAAATAAGTGGACGCTATTTAATTTCCATTTGAGAGACCTTTCATATACGGACTATTTGCCACTGAAATCAATATCTTATACTCGTACATCCGACATAGGTTCGACGAAAGCTAATTTCAGTGTTTTTCTTTGTACGACTAATAATAAAAAGGCGCGTGTTTTTTCCATCATAATATCAATATTGACAGGGAAGCAGCTAGCTAAAGTAATATTTGTTCCAATTTTCATATACTCCATTAATTTTTTTTCGAATACTAGGGGATGCAAAGCCGAGACTTATTAATGGAGGTCGAAAATTTAGTGTCAGATCTGTATCGCCTGCCGATAAAGTTAGCGCCGATATATTACGGGTATATTCTGGTCGCACCTCCGTGGTTTATTTCTTCACTGTGACCATGAATTCATTTAAGTATTGTAAATAAATATAGATTTACTGATGGCAACGTACAATTAAGAAATAAAATATAAAGTTTATTAAAAATAAAATAAAATTAGTTCATAGCTATAACATATAAATTAGATTAGTTTTTATGATATACATTTGTACATACATAGGTATAGCCTTTGGCCAATTTTTGTATTATAGATACACACTTGATTAAATAAAAAAAACATTGTATGTACACGTATTTTGAAATTGCATATACATGATATTTTAAGAAAATGAAAATACATTTTAGAGAGAAACTCTCAGAATGTCTGGGCTTATCTTATAACATCACCAAAGTCGAGATACACCCCACCGATAGAGGGCTGCGAGGACAGAGGAGCCCGGCCGCGAGAACAGAGGAGGATGTTTTAGCAGAAGTTATTATTTTGAGATCTAGGTAAATTTTTTTCGAAAAAAAAAAAACGCATCAGAGAGGGAAATTTATTATGAAGATTACAAGTTGACTATACAAATTATATTTTTTCTTTTTATTCAAAGATCTTTACAAAGATGATTGCAAATAACGTTGCCTACCATTCTTTCTTCTTCGGTCACAGGTCATCAACTACTGAATAAAGGTCTCTCCCATGACTTTCTATCTCTATCTGTTCTTGGCACTGTGTTGTCTTGATCCCGCTACGTTTTTGTTGCTAAACACCCAGCGTTTTGGTGATCTTCTAACTGTTCTTTTTTAACCTAAAGATAAACAACATTCCTAGTCCACCCTCACGCATATATATTAATCAACAGTTTAAATAACATTAATGAATTTTTGTTGTGTCAAATTACTTTTATTGTTAAAGACTATTATATATGATTCAAGCTTCCTTTTTTGTTTAATATTGAAATTAATATTTATCAGTTTTAAAAAAAATTACATTTATGACGAAACATAACTAAATATAGTTTGAGATGGAAAATATTAGTAAATGGAAGATAAATAACAGACTATCGTTATCGAGATAACTTATATAAGTCGATTGAAAGAATTTATGCATGAAATATTTTACGTATAAAACACATTTTTTTATTTTTTGTCTTAAAAACTTCATTCAACATACATATGTACTAAGTAATATTAAGTTTTATTAATTTCACCAACATTTATATAGCGCCATTAACAAAGCAGAGTCTATTCGGGGTACAAACCCAGTCGAATTAACTGATTAAAAGTGTGACAAAAAAAAGTATTGAGTAAGGATAGAAGAGTGGTGACTGTTACTATGAGATAGTAAGGATAGGAGAGTGGTCACTGTTGCTATAAGATAGTAAGGATAGGAGAGTGGTGACTGTTGCTCTAAGATAGTAAGGATAGGAGAGTGGTGACTGTTGCTATAAGATAGTAAGGATAGGAGAGTGGTGACTGTTGCTATAAGATAGAGTACTTTTCCTACATTTGCATATGTTTACAACTCATCGATAAAACCACAGAAAACTTACCAACGGATGACGAAATAAAAAGAAAACTTATATTTTATTGCAACTTATTATGTTTTAGGTGGACACTCCACCAGTGTAGTAGTAATTTAGGTGGAGTGTAGTAGTTTAGGTGGAGTATAGTGTAGTGTAGTGTAGTAGTAGTTTACGTGGATTGTAGTAGTAGTTTAAGTAGAGTGAAGTGTAGTGTAGTAGTAGTTTACATGGAGTGTAGTGTAGTAGTAGTTTAGGTGGAGTGTAGTACTCAACTGGTTGAATGTGCAAAACTATCGAAATACTCACATATTGCCAATTTTGTAGAAAACTAACGAAATGCCAACATATTTACAATTTATATTGAACCTCCTTGACTGTCGCGCCGCCCCTCGCATCTCGTTGAAAATGTTCAACGAGTGCGGTATGCATAAGCAGATGTTGCGTTTTGGCTTTTCAATTTCACCGTTTTAATTTTTCGTGTAATTTTTACTGAATATCCCATTACACTTAAGGATCAGTTATCAATGAATATTTGACCTCCACTGTAGTTTACCATACATGCTTTAAATAACGAAATAAATATATTATATCTACCTTCAGTAAAGTAGCCTATTTTTCAAGGGGTTTTTTTCCAATCTCCTTTACTATTTCCTAGTCATTGGTGAAGTTATAAAATTTGTATTTGGTTTTATCTTAGTGGTTTTGTTTAACTTTTTGGTTTAAGTTATTGAGTTGAATATGGTTTTTACATTATATATAAATAAATATTAGATTTTTTCACTAAAATACCTTAGTAATACCATTTCTTGGTAAATTTGGAAGAGCTTGCCTTTTATTTGTTTATTAATTTTATTTTACATGTGGCACAGGTCTAACCCAATAACATGAAATGGCAAAAAAATATATGTATCAAAAGTCTAAATAAAGCTGGATTTTTTAAATTCCTGTTGTACTATATTTGACACAATAAAAGCAGACAAGAAAACAATATATTAACTGTCTAAATATAAAATGACAATACGACTTTTTTCATTCCTTTTGTCATACTATTATATATTTAACTCAATAATATCAAAGGAAAAGCAAAAAATATATTCAATGTCTAAATATAGTAATTTTTATTTACTTTAACAATCAAATCGTCTAATTTTTCATATAACAAAATAAATAAACAAAGTAAATGCGTTTTGGATGTTTTTTTTTGTAAATAAAATTCAATAGTGGGATGGATTTATTGAAAACGGTTGACGTGAGGGAATCAATTTAATTTGACAAACTGATATCAATGTTATACTTAGATAATTATAAACATTTCAAGTAAGATATATCAGAGGTAAGAAAGATTTGGTTTGAAAAATAATGTTTCAATAATATAATTGTTCAAATGGAATGAACGTTTGGTCACTGAGAAAGTACCCGGTGTGGGTGGTGTTGGTAAACCCAACGCGTATGCCGGAAATTAAACGTTAATTGGACAGGTCGTTGGAACACCCGATACCATCGGCTCCGGTGACACCAGTAGCGGAAATAACCGAACCACCTAGCGGCGCCATCGTCAATTTAGAAATATTTTTATGCCACGAAAAAAGTGTCAAAGGAAAATTACTATGACGCGTGTAATAACTTATAAGGGAAGGGAGCCGTGCGGGGATTTTTGCACACCCAGTACCACTAAAAAAATCGATCGAATTCTCGGTATATATACGAGTATGTTAGGTCTGATGTATATTCGATCATTTTTTTTAATACTAAGTCGAAAATGTGATGACCTTCATGGCCTACTTGGTAAGACGCTTGTTTACTAACCCGGGAATTGAGGGTACAATTTCCATTAGTATTCAGTTTAAATTAAGCCGCACGCTTTGTGAATGTCAGATGGGGCTTGTCTTATCAAACAGGACGACTGTACTATTGGGTTGTTTTTCTGGAAATTGTATGCTATGTGGCACGATGTTGGGTTGTGCGAGCATACGGTAGTTAAGAAGAGCCTGCTGATTGGACAGAGGTGGATATTTCTGGCAATTGCCAAGATGTACAGGATATGCTCGAGACATGAACTCCCGGTCCAAACAGAGCTTACTCTGTTGAACCTGGAGGACCAGCAGAGTGATATAATCAAATTTATTTTGAGAGGTGAACCTATGAGACAAGGTTTGAAATTACTTCCCACGTTGTAGAGAAAGCCTGCTTCAACTCATTAATAGAAGCATGTCCGTTTCGTTAGATATCATTCTCAAAGGGACGATACATTTTTTTATTTGCATTAGGGAACGCTTCAACTACCCTTGGGCTGTGTCTAATTACTGAAACTCCTAATTCTTTAGTGGCCACGTTAGTATACACAGTAAACTTCTTTAAACACTTGGTTCTGTTGCAATTATTATGCTAACCCAGATTAATTTGCAAAGATCAAATTTTGTGGATATTTGAGGAATATCTCTCAAAATAGGGAGAAGCTCTATTCTGTTATGCGTTGGACTACCATAGGTGTGATTGACTATTCTGACCATGTGGTTTACAGAGATAGTTTTACATTTTTTTTCGAATGTATATGACAAATTTTGATTACCTAAATATTTAAAAACCTTCTGCAGTATAAAAAATAATTTAAATCATATATTTTCCTTTGTTTCATCTTTGTAGGTGGTAACCCACCTCTTGTCGGTGATACCGCTGCTATCTTTTTACGATTTTTTACTAGTGTATGATCATACTATAAAGGTACCTAATTTACTCCTAGAGATACTGGATAGTGCAGGAAGCCCAGTTTAAAAAAGGGGCATTAGTCTTTGTTAGTTTTTACTGAAGCGGTTTTTTAGCAACCTTCTGGCTGGTTGTAAAAAGTTATTCAAATCAACCAATCCACCAGATTCCACTGTATACAACATTAGTGTAATATATAAAATTTGCATTAAAACAATGAAAGTAAACAAAACTAAAGTTTTAATATTTTTGATATTATATTCTCTCCAATATGAAGAAAAACTGAAGAAACTTTAAAGTTTGAAAACTCATTATTTCCAATTGAAAAATATATTCTTTTTGTTTAAAGAAAGAAAAAATATAAATTGGTGTATGTTTACACTAATGATTTAATTTTTATGTTCGATCACGCACTTAGCGATATTAAAAAAACACTTTTTCGTAGCACACTAGAACAATCAATCAATTGTGACATTCCCTCGGTGAGTAAAAATTACGGAAAATGACAAAAAAACGTCCACACCTGCGCCCCCGTATCGCGTTATTTATGAATTTTATCGGTTTAGTGCAAAGCAAACAAAGAATAATCTGTAGTGTGCAATACATTACTTCAATTACATTTATTAAAAACATTGGATTTTATCTACTATATCCTTTTCGACAACCTTGATTTGTTATTCAATAATACCTCTTCCGACCTCAAACGACCTCTGTGGTCATAGTTCATGAATTGTATTATTGTATTACACTTTCGTTGCAAACAGTAAAACTTCATAGGTGTATTGCCATGTGGACATTTCTTTCAAGCAACCAAAAAGTGCTTGAAAGAAATAGAAAACCAGACTGAGTATCTTTTTTTTCTTTCAAAATCTGGCTTCCAACGGGAATCGATCCCGTAATCCCCGGATCGGAAAACAGGTGTCTGACATAACAAGGTCACGTAGGTCGTTATTTTTGCACGTTATTACGTTTGATGACTCCCATGGCTATCATTTAATGCCTTCAAATCATATTAGAATTACGTTATATTGCATACAACGTACATCTAATATGATACAGAGATAAGCATTTCGGGTGAAGAATAATAAATGTATAATTTGACCATGGCGTTAAATAACTCAACAAAGTAAAACGAAGCATGAAAATACACCATTTACGTTTATGAAACGCAGAATTTCAGTTGAACAAAGCTTAACATTATTTTTTTGCTCAGATACAATACAAGTTATGGTGATTCACTGAGTTATATTGGATCTTAAGACTTTTTCTTAGATACAATACAAGTTACGATGATTCAGTAAGTATATTGGATCTTAAGACTTTATCTCAAATACAATACAATTTATGATGGTTCACTGAGTTATATTGGATCTTAAGAGTTTTGCTCAGATACAAAACAAGTTATGATGATTCACTAAGTTATATTGGATCTTAAGATTTTTTCTCAAATACTTGTACAATACAAGTTATGACGATTCACTGAGTTATATTGGATCTTAAGACTTTTTCGATGAAGTATTTCATATCTGTTTTATATTAAGCTTCGTTAATAAATGGGGAAAAAACATTTATATTCAAAGGAGTAACAAGAAGGCAACAACACTCGTATACATCTAGTACGTGTGAGAATTGTTACTAGACGAACTCTTTAACCAGACTAGACCTTTTTAATTACATTTTTATGGCATCGAAAACTATATCCGTGGAAGACATGTGTCTTACCAACTACGCAGCAGTGGTTGTAAATGTGAATAAATATATATTTAATAATCAGAATGATTTAGCATTTAAACGTGAAAAATGCTACACAATAAATTAAAGTAACAGATCTGTTTCATTTTACAAAGCATTGTTACATTGGACCAATGCTTTTGTAAAGTGAAATAGGTTTATCATTTGAATTTAAATTAACTGTATAGATGTTTTCAAATTAGGGTGTTAACACCAGTTTCTTGGATTGTTTGAAGTTCTGCGAAATAATACCTAATCTATTAATACGAAAAATAATTCAAATCATAAACGCCACATATTTGAAAGGATTTTGAAAACAGCAAGTAACTTAATAATATATTAATTTAACACTTTCATGAAAATATCGCCTTAAAGCAAGTTTTCTAATCAACATATATTACAGGCTAGAAAAAAAAAATTAATGGAAGAATCAGCATGCAAGAATAAGCAATTTGAATTAAAATATTTTTCAAAAACTGAACTAGGTATGTTATGTCACATCTTAAAATGCTCTGATAACACATCTTCCGCCCCTAGGTTGAAATCCTGTCACAGTTTCACTATGACTACTGTGTCGTTAGAAGAACCGCCTGCGGTGAACGAGTGAAGAGGAACATTGGATCCCAGCGTGTGGATTTTCCCTGTATAGTCATTACCACCTGACTAAACTGCTCTGGAGGATCAGAAATGATCTAAACAGGCTTCGAACAGAAATTAGGAGAATTAAGAATAACATGGCTACATGGAAAATATTACGTGATGGATTACATTTTTGAATCTGAGATAAGGAGTAGTCCATACATTAATCGTTCCAGTACCAGAGGGGTCAATGTCTCGCCCAGTGCTATTCATGTGGCAAAATTCTGGACGGAATTAATTAAGGGCCTTTGACAAGATAATAAGAAAGCAAATGCTCCTTAAATGCAGCCTGGAACTAGTAAGAGAAGTGTTGTTGAATCTCAGACAGGAAAGAAGAATGACAAAAAAGGAGTTAAGAATTATTTTAAACACATAGCCGAGATGAATTTTTTTTAGAATTCAAGTAGGAATGCTTATGTTTGACTCAGAAACACTGATGAAGGAGAAACATTAAAAATTATGTGCTTTGAAATGCATTCATGATACATTACTATTTGCCTTTTTTCTAACTATCTTTTTTCTTTGATTGATAATATCTCACTTGTTATTTATTATTTATACTGTTCATGAATTTTGTCTAAATAAATAATGATTTGAATATTTTTTTACTATGTAATTTACCTTATTATGTCTGGTTGATTGATAGAGATTGCCCCCCAGCAAACAAGCAAGACAAATTGTTATAAAATTAAGTATTCTATAATATCCCTACTTTACTATTCGGTAATTTCTTTCTTTGAGATAGATCTAGATACAAACCGCTATACTTCGATATCACTAAATAAGAATTCTGAACCTTTTCAGGTAAAAATACCGTATAAAAATATGAATTATAAAATTTAACTTTGATTGTGTACAGACACGTTGGCTTTAGAATTTCATGAAAGTTAGAGTTTTCTCTGTCGTTATTTTGAATAAAATTGTATATGATAGCAGCATCAACTCGTTTTCCTGTCGAGATAGGCAAATAAGACAAACAGCTAGACTACGAGTATTTTATATCGACACACACTCTTCATTTCTTTCGCTAGACTATTTTATATCGACACACACTCCACATACATAGACCTTCTTATACATCTTCTACGTTTCCTTTATCTATATAAATAAAAATGTAAATGTTCGTAAATTAAAAATGTCTAATCTCTAATGTCTAAGTTCTCTACCGATCGCTTTGAAATTTTGACAAAAGTTGGCATTTGTATACAGAAATGTTTATATATTTTTATTTATATATCGGTGTATATAAAAAAGCTTAGAAATCAGAAAAAATAACGTTTGGGCCTCCTGCAGCGACAAACTCAAACTAAACTTGACAGTTAATATTAAATATTAAATAATTAAATCTATATACATAAAATATTAAATAATTTAAAGTTTAATAATAAATAATAAATTTTATAAATAATACATTTTAAATTTTCAAATACGTTTATTGAAAAGTTGCGATATTAGTGCCAATTTGCAGACGTAAAAATAAACAAAGTTTATGTCGGCCATTTTGTATTTTGCGAGCTTCCTTTGTGTCGCGGTTAAAAGAAAACTTTATATATTCGTATTAAATTTTAATAAAAAATAGTTGTGTTGTGATAAAATTTACTTCAGTGATTGTGGTAAGTTGTTGAGATTATATTTAGGTTAAAAAAATATTTACGTTGGATGTATTTCGGCATAATTTGGTGGTGATGTTGGAAAAGTTACCCTTCCATGACATTAGAATGAATTGGATCCGAATGACAACCAAGAAATGGAAGTTATTGAAGATGGTGAGCAATTAGAGGATTTAATAGAAAATATTGAAGACGATTCTGATTCGTCAGATCCCTTATGCCTGTCACTAGATTTAGTAAGCTCGTAAATCATGTACTTCTGAATGACAATTCGCTTCAACCTGAAAGAAATTCTCCAGACTTTGAGAAGTTAAATAAAGTGCGACCATTCATAAATGAATCATCAAAAAAAAATCTAAAATGTTTAAAACCAGATCAGTGTTTGGATAACGATGAATCAATGATTAGATTCAAAAGCTGATAGTGGCTGAAAGAGGTCAGTAGGAATATCAAAAGTATATTTTTTATATAGAATTTAATTTTATCAAAATCTATCAAACCGTATGTAGATATGGAGTTTTTTTTTTAATAAGTTCCAATTATCTATTTGTCTTCCCTTATTATTTTATTAGTTACAATTATCTCTCTGTCTTCTCTTAACATTTAATTAGTTACTTTTATGTTTCGCAATTTTATATGTTGCCTGAAATACTCTTCTTTGTGGCGACACGTAAAGACGTTGAAATTAACTACAAATATGCATGTCCAGCTGCAAAACAATCCATCATCTGAGATATTCTCACATCAATCGTATGTAGAAATGGATATTTGTAACAAGTATTAATTTTTCATTATTGTTAGTTTTTTGTAATGTATTTACCTAAATAATTAAATGACGGTTATAGAACTAACGTTGGAAGACAATAACTACTGCAATTTAGTGACGTCAAAAGAAGAATTGGTTGAAAAAGTATTTCCCTATATTCAAATCAATTATAAAAATCACGATTGGCTGAGTGAACGAGCTATTGTTGCCGCCAAGAACAAAGACGTCTATGAACTTAACAATATTATTCAGTACCTTTTTTAATGTTTCACAATTTTATATTTTTTTGTTTTAACTTTCTTTCTTCTTTTTCATAAACGTGGAATACTGTAACTCCGTTAAATCGATCAAATACATTTGTAAGTACGTGAATAAAGGCAGCGACATGACAGTTTTTGGTGTGCAACCAGAAAGAAATTATAGGAATGCGGTCATACATATCGATGAAATCGGACAGTATCAGGCTGGAAGATACATAAGCAGCAATAACGCTGTATGGTGAATTCTTTCATTTCCCATACATGAACGAAGTCCACCTGTTGTTCATTTAGCAGTACATCTAGAAAATGAACAACGCGTTTATTTCAAGCTGCAAATGTTCAACAAATAGCCCTGAATCCACCGGCTACAACTTTTTTCACGTAATGTCAAAATGACGCGTTTGCGAAAACACTGCTGTATCACTGATTGTGACGTCAAAAGAATAATTGGCTGAAAAAGTATTTCCCTATATTCAAATCAATTATAAGAATCACGATTGGCTGAGTGAACGAACTATTGTTGCCACCAAGAACAAAGACGTCTACGAACTTAACAATATTATTTAGTTCCTTTTTAATGTTTCACAATTTTATATGTTTTTTGCTATAACTTTCCTTCTTCTTTTTCAGTGCAATCGATCTACTTTAGTGCATCAAAATGTCGAGGAAGCAGCAGAACGACGTGTAGCCAGACTTGGGGATGCACGGGGATCGCGTTCTGCAGATTCAGAACTGGTTCGTTCTCAAGAGAATCTACGCGACAGGCTGATAGTGGCTAAAAGAGGTCAGTAGGAATATCAAAAGTATCTTTTTTATGTAGAATTTAATTTTATCTCTATGTTTATATTTCAAAACCTATCAAATCGTATGTAGAAATGAAGAATTTTTTAAATTAGTTCCAATTATCTATTTGTCTTCCATTAAAATTTAATTAGTTACAATTATCTCTCTGTCTTCCCTTAACATTTAATTAGTTACTTTTATGTTTCGCAATTTTATTTGTCGCCTGAAATACTCTACTTTGTGGTGACACGTAAAAACGTTGAAATTAACTACAAATATCCGTGTGCGGCTGCAAAACGATCGATCTGCTGAGATATTCTCACATCAATCGTATGTAGAAATGGAGATTTGTAACAAGATGTATTAATTTGTCATTATTGTTAGTTTTTTGTAATGTATTTACCTAAATAATTAAATGACGGTTATAGAACTAACGTTGGAAGACTATAACTACTGCAATTTAGTGACGTCAAAAGAAGAATTGGTTGAAAAAGTATTTCCCTATATTCAAATCAATTATAAAAATCACGATTGGCTGAGTGAACGAGCTATTGTTGCCGCCAAGAACAAAGACGTCTACAAACTTAACAATATTATTCAGCTCCTTTTTTAATGTTTCGCAATTTTATACGTTTTTGTTATAACTTTCTTTCTTCTTTTTCAGTGCAATCGACCTTTCATTTGAATTCAAATCATATCGTGAATTGACCTCTTGGAGTGATGCGATCATTTGCGAGCACGACGATGAACGCGATAGACTGAGAGTGGCTGAAATACGAGTATATAAAAAATATTGTATACCCACAAGCATTGTGAAATTAAACATATTAGAAACGTGTGCTTTCTCTTTTCTTTCTTTTCCATTTAACCAGACTGAGCCACAGCAACGCGTTGCCGGGTACAGCTAGTTCATAATATAATTAACTTCATCCAACCATACTTTCCTTGGCATTCTTATACCACACCTTCTACTCTTATTTGCACTATTTATTTGTTTTATTAGTTTTCCTTCATTCATTATTTCTACATGCTCAATACCATTTCAGAGTGCTATTCTTCATTTTCCTCAATACATCAGCCTTAAATTCACATTCATCCTTTATTACTTCATTCCATATTCTATCATACATTGTGGGACCATGTATTTTTCTCGTGCATGCATTTCTACATAATTTATTTGTGTCTCTTCAGTCTTTTTCCACGTCCACGTTTCACTCTTATAAATCAAAGTTGGTACTAAAACACTGTTCGAGTTTATTTAGTAATATAAGTATTAGGTGGCATTTTGTTATTTTATTACATCTACGAGCACATACGAGTACATACATTTTTCAGAAAATGATTGTCCGACCTTATCAGGTAGGCATTACACTAGGTATTTTATTTTCGACAACCAAATGCAATAATGGATAACGGTTTATTATCTGAAAACATCTCAAATGTAGCAAAAAGAAGAATATTTTCTTGAGTATTTATTCTTATTATATTACCATTCATTTTTTGTTTAATTTAATGCTTGAAGTTGATAGAAGGATTTATTTTTGTTGAATGAGTCAAGCTATTTCGTTTTAGAAATTTCCAATTTTTCTAAAGAATATTTTTTCTCTCATCTTCACTGTTAAAACAAAAATCCCAAACCTTTGTATAAAACCGAACAGATAGATTAACTATACTTACCTTTATAGATATTTTTTTCTTGAAAGAATATAAAAATGTAGAAAAACATAATTTGCACATGGTACGCAACACATTGATCGAACATAAAAGTTAAATGCATCGTTTTTCCATTTGCACAATAGCACGTATGGCATATACATGACAGAAACATTCAGCATTGAGAGTTTGGAGTAAAATTGGGAAATACTTGGATGCTTTTGAAATCCAATATCATCCCTTGGAATTCTATTGTTTTTTTCTTTACGAAAAGAGACGGATCTTTGTAAGAGTTGTTAAGGTTGAAACCCTGGGCGAAAGAAAACACGGGATTCATATTCGCAAAAAGGAGGAATAATGAATGTCCTGGAAACAAGATTCTCATTTCTGAATAATATTACATTAAGTTTTGATCATTGGTGAAAAAGTGGCATTAAACGATCTTGTGAGAAAGGAACCAATTCTCCACATAGCCAAATAAATTATAATATGAGAAGTAAGTTAAATTTTATAAGCATTTATATACAGTATCACCAAACATATTTTAACAACTATTACTCAAATAATGTTTTTTTTAGATAAGTTTAGTTTTGAAGTTTTGCACTGTATAACTCTTTCGTTTATATAGTATTACCTAGTGATCCACGTGATGTTGCCCAAGGAACCAGAAATATGTAAGACGTCTGTTGTGAAAACAATACTAGAAAGATAATCGAGTTCGTAACCCCCGAGTTAAGTTAAGCCTTTGGCTAGCAAATCAACAGAGATGCTCAAAGATTTTGTTGTGAAAATAATATAATAGTTTACCATTGAAGTATAAGTCATTGTGAAACCACTAATATGAAGTACGTAGATTCATTTATTTGGATAGTACCTCTTCAACATATACGAATGGCGATGTAGAAAAATTGTTTGCAGAACGATCAGACTTCTTCTTTCGTATGTCCCTCTTTAAAATATTCAAATTGATGATTCGGAAAAACAAAAAAGCGTTACCGAAATACTTAGTTACCTCTGGTCCCAGTAGTCAAGCCATCGGGATCACAGGAAAAGGCAAGGAACACCTATGCACGTATTGGCAACAATATTACACGTTTAAATGCATTAACACTCGCATACGTCTCTTTTACCAGACTGGAACTCTTTTTTTTCTTTTAAGAATGAGGAATTTCGTAATTTTATTGATAAGATATCTATCTCCCAGTTCGGAGATTCCATAACTGTTGGTATCCAGACTTTGAGATATAGGGTTCCAGTCTCGTTTTTGCTCTTGGCTTATATAAAACCTTTGGTTGGTTGGAAGAGATTGCATTGTATAAAACAAAAGTATAATACAATACAATGATCAACTTTTAAAACATTCTCTTTGCGATGTTTGTGGAAAAATGTATGGCAAAACTATAAACGTATATTGTGAACTTGGAAAAATCATATGACCGTGGGATAAGGAACGAACTACGGAAACTACAATATTTAATGGTGTTCAACTTAAACTATTACGTAGTATTGCATCATAATACGCCGAAATTAGAGAATACATTTAATATAAATAATACCATGACTGAATGGTTAAATATTTCGAAAGGAATTAAACAAGGATATGTTATATCTCCCTGATTGTCCAACATTTATATGGATTCATGATTCATTCAAAACTTTTCACCTTAGTATTGGAGGTACATCCTCCAATACTGGTGAAAAGTTTTTAATTTAGGAAATTGGACTGGACCGACAGGGGCGTTAATGTAAATGGGGAGTATTTAAGTGACTTGCGGTTTGCAGATGATATTGTACTTCTTGCTAACGACGAAAATGTCATTGCTGAAATGCTCAATGACATTAGTAGGGCTTCACCACAAGTGGACCTGAAAATAAATTACAGCAAAATAAAGATCGTGAGCAACACAGGTCAGACAACACCTGCCACAGTCAAGGGAAATACAATAGAGAAGGTTTCTTCTTATGTGTGATATTATATATTTGGGTCATACAACAAGACTGGGTAAGGAGAATCAAGATGCTGAAATTGGGAGAAGACGAGGCCAAGCCTGGGCTGCATTTGGAAAGCTGTCTTTTATTCTAAAATCTCCAAAATACGCAAGACATTTAAAAAAATCCGTATTCGACTCCTGTGTCCTTCCTGTACTAACGTTGAAAAAAAGGAAGTAATGGTGATACATAAGTGAGAAAAGAAAAGTAAATGCGATAAATGGGAAAATAATGAAAGGGTGGAGTAAGTTGAGGAATTTTGCTATTTGTATTGTATTTTCACAGATAAAGGAAAAGTTAAGAGGGATATCTAACGACTTGTAGCAATCGAAATAAAGTCAATGGGGCACTTACTCATATATACTCGAACCGGACAGTATCAAAATCTGCTAAGATGATAGTCAATAATAGTAGTACGATACTAACTTTGATGTATGACAGTAAAACGTGAACATGGAAAAATACACAGAGTGACAATGTATGAGAGAAAACAGAATGATGCGATAAGGGATGAATGTGAACTTAAGGTTTATGTGTTAAGAAAGATGAAGAAGAGCACGCTGAGATGATTTGAGCAAATACTAACCATACAAATATATAGTGCTAATGTGAGCGGAAGGTGTGTGACAAGAAGATCAAGGAAGTCTGATTGGATTCTGAAAGATGGACACGTAGAAAGTCAGAGAAATATTACAAATTGAATGAAAAGATGTTTAGGTGAGGAAGTCTTTTTTGGCTACCCCGATTGGGAAATGGCCTGATGGTATATACGAGTATGTATGTAAAACTTTCTAACCGATTTTCAATTATTGAAATTTTTGTTAAATTTTTCATAACTATACGAGTATTTTAACCACCCTGATAAATAATAAAAATCACCAACTTTATAAACCATCAACTTGATGGAATATCGTATATTTATAGAGCTGTACTTACTTTTTTATGTCATTAAAGACGATATCGATTAAAAGTGTTTTGGAAATATCTATTTTACTTGGCGTCTTCATAATTATATCCTAACGTTTCAATACTATAGTACTGTGACATGAATATTATTTTTTTCAAACAATATCAATTCTGAGCCAATTTGTGGGTTGTTTTTAAAATAAATATTTTACTTGTATGGATAATATAAATTTATCAAATAATTGTTACTTAGCAAAGTAAATAATTGGAAGAGTTCGGAATCGAAAGTGAATAGTTGTTACTTAGTAAAGAAAATAATTGAAATTCTTATACACAAATATAAATTATAAATATATAAGAGTTGAGGCGTCAATCTATATGGAAGTGACCCTGTGATAGTTATAGTAACGGCGTGAAAGAGGCGAGATCTGTACAAATTTTACCCCTATATTCAGACTTTTTCTATTGCCTGAATGGTCCTGAATTTATAGATAGGAATGTAGGAACAAGCGTTTTATCCTGATGCGATTGGAATATATTATTGTCTTATTATCGGGGATCTTTTTGAGATGAGCTCATATTAAAGAATATCCAAGCCGCTTCTTAGATTTCATATTTCACTGGTGTTCGGCTTAGCTCGATTATATTACAGCTTTGTTTTGAGTAGTCAACAAGCTGATTTAGGTTTTTTTTAAACAGTTGAATTTCATTATTATTACAATAAATTACATAAAAATAACAATTATACACCAATTTTGACATGTGAAAGTGATAAAATGCAAATCCAGACTGAGGCGAGCACAGTGGAATAAAAAAACGAACGAATATAATTTATTTATTTTTTGTTATCTTCAATACTCGTAAAAGCTTGTTTTTCCTTTACCATGGAATTCGGAAGACCACCTCCGTTGTCTGATTGGTAAGACGCTTGTCTTCGAACCCGTGGGCTAAGTTCTTAATTCCCGCTGGAACTTATATTATTTTTAAGATCCAATTCTTACTTTCGCTTATTAAAATGATAACCGTTTAGAGAACATACTCTCATGGGTGATCTTCCTTGGAATTCGAACCCACTTTTATTGTCAGATTAAAAATACGAGTATTACAAGATAAATACATATATGTATATACGAGTAAGTTTAGTGAAAGGGTTTAAACTTACTTATTCTTATACGAGTATAATGCCTCATAAATCAATAAAACATCCTCCCTTACATATTAACTAGCGTTTATTTTTGTTTGCTGATTTCATATTTTGCCTTGCAATTTAAAATAAATTAACAAATAAATATTATATAAACCAGCATTTTTACATTTCGTTTCTTGTTTTCATATTATTTTAAAGTCATGTTTCTGTTGATAAAATATACATCAGCAATAACGTGTCTACATTCCAGACTTTTATTTTAGTTCCCTTTTTTATATTTCATTTCTAAAACTTGTAAAACAAAAAGAATTCCTTCAAAAATAATCTTGTTAAGCGTGTCACTCTCTGAAAATATTCACGAAACACAAAAGGAAATCAAATTTGAATACGGTTATACGAGAAGTAGAAAAAAAGGAAGAATTTTCATTCGCTCCTCCTATAAACGCAAAAGGACAATCCTTAGGACAGGCAGGAAGGAGAAATATTAGAATGTATGCGAGAACAGAAAGCAAAAAAGTAAATAAAAGTAGACAGTTATTTAGCAAATTGTTTTTAGAAAGGATTTGCTTCGCTCCGTCCCTTATTTGAAATGAAACAACCCCACAGTACGGTATACACATCAAAATTAATAAAAGTGAAAATAAACACTGGGGGAATTCGTAACCTTAAATAAATAAAAATGTATATTTTCATATTTGAGACCTTATCAAAGAACAATTGAAAATTTCTGCACAAAATGCTTAATTTAAAATTACATGCAAATAAATGGTTGCATGGTTATTTCAAGGAATTATTAACCCATACATACACACCATAACGATTTCTGCCTGACGGGATAGGCATAATTTTTTGACATACTCTCCTTATCACTTCATTCCGTATTCTCTCATACATTGTCACTTCATATATTCTTCTCAATACACGCATTTCTATAGCATTTATTCGACTTCTATCGCTATTTTTCACGTCCACGTTACACTCTTATACATCAAAATTGGCACTAAATTACTTTTGTGGATCTTTGTAGATTTCGTTACTGTCTGATTCGAAAATATATTTTTAAATTCAATCTGTTTGTTGGCCTGTTTACTTAAGGATGTCGAATGAGAGGCTGCCTGACTATGCTGCCTCTCCACTTTTCATATATTTAATTAGTACCTATGGTATGCGATTATACTCAATGTGGTTATTCTGGAGATCAGTTTCGGCATTAGCTTTTGAATCTCATCGCATTTTGCATCGCTTTATTTTGTTGTCAACGCAGAAACTCAGATCAAATTTCATATTTTCCGGCTGGCGTAAAAGTTTTTAGCTACATCGTGACCGTTTTGACTTCTTGTAGAATTATGGCTTGTTCCTCTAGGGTAGATTTTATATATTCTTCCAGAGTTTGCATACTGCCATCTTTGTACAGTTTTACGAAATATTTTTTCCATCTTCTGATGGCTGTCATTTTGTTGATGATGTTTCTTTGGTTGTCTTCAATAGTCCTTGTTTTAAGTTCGACCTTCTGAGAGAGTATTTTGATGATGATTGGTATAGGCGTGGCTCTCAATCTCCTCGCAAACTTAGTCAATATATTGTTTTTTGTCTGCTCTGAAACTGTTTGATTCAGTTCAGAATATTGAGTTCTTATTTTCTGGTCTAAAGGGATTGTATTCTTAAGCCCTTTACATTCTTTCATTAGTGTCCAGGCTAAGTGAGGCGCTATTAGTATTGCCACTTCTGAGTGCTATTAGTATTGCCAATCAGGAGTGGCAATACTAATAGCGCTTCACTTAAAGCAATATGAGTTTGAGTATAATACTATCAGCGACAGAATCATGGGATGCACTATTTGTATTGCCACTTAGGAGTGGCAATACTAACAGCACCTCACTTAAAGCAATATGAGCTCGAGTACAATACTATCAGCGACAGAATCATATACCTGGAGACACTAAGTGGTGCTATTAGTATTACCACTCGGAATTTTTTTGGCCAAATAATACAGTGGTTTTCAATATCGTTGTTCTACATCCATTTAAGTTGTTCCAGCCGTGCCTATTGTGTCATTTATCTTCAGTCTCGAGTCAGTACTGGTGGTTACTACTGCCGTCCAGCAGGGATGTTTATCAACTTCCCAATTTATATCTGCCATATTCTGCAAAAAAAAAGAGCATTTCATGTAGGAGTTCGCTCTTCCCCACGCATAGTGGTCTTGGTAACTAGAGAACCTGAATCCATTGAAGTTTTAAAAACTGTCAAACAATAGAAACATTTCATAAATAAACATTTTTTTCACAGGGATAGCCTAAACAAAATTAGTTTTTCTACACTCTCAAGTGAACTCACCTTTATCTGAAGATATAGACGTGGATTTTCAAAATGTGTAGGAAATATATATGGCAGGTGTTTTTATAGTTTTATGATTAATTGTTTGTTTAATTAAGACACTTTATAAAGTTTTTCGTTAAGAAAATTGAAAAAAACATTGCGTAGTAATTTTAATTTAAATAAATTTAAAATATGTGAAACAAATCTCAAGGATTTGTTTGAACGTTCATAAACATGGGCACATTTAGAGAAATGATCGAGAAAAAAACATTTTTAAATTCCGACAGTAAATTTGCAAGCTTTTTGAATGTTAAATATTGGGAATGTATAAAAACACTTCTTTATATTTTCTTAAAGGATCAAATTTCCCCCCCTGCAGAAGAATTCAAAGGATTTCCATTAAGCGAGATACCTGTTTCTATAAATGACACGAGATTTTGTGGAAAAAATGTTTTCTATTCAGCTCCTGATATACGACGGTCCTTTTTTTTTCTCGAAAAAGAACACCTGTTTACTGTGAAACAGACCCTCACGTGTACAACCCTTATAAAACAGACCCAGATGAACTTAGTATTTTACGCCGTGTTGCTTAAAATAAAAAAGTCATATGGTAGATGTTCTTATATTCTTTATATTTGAGAAGTTATGATGAATGAAAAAATATGAGTTAAAAATAAAGTGCTACGCCATCCAGGAGTAGCTATTAAGTACAGTCGTATCTTCTTTTTTTACAAAGAACACTCGAGTAGCAACCAATTTTTTTCTTTTCCTATTTATAATAACAGTCTTTTGAGTACATTAAACAGGTAATGCATAAGTTAATCTAGACCAGTGAAGTTTTCATAGAAATTTATGTATAAAAAACATTTTCCCTTAAACGTAAATCAATAAAAACTATTGTAAAAACGACACATTAGTAAAAAAGAAACTTCTCGAATAGAGAGAGAGAGAGAGAGAAAATTAAAGTCAAATCCTAAAGAAAACGAAACATTTCAGAGTCACAACGTTATGTCTTTCGGAATCTACTCGTAGTTAATCAAAGTTTAGTAAACTACAATACTTATTCAATAATTCTTTAAATTAGGCAATCGAAATTTCAAACGTATCCAACTCAAATGGTTCCTTATTAAACGAAGATCAACTTGTACTGATAAATTAATTCATCAAATAATTTGTATAGTATAACTTTCTGTATACTTTCTACTCTGTTAATATAATTTTTAAGATAGGGGTTCTCAATGCCGGTATTAAACGTTGAAATGCTTTAAGACAGGGATTACAAATTATTGAATTGAATTCTAAGATGTTAAAGACATAGATGTGACATTATTTATATGTATAAAAGAACTGTCACAGTGCTTCTTAATCACACAAGTTCTCACAACATGTCAGTAATTTATTTGAAATTCAAATAATAATCATTAAAAAAATGTTTTTTGGCGTTGTTGTCGTGTTGAGTTAGGTTAAACGATGGCTAACGATTCGAAGACGTTGTAGTTTTTATCCTCGGGACGACGTCAAAAAACATTCTCGCTTGAAATCGCCCTGAGGATGAACGCTACGATGTTTTAGAAATGTCGGCAATCATTTAAGCCAACTCAATACGGCAACAGCTCCAAAATACGACCTCCGTGGTCTAGTTGGTAAGACGCCGGTCTCCCAACTCGGAGAGTGCGGGTTAAAATTTCGCTGGAACCCAATTTAAAATAAAAAGATTCTAGTTTGGTTTTCACTTAAGGTCTTTTTAACATATTTCTGATTGGTTGGAAGAGATGGCCACATGGCAATAATCCCACCAGGTTCTATTGTACAAAGCAAATGTAATACAATACAGTACAAATAGATTGTAAACTATCGGAAAACAGCTGTGAAAATCTTCAAACAAATACTTATATCTTAACTAAAACAATAAATACAAAATTAGCAGAGAAAACTCTATGTTTACGAGTAAGAAGTTTAATAGGTACAAAGCCATAAGTCATTCGCATATCAGGTTGTTATGTCAATGCAACCAACGGTATTCAATAATCTTAGAATACAGCTATGAACATAAGCTAAAATTTGATTACCATATATATTTTTCAATAGATTTCAATAGGGTTTAAAAATTTGAATTCAGAGTACAATTTAGAATATAGAAGAATAAAATATATTTTTCAATTAAAAGTTACAGAAGGTATTGTTGCCACACATGCTAAGGTATTTTTATTTCTTCTGGTATTAAATACTCAAATAATACAATAATTTATTTTGTAATTCAATACCGCATATCTCTTACTTTAAGTATAAACTCACATAATTGTATTCAAGATCTTATGTTATTTTATAAAATCCTGAATGATCTTATGGATTCCCTTGCGACTAAATAACGAATCCATTTAAGTATTTCCTGTCACTATCTTAGAATACCTGTTTTGTTTAGCGTAGCCTACGAGTACAGTCAACGCAGGGTACTATTACCCAATAGGGAGGACAATGTGCTGAGACCATAATATGACAATTAACTCAAATGTGGATATATTTGATTCAACGTTGTTAGGATTTAAGAGAATGGTGGCTTAACTGACGGAGAGTACCTTTTTTTCTCCACCTGCATAATTTCATCCTTTTCAAAGAAGACTGATCTTTGCATGAGAAATAAAAAAAATATTTTGGATTGTGAATAAATTGAAATGCCAGAGCTACAATTTACAATAAACGCTTTTAAAAGTAAAAGTGCCTGCCCCCAAATCTTAGAATTTACTCATCAGCACGTTTTTACTTTGCGCTGCTTTGTATTTTGATAAAACGGTGGCGTTACATCATTCGACCATCAACACCCCGTCCCTTGGTATTAATATAACTGTATTCTTTCATCTCTCCTTATTTTTGGCATCAACTTTTGAAAAATCACGGGGAAATGTTGCACAATCATATCCCGAGGGTGCCAACTCAGACATCTCACAATGCTTTCAAATGCGAGGGGTGAAGCATGCTATGTTTCCTTTTCACACCGAACTTGTATGGTGCAAAGAGCCGTATGGTCTTTCATAAAACAAGAGGTGGCTGACAACGAAATGGCCGTAGGCAAAAAATGGCACTGCTAAGTGACAAATATGCGGGTCATTAAGAGAATAGTTTTAAAATGTGCAGTGCCTAATTTAGCATAATGGATACGAGTTTTATTGAGTCCTATTCTTTTAATGATACTAGACATTTTTGTAAATAAAACGTTATTATCCATATTTAAATTTTCAAATGCCAAAGCTTAATTATTAAATGTTAAATTTTAATTAATATAAGTCAAAGATGAATTATTATTACTAAAATATGTAATTCAACATTTTATTAAAAGAAACGAATGTTTAATTTTTGTAATTTGTTTTATCAAACACTGTTTATTCCACTTTTTGTAACGGTATATCCCTACCGGCTTTTCAAGGCTTTCACCTCATCATCAGGGGAGCACAAACAATGTTTAATTATTATAAGTCGAAATTTTATTAGTGCATTAACATAAAATATATACAAATACAATTTGGCTAAAGAAAACAATATTTTCTTTCTATGGTCTTACAACCCATATCGAGCCTTGGCCTCCGTCAATCTTCGCCTCCAACTCCTCCTGTCTTCCACCTCGACCCTCCAATCTTGCGACTGTAGCAGCCGGGTTGTGTCCCTCTCAACTTCGTCCTCCTTGGCCTTGTCCTTGGCCTGCCTACTCTCTTTCTCCCACCCGGGTGTCCTTCCAGGATTCTTTTGGGTGCTCGCGATGACGGCATTCTCTGCACATGTTCGGCCTATCTCAATCTACTCAGTCTGACATGTACAGATAGCCTGGGAGCTTTGTAGATATTATATAGCTCGTCGTTGTATCGTATTCGCCAGGTTCCGCCGTCGTTCACGGGGCCCAGGATCCTACGTAGTACTCTTCTCTCGAAGGCATCCAGCAACTCTGTGGATTTAGTTGTCAGTGTCATATGCTACCACTGTTCTAATAATTGTTTTGTACAGGGTGACTTTGGTTTTTCTATGGACACTTCTGGACTTGAACACCGGCAGTAGGAGAAGAAAGAAAACAATATTAAATTATATATTCGTACTGGCTACTATAATGACGTTGGTATTTAGATTAATTTTGTTTTGACATATTTATAATGTGTTTACCACGTGAGTGAAATTTTTTACTTTTAGTATGTTTAGCTATTATTGTGAGAAAGTCAAAAATTTAATTGAATTTAGGACAATTGAAGAGATAAGCGGGTTATTAAGGTAATGGGCGACGTTTCAGTGCGATTTTAACACAACACAATGTGGTCAAGAAAACAGAATGGCCCGAAGGTATATCTCCACTGAGATACGCCGAAGTGTGAAGAATACAGCAGTATTAACAGAAAACCTGCTAGTTTCTCATGCTTTATAACAATTATATGGTCGGCCGGCTTCATATCAATTACACGTTGAAATTTCAGACAAGTCTTTGTTCAAGATTCTCTCGTTGTCAAGGATGACTATTTTGAGATAAATTGTGCATTGCTTACCCTATAATATCGATCTCCCATACTTCGGAATATTTTATTATAATTTATTTATCGGCACTCTTCAAAGGAAAAGCAAAAGAAATGCTGTCTTTACTCATTTAAATAATGATACAGTGTAAGAAGAAAAATAAAAAACTTAACACATTGATAATTGTTTATCCTTTATTTTTTTACTCATCGACAGCTGTTTTGCCATATTTGTAAAATTATCATTAAAAAACCATTATGTGGCTAAACAGTGTCAGTAAATAAATCAGGTATATAGGACTATCAAAGCGTTTAATATTGATTTTCCTAATTAAAATGGAGTTTTATGAATTGAATATCGACACCTTCTATTTGTGGCATAGTGTCTTTTATTTTCCAAATGGGCATCTGACATTGTTTTTTGAGGTGATCAGGTATTCTGCTAACAAAATTTATATCCTTTTGAAAATTGATGATTTTCCCACGTAAATGTAAAAAATTGGGATTAAATGTGTGAGGAACCCATGAAAACATTATAAAGAGGTGAGAAATAATCCTTTATTGATATCTTCTTGAGACGTTGAGAGAACAAGTCGCGAAAAACTTCCGAAATAATTTGAAATTATTGGAGAACGAGAATGAGATAGACCGAGACATGGTGGGAAAAAATATTTCCAGAAAAATGAACTGAGATAAACTATAGGATGTCGCTGAGACGAGACTTGTGTTCATGGATAGAAAGGCGGGGAGATTGGTTCTCTCTGCTGATTCCAAAAGAGACATAGTGTGATGGTACGAATATAAGTTTTAGATAAGTGAAAATAAATTATTGACACTTGCAATGAAATGAAAAAGATTATTGTATGAAAATGTGACTTGAAATTTACGTTCCTAAGGTGCATAAATATTTCATTATTAAAATAATTGTATACATATATTTTTAAATGTTTTGAAAAATAAACCGAAAAAATTAAACATATTTATTTGTAAATAAATGTATATGAGATTCTTAAAGGTTTTTTGTTATTTTAGGCATGTTGTTGCGTGATCATTCGGCGGATTCGTTTTTTGCCTTTTCGTTCTGTTATAAAAGGAGAGAAATCTCAAAAGATGAGTAATACATTAAAAATACACATTTATCACCCAAAAGAGAAAAAGCCTTGCATTGTTGTAAGCTAATAGCTTTTTTATGCGCTACAAAGGTAAGAAGTCTACGGATGATAAATCATTTCTGAAGGTGGCATTTTTCAAAGAACATCCCCACCCTCGGCGGCTTAAAATATTTTTCAATTGTAAGAAAGTGAGAAAGACAAATACTTACCTTTGCTAAATGTTAAAATAAAAATCTCTTTCACAAGAGCTCGCGAGTTTTTTTGATTAATGATAATTTTTCCTCGGTGTCAAAAGTCTGTTAACATTTTTAATCTTATTCGAAACAAGGTTAATTTTTTTTGTTCCGATGCTTGTAAAGTAATCCCTTGAATTGTTATGTATTTTTTAAATTCAAGTTACATTCATTAGAATGTTAAGCACTATTAGCTTAATTCTGCCAGTGTTTTCTTATATTGTTTAATGTTTTTAATTCCAGTGAAAACAATTGAATAAAATGAAATTTAGTTTATTTAAATTTATCGAATGTTTTGAAAGAGAATTACAAAAATACTCATCTTTTTTCCAAGACCAAGAATATAAAAAAACTTGTTATTTAAAAACATGAAATATTTTGTTACTTAAATTTCACATTTATTTTTCTTTAAACGATATCGCACATTTAATGTATATTTTGTATACTAAAGTTAAACTGTTCAGTCCTATATCGTTAATTATGCGGTTGTTTTCAATCATACAACTACAACCAAAGTTTTGTAGAGTAGTGAATAAATAAACATACGGCTTATAATTTTATATTTATTGTAATTTATTAAATTATTGATCATACACCCAAATTCTGGAATTAAAAAAAGTATCGTACTTTTTTCAAACCCAAGAATATTTTTCATTGAATCACTTAACAATAGCTATATGTTATCATAGTGAACAAACCAAGGATCAAGCTTTCAAATCAGTTAGCTGACTTGAGGATGATGATTAACATATGTTGATTTATTCAAGGACGTCATTTATAGGAAGTTACAGTGTGGTTCAAAATTCTGTCTCAAACTGTCAAGAGATATGAATGGAGTGTGTAACTTTAGGTAATACTTGTAGACAACCATTTGTGGGAATTTGTATTATAATTTTTTGATAATAAATTAATTTACTACACGCATACACTACACCTAAAACCGAATGTGTCACTATCAGATATAGAAAGATCTGCAAAGGTTTCTTTGTAGTTCGTCTAATCTTGGTAAGTTTCCTACGGTTTTCTTGCCAAATATGTTTTTCTATACATATGCAAACGCGAGGAAGTTCTTTATCTAATGCTCACCCCTTACCGCCTTATTATCTTTAAACTCATGGTTTTTCTCAGGTTTTTCATTATATTTTTAATCTGTCAATAATAGTGTCTTCAAATCCCAAGTCAAAACGCCCTTAGGGAGAGTCCGCTTTTTAAACGGCGCTATATAAATTGCCCTTTTATAATTATTACAGTGTGCAGTCTAAACAGCGCTTTGATGATTTTTCGTTTAGTGGAACGTTTTTAAGTTTTCTCTCAGTCTTATTGATTAATCACCATTTCAATGGAAATATTAAGCTAGATAGAAAGCTCTTTCGGAAAATAATGATTAAGCTGTGTTTAACTCGATGCTCCCATTCATCGCTGAGGTCGCGGATTTTATAATATGACCTCGTAGTTCATAAAGGGCATTATAAGGCCCATAAAGATAACGAAGCATTAGTTGTTAACATTTTTTTCTTCATACAAGTTAGCTTGAATTCGTCAAATCGTCAGCTTTTATAAAGGCCACTTTAAAATCTTTTTGGTTGGTTGGACGGGATTACCACTTAGAAATAATCTCTCTTTGTTGTACTACATAAAGCAAAAGTGTTAAATTATTGTACAAAACATTATTTTGAATATTTTTATTTTAAGATTCATCTTAAGACATATATCTTATGTCTTATCAACATGTCATTTAATGTCGTATGTTATGATACTTTATTGATGAAAAAGAAAGATAGGTTGTAGCATCTGATTCTGTGAACATAGGTTCCTCAATGAGCAAAGTTGATTAGTTAAATAATGTCATCTAATTAGAAAACTTTCAATATATGCATGTCTTATCATTGGATGACGACTATAAATTTCACGAAACCAATTTCATAAAACAGTTCCTCCATTTTATAATATTATACGTATGAGAACGTGTCTTTTTTCGCAATATCTATTTTCAGAGACTTCGATATATGATGTGTGAATCCCCATAAAAAGTTGACATGTGTACGCCGATATATTTCGGATGCAAATTGAAAGCGATTCAATAAACCCCCCCGAAATTTATTGGCCGGAGTGAAAATTGACTTTGAATTTTTTTCTTACGCATTTCTCTTCTCTCTATCTCTCTCTCTGTTTGAGAAATGACGGGCATTTTTCACATGAAACTTCTTGGTATATTCTTATTTACTGGTAATACTCGGAAGCCGAAAAGATTTATAAGATGTATCCTCACAAAAAATGGATATCGATTCATACAACAGTAACTTGACACCTCGTCCTTAAGTGGGTTTGTTTTTCTGTTGTTGTCATATTATTAAATCCTAGAAATCAATACTGTTTTATTTCTTAAGTGAATTTTGTTGTATCTAAATATTGTGTTGTACCCAAAGGCTTCGGTTTATTTTTGGGTGTCGATAAAAATAAAAAACATATATTTTTTCACAAATGTAAATGTATTTCCTTTGGAGTAGAAGGCCGAAATATGCCTTTAAAATATCTTTCTGGTCCATTACGATTTATTTCACAAGTCAAAAAAACTTTTTTTCTGATCATGAATCCTGGCATTCCGCAGTCATGTAATAGCATCCTTAAACACACCATGTGACTCTTGAAACCGTCCATTAAAGAGTACATTGAACAACAGTTGATAGCATGGTATGTATTGTTTTGATCTCCGTCAGCATATGTAGTAAATTACTACTATAGCGAATTGAATAAAACTTTAATTTTAAAAGATATGTTAGCGATGGCTTATATTTTATTATTCACAAACTTACATCCCATTATGACATCGTTATAGTTTTGACATGATCGTCAGTGAAATTAGTGTACAGTTCTAATTGTTGAGTGAATCCAAAAACATAAATATCTGGGATGCTGGCTGCATAATCAATAAGAGTAGTAACAAGTTGCCAAAGTATGGGTGCAGATGGCATAAAGCTGTTTTTAAAATAAAGGATCTCCTCAGTAACAAAGATTTAAATTTATATATGCAAATTTTGTTTAGATTTATATATGCAAATTTTGCGTTGCCACATATGGTCTCTGTACTTGAAAATTGTGTTGAAGCATGAACATTTACACAAGGACACCACAAATATTTAAAGCTTTTTAAATATGGTGCAATCAAAGTCTACTGAAAATCTCACGAGTTGACAAAGTCCGTATCAAAGTATAAAAAAGTGTTATCCACCAACAAAACACGTAAGTTAGAGAGTACTTTGGATGTAAAAAGTGAGGAGAAAAGTATGAGATGCTTCAACTGATATTGTAGAGGAAAATTCATGGGATAAAAATGCAGGAAATGGCACATCTCTTGATTAACAAACTAGCTGATGAAGTTTCATTATAATATTATATATTTTTAGAGCTACTACTACAGAGGTCCACACCACACAGCCATGATAATCGACAACCTTCAAAGGAAAGAGGAACTTTAAAGAAGAAGAAGAAATGTGGTTTTGGTTAGTAAATGTACATAGATACTCTTTTGAACCGCCCGCAAGTAAGACATTATTTAAAAAATATATTCACCCGTATCAGGGTGATTTGTGTCTCCACATCCAAGTCACTATGCAATTATATAAGTCAATTTTTTTAACAATAAAATTTCCGTTTGTGACAAAACATTTTCAGTCTGTGTCGCGGATATTTTGTTCTAACTCAAAATAAAGCATCAGAGAACGTGTTTTTGTAGTTCTTTCTTCCTCATAGAGAAATACAAGTGTTGTACCTAATGGAAAACTCAATTTGTTCCCAATTAAAATGTGGTCGGGTTATTAAAGATGGAAAGATTGGGGCTATTTTATGAAATTAGTATCTAGAACTGCTTATTTTAATATTATAAATTGCAACACATTTTCATTGCATATTATAGAACTTGTCGGGCTTTATTTTCATGTATCAATTTCCTCCAGGCAACCAAAATATGTTAATGATGCTTTAAGTGAAAATTTATTTGATGCATATTTAAAAAATGGGTACCAACGAGAATCGAATTCGCAATCTCCGGGTCAAAATACAGGTGTCATATCAACCGGGTTTTGGAGGTTGTTTATTTTAAATTCGTGAAAATAGGTTATAATTATTTAAAATTCAAAGAAATATTAGCGCAGAACATTTTTTATCAATCATTTTGTCATAGATTAAGAGGTACTGCCACATGGTCTTACTTCATTTTACTAAGGAATATGATCAACAAAAATGAATGAAAAAAAAAAAAAATGTTTCTTGGCCAAATGCGAATAAACAAAAATACAAGTATTATTTGCTCGGGGGTCTTACAAATGTAATATTTATTCTTGAATTACATTTTATTTTATTAGAATTAAATTTATTTCGTGCATAAAAATGAAACAAAGAAATAAAATTATATTTACTTTTAACCTCCTAAATCCGAGTCCTTTTTCATCTTTTCATTAAGGAAAAACATCTCTCGTATGGAAGAAAAGACGCATTGATGTTGGCCTAATGTCAAGTTCCGACTTTGAAAGGACATGTAAAATTTCTTTTATCCTAAAGCAACGTGGCGTCGTAATGCCGCTCCTGTGAACCACGTCATTGGATTCGAAGCGATAAAAATCTACAACTGATTGAATTATGTTAGAAAAAAATGTAAAAAAAAACATATATAATATATAACAGTGGATGTGAATAATCAGGGAACATTAACTACGTGTATTACTGTAAACGTAGATATTCAATAAAGTAAACAGTGAATGTGTCTTGCACTGTTATATGTTTACATTCAATAGATCAAGTGTACTTACACTGTTCGAAATGCGCAGTTATGGTTATTGCATTTTGAAATGCGGGACTTTGAAGTCTAAATACATAAAGAATGATACGATATGCACGTGGATATACCATTGATATTTAAAATGTTTTTCATCGTTTTATTTTAAGTTTACTTTCCCCAACCCTAGTTTGTAAAGATAAACAAACACTAGAAAGGGCATGACTAAGATCTAAAGAAAATTAATTAAGATCTAAAAGAAAAATGAAACTATGACTCAAATTATGAAAAAAATGTTTGCTCTCTGCCCTACAATAGGCAGCCGCAACACTGCCAGATATTGTTGAGCAGATAATGATCAGGATGAGAAGATGACGTTTTTAGCTTATGCTGCCTATAATTTGTTTCAAAAATCTTGCATTGAGAGATATTTTATCTTACAAAATTAAATATTCTTCTCTAAGATGTGATCACACAGTGATTGTACTCTCCCTCATTATCTCTCGCTGCAATTGCATGCTGCGTGACTGCAGTTTCGAGGGAACATTGGTTAAAGGGGTCCATAGGAATAGTAAATTTTGACTTGAAAAAAAAATGAAATGTAAAAAAATATTTAAAGACACATCATCTACTACACCGTTCAAAGATTCGGTTGAACTTCTGAATACGTATGGTCTCCATCGTTTTCTTGGAGGCTAGTTTTTTTTGGTCTTGAAGCTCATTAGGTTGATGGCCCCGGGCAGCGGTCATGTAACTTTTTTTATCTCCGCAAAATTTCATCATAACTCGCGAGGGATGACAGGGACGGGATATAACTCAGCTATTTCCCTCCAGAGGTGATAAAAACTCGGGGAGGACGGACCACATTATGGAGAAGGGTACCAAACCTCAGCGATACGATACAAGATATTCTTGATCGTAGTTAGGTGTGTTAACTTGGATTTTATGACGTCTCGATCGTTGGTTGGACTCATTTTACGTAATGGTGGTGTTGAAAATGTCAAAAATCTTGGTAAACCGAATTTCTAAAACTTGTGTCCGAAAAACTTGTAGACTAAATTAAAATTCTTGGAATGGATGAAAACTGATAAAAAATGTTAAGATTAATATTAAAAGTTTTTAATAATTTTTATCTCATATTTAAATACGAGTACATTGTTATTTATTTTTATCAAACACTGTTTATTCCACTTTTTGTTTATTCCAAAAAAGTGGAATAAACAGTGTTTGATAAAAATAAATTACAATGTCTTTAAACCTCCACAACGTTAATGCCTTAACTATAAACAACATATTTAAATAACTAAAACTGGGAGAAAATGTTGGTTATTACGTTGTTTTGAAATTGGTCTCAAGTAAAGTAAACAAGAAAAGTTAATTTATCAAAAAAAACATGACTTTTGCGGAATGTTGATCTTATTTCATTAAGAATAATTAATGAAACCCTTGTATAATAAACTGTGAAATAAGTCCCGTTTATTGCCAAGTAATAATCTCGGCCAATCAACCAATAAGGCGCAAATCAAACATAAATGGAAACTCAGATTAGAATCCTTTTTAATGATTCAGGTACCAACGCACTTCTGTAGAATATCGACTTAAAATATTATTTATATGTCTAAACATAATCAATTAAACATTAGGAGAGAGCGTTTACCTATTAATAAAAAAAAATACATTATAAAATAAAGTGGGTTTATTGCCAAGTGGCAATCTCTTCCAACCAACCAGAATATGTTAATCAAATCTTAGGTGAAAACGTTTATTTAAGTTGTTAGATATTTTATTGAAAAGGATAAATTATTATGAATTTATAGCCAAGTGGCAATGTCTTCCAATCAACCCTACAATTGGTGGAGTGTTATGTGATCTTGAAAACTAAATTTGTTTCAATGTACAGCTTAGCAAAGATTCAAACTTTAATTTGAACATATTATTTAAGAAATCAAATTTTGCAGCTCCGTTAATGTAGTAAGTAGGGCCAAACACGCAAACATTAGGATACATAAATATTATGTTCATGGCTCAGGCGAAGTTTTTCTTGCCAGAGTTAAGCACCCAAGATTTTAAATGTCTATCCTACTACCTAGAAATAAAGGAAAAAATATGTTTTCAATAAAGTTTTGGCTGTATTGGGACTACCAGAAAAGATTTAAACTTAAATGTCATTCAGTTGAATAGGACAGCGTAACATTTCTTTTGAAAACTCTCCAATATCCGTGATCTAGTTGGTAAGACGGCTGTTTTCCATCTCGGGTTTGATTTCCGTTGGCACCCAACATTAAAAAAAAGGGATCTTTTCTGGTTTTAACTTAAGGCTTGATAATCTCCTTTTTGGTGAGTTATAAGAGATCACTTCACCTGTCACGTGTTACGTATTAATTGAAAGTGTAATACAATAAACACTACTCGTTTATTGGAATACATTTTTGCAGCTTGGGTTCAAACATTGATAATAAAGATTGTCTCTCTGTTAAGAAATAAATATAATATAAGGTCAATTTACATAACGCTATTTAGAGAGTAGACTCTCCTGAAGGGCAATTGAATTTGGGATTCGAACTCACCGTTATTGACAGATTAAAAATATTTAAAACACATAAACCTATATTATTTGAGTGTAAAAATAGCCAGTAAGCCTACAATATTTATCCTTCAATCTTTCATTT